>CM065684.1:66666443-66753943 GCA_017654935.2 Phymorhynchus buccinoides | reverse complement strand
CAACACCCGCTAGATGAACTGTTGGGTTATTCAGGGAGGGAGAGAGACAAACTACAGTGAAAGGACAACACCCGCTAGATGAACTGTTGGGTTATTCAGGGAGGGAGACAAACTACAGTGAAAGGACAACACCCGCTAGATGAACTGTTGGGTTATTCAGGGAGAGAGACAAACTACAGTGAAAGGACAACACCTGCTAGATGAACTGTTGGGTTATTCAGGGAGGGAGACAAACTACAGTGAAAGGACAACAACCGCTAGATGAACTGTTGGGTTATTCAGGGAGGGAGACAAACTACAGTGAAAGGACAACACCCGCTAGATGAACTGTTGGGTTATTCAGGGAGGGAGACAAACTACAGTGAAAGGACAACACCCGCTAGATGAACTGTTGGGTTATTCAGGGAGGGAGACAAACTACAGTGAAAGGACAACACCCGCTAGATGAACTGTTGGGTTATTCAGGGAGGGAGAGAGACAAACTACAGTGAAAGGACAACACCTGCTAGATGAACTGTTGGGTTATTCAGGGAGGGAGAGAGACAAACTACAGTGAAAGGACAACAACCGCTAGATGAACTGTTGGGTTATTCAGGGAGGGAGAGAGACAAACTACAGTGAAAGGACAACAACCGCTAGATGAACTGTTGGGTTATTCAGGGAGGGAGAGAGACAAACTACAGTGAAAGGACAACAACCGCTAGATGAACTGTTGGGTTATTCAGGGAGAGAGACAAACTACAGTGAAAGGACAACAACCGCTAGATGAACTGTTGGGTTATTCAGGGAGGGAGAGAGACAAACTACAGTGAAAGGACAACACCCGCTAGATGAACTGTTGGGTTATTCAGGGAGGGAGAGAGACAAACTACAGTGAAAGGACAACAACCGCTAGATGAACTGTTGGGTTATTCAGGGAGGGAGACAAACTACAGTGAAAGGACAACACCCGCTAGATGAACTGTTGGGTTATTCAGGGAGGGAGAGAGACAAACTACAGTGAAAGGACAACACCCGCTAGATGAACTGTTGGGTTATTCAGGGAGGGAGAGAGACAAACTACAGTGAAAGGACAACACCCGCTAGATGAACTGTTGGGTTATTCAGGGAGAGAGACAAACTACAGTGAAAGGACAACAACCGCTAGATGAACTGTTGGGTTATTCAGGGAGGGAGAGAGACAAACTACAGTGAAAGGACAACACCCGCTAGATGAACTGTTGGGTTATTCAGGGAGAGAGACAAACTACAGTGAAAGGACAACACCCGCTAGATGAACTGTTGGGTTATTCAGGGAGAGAGACAAACTACAGTGAAAGGACAACACCCGCTAGATGAACTGTTGGGTTATTCAGGGAGGGGGAGACAAACTACAGTGAAAGGACAACACCCGCTAGATGAACTGTTGGGTTATTCAGGGAGGGAGAGAGACAAACTACAGTGAAAGGACAACACCCGCTAGATGAACTGTTGGGTTATTCAGGGAGGGAGACAAACTACAGTGAAAGGACAACACCCGCTAGATGAACTGTTGGGTTATTCAGGGAGGGAGGGAGGCAAACTACAGTGAAAGGACAACACCCGCTAGATGAACTGTTGGGTTATTCAGGGAGGGAGACAAACTACAGTGAAAGGACAACACCCGCTAGATGAACTGTTGGGTTATTTCGTGACCATTTCAACAAGGAGTCCGTGTGCCTGGCACTAAGTCCTCCACATCACAGGAGGCACTACTGCTGTGGAAAGCTGGGCTGGAAATGGAGTAGTGTGGAGAAGCCTTTCCCAGGATACATCCCCACTCATTAAGTCCTCCACATCACAGGAGGCACTACTGCTGTGGAAAGCTGGGCTGGAAATGGAGTAGTGTGGAGAAGCCTTTCCCAGGATACATCCCCACTCATTAAGTCCTCCACATCACAGGAGGCACTACTGCTGTGGAAAGCTGGGCTGGACATGGAGTAGTGTGGAGAAGCCTTGCCCAGGATACATCCCCACTCATCACTAAGACCAACAAAAATTGATACTACTTCTTGAATCGCTCAGACAGTCTCATGACATATGAGTGCAGATGTGTCATGCTGCCGTTATGCACCTTACTAAGATATAGTTAGGCCCAGTATGTCTGTCTTCTTCTGGAGGAAATCTTTGTAAGAGTTTCTAACAAAAGTGGACCATGGAGAATGGACCGACAAGGCCTAAAGATGGCAGATTTAAACACATTTTTAAGATAGTAGATGACAATGAGCAAAGGGGAAGGGCAGAGTCAAAGAGAGTGACAGATTAGAAGTTACAAGCACAGAACTTCCAGAAGGTGGGGGAACTATTTCTACAAAAGACCCCTTGGTATTCCCACAGGGGAAATTGAAACTGTATCCACTCTTCCTCCGCAGAGGCTTATCATGCTCCGTTCTGACGGACACTCCAGCCACCATGGGAGACGACTCCAGAGACAGCGGGGAAACCAGGGGGGACAACCAGGATCTGAACGGGGGCGGGGGCAGCAAGGCCCCCGGGGGGTCGGCAGAGTCACCGGCAGGGGGAGGCGATCGTGACTCGCTTCACTCGGCGCAGGGGGACGAGGAGCACAGCATCACGGAGTACGAGATTGTGAGGGCCGTCCTGTACTCCACCAGGGAGAACGTCAACATTGTGCATGAGTGCTTCAGACAGGTCAGTGATGATAGTGATGATGATGATGATGATGTAGATTGTGAGGGCCGTCCTGTACTCCACCAGGGAGAACGTCAACATTGTGCATGAGTGCTTCAGACAGGTCAGTGATGATGGTGATGATGATGATGATGATGTAGATTGTGAGGGCCGTCCTGTACTCCACCAGGGAGAACGTCAACATTGTGCATGAGTGCTTCAGACAGGTCAGTGATGATGGTGATGATGATGATGGTGATGATGATGATGTAGATTGTGAGGGCCGTCCTGTACTCCACCAGGGAGAACGTCAACATTGTGCATGAGTGCTTCAGACAGGTCAGTGATGATGATGGTGATGATGATGATGATGGTGATGATGATGATGTAGATTGTGAGGGCCGTCCTGTACTCCACCAGGGAGAACGTCAACATTGTGCATGAGTGCTTCAGACAGGTCAGTGATGATGATGGTGATGAATGAATGAATGAATCTTTTATTTAACGTGTGTTCACTTCACAGTGATATTACACGAACAAAATTAAAATCAACAACAAAAATTTCGAAAAGAAGAATAAACAAACAAACAAAAACCAATAGTAGCATGCAATTGCAAACCTGTTATAAGAAGTGTCCTACTGAACTATGTACAATATTTTGTGCTAGGTTAATCAAAAATGAATTATCTTTTTTGTATAGTAGAGTATTTATTTCAATATTTGCAAAATCTGTAGGTAAAATATTTAATTTAGAGCAATTTAATATATGTTCAATAGAAATGTTGCTTTGACAAATACAGCTAACTTCCTTGGAATATTTTGTTTTGTATGCATTAAGTCTTAGCCTATGTATTAAGCTAGTTACATGCCTGTTACCAGAAGGGATGTATGATTTAAATTGGTAGGGTTGTATGTTATTTTTATAACGTGAATAAATATCGTATTCGATTATATGACTCATTTCCTTTAGTGATAATTTAACTTTTAACTTTTCTGATTGAGAATGATTTTTTGCACCTGCTTTTGCATTTTTATCTGCCAATTCATTTATAAATACTCCACAGTGCGAAGGGACCCAACAAAATGTAATATTTGATCCTTTCATAATAAGACAATGTATGAGGTATTTAATCTAAGAAATAATATCACATCTCTCTCTAGTCATATCAGAATTTAGAGCATTTAATACCGATTTTGAGTCAACACAAAACAGAAGGCTGAAGATAGTCATTGGAACATTGACAATATATTGTAAGGCCATAACTAATGCTATCAACTCAGCTGTAAAAATCGAATATCCACGGCCAAGATGATACGATTTTTGTACCTTTAAACTAGGGATAACAAAACCAGCCCCTGCTTTACTATCTTCCATTACAGATACATCAGTGGCAACTTTAAGGGCATTTGCATGTTTCTCATACATGAGAGAATTAGCTGCTGAAAGCAGCTGATTAGCATTAGCGTCTGAACGGAGTAATAATCAGGTTCAAAATTTGCCTTGTTTAATTCCCATGTAGGAAGAGGTGTGCATGTTATATTTTTAGCAACATCTGAAGGGTGAACCTTAGCCCTATCAAACGCATCAGCTGTATAAGTAGCAAGTGTTTGAAACGATTTTACATTTCTACTACGCTTGGAAAAGTGCAAATCTGATCTTATTTCCAGTTCATCTTCTGTATAATTGTCGACTGCAGAAGCTCTAATAATGTATTTAGAACAAGCAAGTATTATGTATTCGCTTAAAGGTAAAATTCCTACTTCTTTGTATGTTTTATCAGTTGAAGCATGAACAGGCACTCCAAGTGCCAATTTATATGACTTGCTATATAAACTTTGAAGTTTATCTAAGTACGACTTAGGAGCTGATAAAAATATTTCTTGTCCGTAAGTCAATTTGCTTCTCACTAAAGATGTTGCTAGGTGTATTAAAGTACTTGTTTCTTGACCCCAATCATATTGGCTAACAATTTAAAGAAAATTCAGACTTTTCCCTGCCTTTGCCAGCATGTAGTCAATATGTTTTTTCCATGATAAATTATTTGTAATACAAATTCCAAGGAATTTGACAGAATGTTGGTATTCCAGTACTTTGCCATCAATGCTAAATTGTGGCAAAAGTGTTGGACGAACACCATTATTAAAGAGAACCATAGTGGTCTTTTCAGTTGATAATTCTAGATTATTTGATCTAAGATAGTCACATAAATTATCAAGTTCTCTTTGATAAATGGATTTGAAATACTTAATTTAACATTTTGATGTTTTCTTTTTAATTACACAATCCATCCATATTGCTATATCAGCATATTGTGCTACTTTTGTTTTTCCGGAGATTGAATCAGGTAAGTCATATAATAACATGTTAAATAATAAAGGTGCTAATATTGAACCCCGAGGGATACCCATATTGACAGTTTTAGTAGAAGAACATGTATTACCAACTCTCACAGTTATGTTTCTACCTACAAGAATAGACCTTATATAGTTGTAAATATGCCCTGATAGCCCAACTTTTTAAATTTTATATAATAATCTTCTGTGACAAACTCTATCATATGCCTTTTTAACATCGAAAAAGGTGGCTAAAACGCTTTTACGTCTTGCAAACTGTTTTTTGATGTTTGTTGTTAATTTCAATAGGTGATCTATAGTTGAACGACCAGTTCTGAAGCCAGCCTGATTCACTGGAATTACATTATTTATTTCACAGTAGTATGTTAGTTATGTTAGTCTCTTATTTATAATTTTCTCCATTAATTTACAAACGTGTGATGTTAGTGTAATAGGCCTATAGCTAGCAGCTTCTTTTCGGGGTTTACCTTGTTTTACAATAGGGATCACAATGGATTGCTTCCAAGATTTAGGAATTAATCCTGTAGTCCAACATCTCTGTATTAAGTTAAACAATATATTACGCCAACTCTGTGGTAAATAATACAGTGATGATGATGATGGTGATGATGATGATGATGATGATGATGTAGATTGTGACAGGTCAGTGATGATGGTGATGATGATGATGATGATGATGATGATGATGGTGATGATGATGTAGATTGTGAGGGCCGTCCTGTACTCCACCAGAGAGAACGTCAACATTGTGCATGAGTGCTTCAGACAGGTCAGTGATGATGATGGTGATGATGATGTAGATTGTGAGGGCCATCCTGTACTCCACCAGGGAGAACGTCAACATTGTGCATGAGTGCTTCAGACAGGTCAGTGATGATGGTGATGATGATGATGATGATGGTGATGGTGATGATGATGGTGATGATGATGATGATGGTGGTGATGATGGTGATGGCGGTGATGGTGGTGATGATGATGGTGATGATGATGATGATGATGGTGACAATGATGATGGTGACAATGATGATGATGATGATGTGAGAGCTTTGTTGATGGAGATGATGATGTGTGAGATTGTGAGAGGAAAGTTGATAGTTATGTGTGCGTGCGTGTGTGCGTGTGCACGCGCTTATTTTCTTGTGTCCACTTCCTTTTTTTATGTTTATTGTTGTTTTGTTTTGTCTTATTGACGATGAATAGTTGGAAGTGAGCAGCTTTGTCTCTTTTTCCCTTTGTCTCTACAGGCTCTGCTGTTTTCCTTCAAGCACACCCCTGCCATCCGCAAAGTGATCGCTGTGTACAAAGAGTGGTTTCAGGTCAGTGGTCTCTACGTCTGTGCTATCATCGCAGATGTGTCATGCTGCCGTTATGTATGCACCTAACTAAGAAATAGTTAGGCCCAGCATGTCCGTCTTCAGCTGGAGAAAATCACTGCAAGAATTTGTAGAACAAAAGTAGGAGAATGCACCAGTAAGACAGAAAGACAGTGGATGACAGTAAGCAAAGGGAAAAGACAGAGTCAAAGAGGGTGACAGATTAGAGGATGTTACAAGCACAGAACTTCTAGAAGGTGGGGGAACTATATATAAAAGACTCCTGGTATTCCCACGGGGAGTTGCTACATCCAATTGATGATGATTTCAGAAATTGATCTGTGAATAATTGTTTGGAGTACAAACTATGGATGGAGTGATATATCACTGTGGTTTGGATGTACACACTATGGATGCAGTGATATATCACTGTGGTTTGGATGTACAAACTGTGGATGCAGTGATATATCACTGTGGTTTGGATGTACACACTATGGATACAGTGATATATCACTGTGGTTTGGATGTACAAACTGTGGATGCAGTGATATATCACTGTGGTTTGGATGTACACACTATGGATGCAGTGATATATCACGGTGGTTTGGATGTACACACTATGGATACAGTGATATATCACTGTGGTTTGGATGTACACACTATGGATGCAGTGATATATCACTGTGGTTTGGATGTACACACTATGGATGCAGTGATATATCACTGGTTTGGATGTACACACTATGGATGCAGTGATATATCACTGTGGTTTGGATGTACACACTATGGATGCAGTGATATATCACTGTGGTTTGGATGTACACACTATGGATACAGTGATATATCACTGTGGTTTGGATGTACAAACTGTGGATGCAGTGATATATCACTGTGGTTTGGATGTACACACTATGGATACAGTGATATATCACTGTGGTTTGGATGTACACACTATGGATACAGTGATATATCACTGTGGTTTGGATGTACAAACTATGGATGCAGTGATATATCACTGTGGTTTGGATGTACACACTATGGATACAGTGATATATCACTGTGGTTTGGATGTACAAACTATGGATGGAGTGATGTATCACTGGTTTGGATGTACAAACTATGGATGGAGTGATATATCACTGTGGTTTGGATGTACAAACTATGGATACAGTGATATATTACTGTGGTTTGGATGTACAAACTATGGATGGAGTGATGTATCACTGGTTTGGATGTACACACACTATGGATGCAGTGATATATCACTGTGGTTTGGATGTACAAACTATGGATGGAGTGATGTATCACTGGTTTGGATGTACAAACTATGGATGCAGTGATATATCACTGGTTTGGATGTACAAACTATGGATGCAGTGATATATCACTGTGGTTTGGATGTACAAACTATGGATGCAGTGATATATCACTGTGGTTTGGATGTATAAACTATGGATGCAGTGATATATCACTGTGGTTTGGATGTACAAACTATGGATGGAGTGATGTATCACTGGTTTGGATGTACAAACTATGGATTGAGTGATATATCACTGGTTTGGATGTACAAACTATGGATGGAGTGATATATCACTGTGGTTTGGATGTACAAACTATGGATGCAGTGATATATCACTGTGGTTTGGATGTACAAACTATGGATGGGGTGATATATCACTGGTTTGGATGTACAAACTATGGATGGAGTGATATATCACTGGTTTGGATGTACAAACTATGGATGGGGTGATATATCACTGGTTTGGATGTACAAACTATGGATGGGGTGATATATCACTGGTTTGGATGTACAAGCTATGGATGGAGTGATATATCACGGTGGTTTGGATGTACAAACTATGGATTGAGTGATATATCACTGTGGTTTGGATGTACAAACTATGGATGGAGTGATATATCACTGTGGTTTGGATGTACAAACTATGGATGCAGTGATATATCACTGTGGTTTGGATGTACAAACTATGGATGGAGTGATGTATCACTGTGGTTTGGATGTAAAAACTATGGATGCAGTGATATATCACTGGTTTGGATGTACAAACTATGGATTGAGTGATATATCACTGGTTTGGATGTACAAACTATGGATGGAGTGATATATCACTGGTTTGGATGTACAAACAATGGATTGAGTGATATATCACTGGTTTGGATGTACAAACTATGGATGGAGTGATATATCACTGGTTTGGATGTACAATAGCTGTGTGTTTTGTGTGTTTGTGAATCGGTGTGCATGATTGTATGTTTATGCCATTGTGTTTTGAATGCTTGTACTGTGTGTGTGTTTTGTGCATAATCTGCACCTTGTATTCTGGTTGATGAGATATCTCTGTGCATTAATGTGTGACCGCATTTTAAAGGTCACGTGCACATTTTTGAAATGGAATGAAGAATGTTGAAAAGTTTGATATTTAGTTTAGACATGGCATGACATCACTTTAGATTGCAAGACCAATTACTAACATGTTGCAAAATTCCTACCATATTAAAAGTGTTCTGAACGGAAATTATATTGATAGGTTTAAAACATTACTGCATCTTTAGCTTTATTTGTTTGTTAGGATGAAATCAGTAAGTCATTTGTTTTGTACAATAACAAAAATAAAATGTAACTGCCATTATTTTGTGTTATGTTGAGCATACCTTTAAAGACAACAAATGCACTTGTATAGTTTTTACTGTTGTATTTTGACACGAGCCTATTTATTTATTTATGCTTATTTTTTGTTTGGTTTTGGTGGAGGGCCAGCAGGGCATTTCATTTTGGTTTTAGCTATTCCCTGTGGGGTTATTCTGTAGAAGTAAAGCTTTCTCTCTTTTAAATGCCACATTCACAATTGGCAAGAGCTGCTTTTTTAAACATGCAATGGAAGGCAAACAGAGAAGTTCTTAAAAAAATCATATTGAATGATAATTTTAATTTTGAAGATGAGAAATCTGGGCAAGTTAAATCTGTATGTGTTGGGAAAATAGCAAGCATGTAAAAGAGTTTGAAGTGATGTAGCAAGGCATGAAAACAATCTGAACTGAGATTCCACGTTAGGTGTTCTAATCCATTAGTTGGATACTCACTATGCCCCAGCCCCTTACTAACAAGGCATGAAAACAATCTGAACTGAGATTCCACGTTAGGTGTTCTAATCCATTAGTTGGATACTCACTATGCCCCAGCCCCTTACTAGCAAGCCATGAAAACAATCTGAACTGAGATTCCACGTTAGGTGTTCTAGTCCATTAGTTGGATACCCACTATGCCCCAGCCCCTTACTAGCAAGCCAAGGGAGCATATATATATATCCCAGTGTTGCCAGCCTTGCTTGTGTGAAAAAAGATGATGTTAAATGGAAAAGTCATTGAAAGGTTGTGTCATTGTGGGCATATCAGTTCTAATAGGTCATGACCAAAGGAACCTGTAACCATGGGACATATAGTTAGGTTGAACATGTTTAATTTGCCTTTACGCATGGACACTGACTTCCTTTAAATCATTATCATCTCTCAGTATTTGCCCGTCATTCAGATTGAGTCTCCTTTGAATTTCCTTTGAAAAGAACCATTCACACACTCCCCAACAGTAGCATTGCTTTCAGCAATGTGCGGTGTATGCCTGAAGTGAAATGTGACAGCACATGTGCAGTCTGGCATAGGGCGTGGCCAGTGTGGTGGGATTTCCCAACCAAAGGACTAGGTTGTCTAGGGCATGTGCAGTCTGGCATAGGGCGTGGCCAGTGTGGTGGGATTTCCCAACCAAAGGACTAGGTTGTCTAGGGCATGTGCAGTCTGGCATAGGGCGTGGCCAGTGTGGTGGGATTTCCCAACCAAAGGACTAGGTTGTCTAGGGCATGTGCAGTCTGGCATAGGGCGTGGCCAGTGTGGTGGGATTTCCCAACCAAAGGACTAGGTTGTCTAGGGCATGTGCATTGACTTTTAGTTAGGTTTTTATTCTCGCTTATTTGTTCTTCACTTTCCTATTTCTCAATCTCAGGCCTCCTATTTGAGGCCTTTGTTTTTCTCTAACCTCTCCCCCCCTTCCCCGGTTTTGTGACAATGTAGTCATTTTGTTGATTGTGGCAATGCGCAGTAAAGAAAGAAAGAAAGAAAGAAACCACAGGATAAGTAGGGGGATGAAGAGAAGGGGTGGGGTGGGTGACAGTGAGTGTTGAAACATTGTAGCAGGCTGGCGACACACACCAACACAGCACCTAGCAGGCCCCACCCCCCCCCCCCCCCCCCCCTAAAGAAACCACAGGATAAGTAGGGGGATGAAGAGAAGGGGTGGGGTGGGTGACAGTGAGTGTTGAAACATTGTAGCAGGCTGGCGACACACCAACACAGCACCTGTCCCCCCCCCCCCCCCCCCTAAAGAAACCACAGGATAAGTAGGGGGATGAAGAGAAGGGGTGGGGTGGGTGACAGTGAGTGTTGAAACATTGTAGCAGGCTGGCGACACACCAACACAGCACCTGTCCCCCCCCCCCCCCCCCCCCTAAAGAAACCACAGGATAAGTAGGGGGATGAAGAGAAGGGGTGGGGTGGGTGACAGTGAGTGTTGAAACATTGTAGCAGGCTGGCCACACACCAACACAGCACCTGCCCCCCCCCCCCCCCCCCCCCTAAAGAAACCACAGGATAAGTAGGGGGATGAAGAGAAGGGGTGGGGTGGGTGACAGTGAGTGTTGAAACATTGTAGCAGGCTGGCCACACACCAACACAGCACCTGTCCCCCCCCCCCCCCCCCCCCTAAAGAAACCACAGGATAAGTAGGGGGATGAAGAGAAGGGGTGGGGTGGGTGACAGTGAGTGTTGAAACATTGTAGCAGGCTGGCGACACACCAACACAGCACCTGTCCCCCCCCCCCCCCCCCCCCCCCCCCCTAAAGAAACCACAGGATAAGTAGGGGGATGAAGAGAAGGGGTGGGGTGGGTGACAGTGAGTGTTGAAACATTGTAGCAGGCTGGCGACACACCATCACAGCCTGTGTCCCCCCCCCCCCCCCCCCCCCCTCCCGTGTTAATGACTGTTGGTGTTGACACACGATGCATGGCACTCATCTGGCATGACTCACGGCATGTCGCTGGCTGTGGCTGTTGTAGCATGCTGAGCACCACCCCCCCTTTATGCTGGAGCCCACCGAGGGCATGTTGGGCATGCTGGAGGCGCGGGACATGCCCGACTTCCTGCACAATAGTCTGTCGGATATCATGGAGGAGGAAGGGCCCTCCTCTGATGTACGTACATCCTCAACAGGATTTATACTGTAGTTATTCCATCGCTGTTACATCGCTGTGTGTTCTGTTCCTGCATCTGTGTGTCCCATCATGTGGACCTCTGTGGACGTTACGGAGATGCCTACCTCATCCGTATTTGTCTGGGAAAATAGAAACATTGCTCGCCATGTTCAGAAAATACCATTTTCAGCCGCCTGTTCGGTTATTGGAAATCGCCGATTAGAGAGATTTGAAATTGCCAAAATTGTGGAGTGTACAATGTCACTTCAGGTTTGAAGAAAGCTTTTAAATATGGTGGCAAATACTGAAGCGAAACGGAATTTTGACCAGATAACTCAAAAGAAGAAAATAACTGTCAAATGATACCAGACATGCCATGTTTCGAAAAATTGTGGTAAATTGTGGATTTTTAAGGTTTTTGTTCATAAAAAAACAAACTGGGGGTAGGCATCTCTAGATAGTCTAATGAGTGTATCCCATCAGTTGTGACCTCTGTTTATGGAAGTGTTGTCATTCCTCAATGTGTGTTCACCAGTCAGTTGTTCAAAGGTAAACAGTAGTGTGTGTGAACACCAAACTGAAAGAGAATTGGATTGTATTAAGCATTGAAAGGAAAATGAACAGAAAAACTAAGTTTAGCTTGACCTTGATGTCAGCCTAATTCATCAGAAGGTTTTTACTAGATAAGTAACTCTAATCATTATCAACATAATTATGGAAAATAATGGTAATGATAGGAATGTTTTGGAATTTCTGTGAATGCGACAGCATTGTTGCCTTATGGTATATATTTGGTAATTAAAATGAAAACTAGGCCATTTTTAATATTTTGATACCAGTTCTAGTATTGCTGGAATGTTCAGTAGTTCCTGCTTTTTTGTTTTTGTTTTTCTCCAGTCTGCCTGAAGTCATTACCAGCTTTCATTTCACCTTTGTGTTCATGTTCTCCAGTCTGTGCCTGAAGTCATTACCAGCTTTCATTTCACCTTTGTGTTCATGTTCTCCAGTCTGTGCCTGAAGTCATTACCAGCTTTCCTTTCACCTCTGTGTTCATGTTCTCCAGTCTGTGCCTGAAGTCATTACCAGCTTTCCTTTCACCTCTGTGTTCATGTTCTCCAGTCTGTGCCTGAAGTCATTACCAGCTTTCCTTTCACCTCTGTGTTCATGTTCTCCAGTCTGTGCCTGAAGTCATTGCCAGCTTTCCTTTCACCTCTGTGTTCATGTTCTCCAGTCTGTGCCTGAAGTCATTGCCAGCTTTCCTTTCACCTCTGTGTTCATGTTCTCCAGTCTGTGCCTGAAGTCATTACCAGCTTTCCTTTCACCTCTGTGTTCATGTTCTCCAGTCTGTGCCTGAAGTCATTACCAGCTTTCCTTTCACCTCTGTGTTCATGTTCTCCAGTCTGTGCCTGAAGTCATTACCAGCTTTCCTTTCACCTCTGTGTTCATGTTCTCCAGTCTGTGCCTGAAGTCATTACCAGCTTTCCTTTCACCTCTGTGTTCATGTTCTCCAGTCTGTGCCTGAAGTCATTACCAGCTTTCCTTTCACCTCTGTGTTCATGTTCTCCAGTCTCCAGTCTGTGCCTGAAGTCATTACCAGCTTTCCTTTCACCTCTGTGTTCATGTTCTCCAGTCTGTGCCTGAAGTCATTGCCAGCTTTCCTTTCACCTCTGTGTTCATGTTCGTTTTGATGCATGAAGCGTAAGTCTCACATTTGAGCAACGCAGTATCGCTATCCGCACGCCTCCTTGTTTTAAAGCATACATAATGTGCCTGAGAAAAAACAATGTAAGTCATCGCACAGCATGATTTCTGGTTTTGGTACAAATGTCAGCGACCTTTTAGATTGGTGGTCACCTTGTAAGACAGAAGGTTTATTATATGTTTTATGATTTCATTTATATTGTTTCTGCTAAAGTAGATCATAGATTTGAGTATGTTGTTCAAGAAAAGATAAACTGTGCATGTATAGAAAACAGGTTTCACCTTCCCTGCTTTTTTTGGTTTGTTTTGTTTTTGCATCTTGCTGTCATGCATACATTTTTTTAATTTTTATTTTGTTGTATTTATTTACCTGTTTTGTTGAATTTCTTGCTTCATTATAGTTCGGCTATTTTATGAATGCTACCGATGGGTGCTCTTTTGTTTTTAAGTTTTGTGTACGATAGTCTACTCGCAGGGATTATATTTGTATATAAATTAAGAATAAACATTTGGAAAGTTTTTTGGTGATCCTTTTAGAAATGATGAACCAAATGATCCATTTCACCAAAGAAGAGTGGGGACTATGAAGAAAGAGCCGTCTCTTCCAGTCTCTAGTGGAAGTTTTACAGTGGAAAAATGGAACAAAACAACACCCTAGAATTATCTCTATCATTTGTTTTATAAACATATGTGACATTTCAAATAGGTTGCGAAAAATTGCGAAAACACCCTTAACAGTGCTGATATTTTAGGCCACAGTGCTGATATTTTAGGCCACAGTGCTGATATTTTAGGCCACAGTGCTGATATTTCGCCCCAAACGTGCAACAATGAACAAGTAAGATGAGACACTAACGCCGCTATTTTCTGCCTTCCCAGGATTCCCCCAGTGCCAGTGCCCTCTCTCTGGCGCAGTCCAACCTTCTGGCGGAGGACCGACAGCGGTACCGACGCAACCGGTCCTACCTGGGGGCCGTGGCGGACTTGGCGGATTCTGGGGCTGAGCGGATGCAGGATGTGAGGGCGGGGGCGCAGCGCGTGCTACAAGTGTTTGTCACCAACGCTGCCAACATCTTCCTGCTGTCCACACAGGACAGTGCTAGTCTGCAAGACCAGGTGGGTAGCATAGTATAGCATAGCACAGTATAGCATAGCACAGTATAGCATAGCACAGTATAGCATAGCGTACTATAGCACTGTATAGCAGTTTTAGGAAACTGCCTACAAAGCCTTAGGTCGTCCCACCCTTGAGTACACCGCTTCTGTCTGGGACCATTATACAGCCAAAACCACCGGCAAGATTGAGAGGGTCCAGCGCCGCGCAGCTAGATGGGTTGTAAATCGCCACCGCCAAACATCCAGCGTGGACAACATGCTGACCCAGCTGCAGTGGCCTCCACTCAAGGACAGGCAACGCTCTGCTAGGCTGGCCACCTTCTTCAAGTTCCACCATGGAGAGGTGGCCATCAACACCCCACACCAGCCAGTCCCCCATCCT
This sequence comes from Phymorhynchus buccinoides, assembly GCA_017654935.2. Classification (NCBI taxonomy): domain Eukaryota; kingdom Metazoa; phylum Mollusca; class Gastropoda; order Neogastropoda; family Raphitomidae; genus Phymorhynchus; species Phymorhynchus buccinoides. The sequence goes on along the minus strand of CM065684.1, from coordinate 66,739,171 downwards.
CCATCACGACAGATGCGACAGACTCACTCACAGGCCTACCTACTTCCTGCTTGTAAAACAAATTACAGGAAGTACTCATTCTTTCCAAGGGCTGTGAGTGAGTGGAACTCTCTTCCACCTGAGGCAATATCATCAGCCTCGGTGGAGGAATTCAAATCCCGGATCTGAGCCCCCTCCCCTCCCCCCCCCCCCCCCATTCCTCCACCACCCCCCCCCTTCCCCCCCTGTCCTCACCCTTCCATTGTCTCAACGGAGTCAACTCCATACCCCCTGTCCAGGCCTCTCCCCAAAAAATCATGCCCCCCCCCCCTCCCATTCAATCCCGCATTGAGCTGATCATCCGGGCAGCAAGTCCTTCATACAAGATCCTGATTAGTTGGAAACCCCCCATGTCGTAAGCGTCATAATCATCAAATTGTTGATGGAGGATGCTATATGCAAGAAGAAGAGGAGAATAGCGCGTTTCAAGTGTTTGTCACCAACGCTGCCAACATCTTCCTGCTGTCCACACAGGACAGTGCTAGTCTGCAAGACCAGGTGGGTAGCATAGTATAGCATAGCACAGTATAGCATAGCACAGTATAGCATAGCACAGTATAGCATAGCACAGTATAGCATAGCACAGTATAGCATAGCACAGTATAGCATAGCACAGTATAGCATAGCGTAGCATAGCATAGTATAGCATAGCACAGTATAGCATAGCACAGTATAGCATAGCACAGTATAGCATAGCACAGTATAGCATAGCACAGTATAGCATAGCGTAGCATAGCACAGTATAGCATAGCATAGCATAGCACAGTATAGCATAGCATAGTATAGCACAGTATAGCATAGCGTAGCATAGCACAGTATAGCATAGCATAGTATAGCACTGTATAGCAGTAAAGGAGAACAGCGCGTGCTACAAGTGTTTGTCACCAACGCTGCCAACATCTTCCTGCTGTCCACACAGGACAGTGCTAGTCTGCAAGACCAGGTGGGTAGCTAATGCCACATACCTCCTTGTCTCATTAATGCACACAGATGCTGCCATTAAATGGTGGCACTCTCTAATGTTCAGGGGTGAAAAAATACTCCTGAAATCAAGAATGAAAAAGCTGACTGAAAGAACATTCAGGTATGACCATCTTGTCATCCGGAAGATTGGTCTCACAAGGTCAAAAATGTTGTCTGCTGACATTGATGGCAAATGGACACGATTGACTCGCAATATCCACCAATTCCACATAACCCAACCCTTTCCAGATTACTCATTGGAAATGTCTGCTGACATTGATGGTAAATGGACACGATTGACACGCAATATCCACCAATTCCACATAACCCAACCCTTTCCAGATTACTCATTGGAAATGTCTGCTGACATTGATGGTAAATGGACACGATTGACACGCAATATCCACCAATTCCACATAACCCAACCCCTTCCAGATTACTCATTGGAAATGTCTGCTGACATTGATGGTAAATGGACACGATTGACACGCAATATCCACCAATTCCACATAACCCAACCCCTTCCAGATTACTCATTGGAAATGTCTGCTGACATTGATGGTAAATGGACACGATTGACACGCAATATCCACCAATTCCACATAACCCAACCCCTTCCAGATTACTCATTGGAAATATCGGTCACCGCTTCAGGAATGGAGATATTTTTCAGGAGTGGAAAGATTCAGCCAACATTAAATTGCGTTGCTTCAGTAATGAGAGATATTCTCACTTTCACACTCGCATTTTGCTAAAGTTCATCTGTTTAACTGAATTTCTGACAAATTTTATACTTTGTGTGTATTATGTGCAATTTTTTGTGTCATGTTCATGACAGGTGTATATGTGATAGCGTTGTGTTCTTTTTCCCGGCAGGTTGATCTATGCAAAAGGGTGCTGAACATCTATCGTTACGTCGTGATGAACACCAACATGAACCAAAAGACGTGGTGAGTTCAATGAAAAACATATCTTCTTCATTTAATAATAATAACAATAATACATAGTATTTATATAGTGCCTTTCTTTAGAATTAAACTCAAGGCGCTCACATTCACTGATTCACACGCAATTGGGCCAACAAACACCATCATTCTACACATTCATTCGACCATCATCTAATTTACTTGAAAGTTACAGAGAGAAAGCTGTTTGAAACAGATGAGTTTTGAGTTGGGTTTTGAAAGCGGGAAGTGCTGATTGGTGACGGAGGTGAACAGGCAAGGATTTCCAGACAGTGGGGGCGCAGAAACTAAAACTGCGTTGTCCAAAAGACTTTAAATTCACTTTAGGAACTTTCAACAGTTTGGCATGGGAAGATCGGAGTGAGCGAGAAGGAGTGTAAGTTTGGAGAGCACTTGAGAGGTATGATGGTAGGGTCTGTTCAAAGTGGCGGAATGCAAGGACTTGCCAGCTTGTACTCTAAATGAAACTGCACTGGCATCCAGTGCAGCTGCCTGAGGAGTGGTGTGACATGGTCACGCCTTTGCTTTCAGAGCGTGAGCCGAGCCGGGCTGTTTTGGATTCGTTGTCATCGAGCAATTGTTTCCTTTGGAAGACCGAACAGAACAGAGTTACAGAAATCGAGGGCCTGACATCTATCGTTATATCATGATGAACGCCAATATGAACCAAAAGACGTGGTGAGTTCAATGGAAAACATATCCTCTTCATTTACACTGGACATCTGTTGAACACCAACATGAACCAAAAGACGTGGTGAGTTCGATGGAAAACATATCCTCTTCATTTACACTGGACATCTGTTGAACGCCAACATGAACCAAAAGACGTGGTGAGTTCAATGGAAAACATATCCTCTTCATTTACACTGGACATCTGTTGAACGCCAACATGAACCAAAAGACGTGGTGAGTTCAATGGAAAACATATCCTCTTCATTTACACTGGACATCTGTTGAACGCCAACATGAACCAAAAGACGTGGTGAGTTCAATGGAAAACATATCCTCTTCATTTACACTGGACATCTGTTGAACACCAACATGAACCAAAAGACGTGGTGAGTTCAATGGAAAACATATCCTCTTCATTTACACTGGACATCTGTTGAACACCAACATGAACCAAAAGACGTGGTGAGTTCAATGGAAAACATATCCTCTTCATTTACACTGGACATCTGTTGAACACCAACATGAACCAAAAGACGTGGTGAGTTCAATGGAAAACATATCCTCTTCATTTACACTGGACATCTGTTGAACACCAACATGAACCAAAAGACGTGGTGAGTTAAAAACTAAATCATTTTTATGTTCATTAACATTAAAAATTTCATGTAAATGTTATTGGAACAAGAAATTAATTTCATTTTCCAGCACATTGAAACAAAAAAAAGAGAAACAGGGTCTTGTCAGTTTTGTTTTTCTGTGATTGCATTGGGTTAAATTTTGTAGTTTTTTTCTTTGTTATTATTGTTATTACATTCCTGCCCGTAGCCTTTGTTCTTCCTCTGATGACCGTATTTTTCAAATTCCCTCTTACCATCGGAAACAACATGGTTCCAGAGCATTTCCCGTTTCAGCTGCTACACTCTGGAACTCACTCCCTTTCAGCCTTCGTCATGCTAAATCCTTCGTAATGTTCAAATCAGCTCTGAAAACCCTCTACTTCATTGATAAACTGCAGCTGCAGAGTACATCAGAAACTTTGAAATATTGCCAGCCACTCTCTTTGTCCATCTTGTTATGTGTATGTGTGTCATCATGACTGTGTTCTGTGTGTGTTTGTTTGCGTGCGTGTGTGTATGTATGAGTTATGTATGTGTGCGTGCGTGCACGCGTGTGTATGTGGTGCAGACATGCCTACCGTCACAGGTTATCCGTATTTGTTACGGAAATGTATTGATTTTGGCAGTGTGTTTCGAAAATACGGAAAACAGGTGCATGTTACGGGAAAAATAAAAACATCAACAACAAAAAATTACTATGCCAGCTGGTGGTTTAGCGTCTGCGAGAGAGAGAGAGAGATTACGAAAGTAAGCCCCGAAGTTTTCCGAGAGAGCTTTTCAACCAATCGTCTTTCACCAAGGTCAAAATTTGACCGGCTACGCGCTTGGCAGCTTCAAGCGTCGGAGTGCGCGAATTCCATGAAGATGGGTGCTGGACGGAAGAGGAAAGGAAGCTATGTTCCTGAAAGTCATGCTCTGTTACTGATTTTGAGTGTGTGTTCCTGAAAGTCATGCTCTGTTACTGATTTGAGTGTGTTCCTGAAAGTCATGCTCTGTTACTGATTTTGAGTGTGTGTTCCTGAAAGTCATGCTCTGTTACTGATTTTGAGTGTGTGTTCCTGAAAGTCATGCTCTGTTACTGATTTTGAGTGTGTGTTCCTGAAAGTCATGCTTTGTTACTGATTTTGAGTGTGTGTTCCTGAAAGTCATGCTCTGTTACTGATTTTGAGTGTGTGTTCCTGAAAGTTATGCTCTGTTACTGATTTTGAGTGTGTGTTCCTGAAAGTCATGCTCTGTTACTGATTTTGAGTGTGTGTTCCTGAAAGTCATGCTCTGTTACTGATTTTGAGTGTGTTCCTGAAAGTCATGCTCTGTTACTGATTTTGAGTGTGTGTTCCTGAAAGTCATGCTCTGTTACTGATTTTGAGTGTGTGTTCCTGAAAGTCATGCTCTGTTACTGATTTTGAGTGTGTGTTCCTGAAAGTCATGCTCTGTTACTGATTTTGAGTGTGTTCCTGAAAGTCATGCTCTGTTACTGATTTTGAGTGTGTTCCTGAAAGTCATGCTCTGTTACTGATTTTGAGTGTGTGTTCCTGAAAGTCATGCTCTGTTACTGATTTTGAGTGTGTTCCTGAAAGTCATGCTCTGTTACTGATTTTGAGTGTGTGTTGCTGAAAGTCATGCTCTGTTACTGATTTTGAGTGTGTGTTCCTGAAAGTCATGCTCTGTTACTGATTTTGAGTGTGTTCCTGAAAGTCATGCTCTGTTACTGATTTTGAGTGTGTGTTCCTGAAAAGCAAGTTTGGGGATAGGCATGTCTGGTGGTGTGTGTGTGCGTGCGTGCATGTGTGTTGTGTGTGTGTGATGTGTTTATGTATATGAGTGCATGTATGCATGGTGTGTGTGTATGTGCGTGCATGTGTGTGTGTGTGTGTGATGTGTTTATGTATATGAGTGCATGTATGCATGGTGTGTGTGTGCGTGCGCGCATGTGTGTGTGTGTGTGTGTGATGTGTTTATGTATATGAGTGCATGTATGCATGGTGTGTGTGTGCGTGCGCGCATGTGTGTTGTGTGTGTGTGATGTGTTTATGTATATGAGTGCATGTATGCATGGTGTATGTGTGCGTGCGCGCATGTGTGTTGTGTGTGTGTGATGTGTTTATGTATATGAGTGCATGTATGCATGGTGTATGTGTGCGTGCGCGCATGTGTGTTGTGTGTGTGTGATGTGTTTATGTATATGAGTGCATGTATGCATGGTGTGTGTGCGTGCGCACATGTGTGTTGTGTGTGTGTGATGTGTTTATGTATATGAGTGCATGTATGCATGGTGTATGTGTGCGTGCGCGCATGTGTGTTGTGTGTGTGTGATGTGTTTATGTATATGAGTGCATGTATGCATGGTGTGTGTGTGCGTGCGCGCATGTGTGTTGTGTGTGTGTGATGTGTTTATGTATATGAGTGCATGTATGCATGGTGTGTGTGCGTGCGCACATGTGTGTTGTGTGTGTGTGATGTGTTTATGCATATGAGTGCATGTATGCATGGTGTGTGTGTGCGTGCGCGCATGTGTGTTGTGTGTGTGTGATGTGTTTATGTATATGAGTGCATGTATGCATGGTGTATGTGTGCGTGCGCGCATGTGTGTTGTGTGTGTGTGATGTGTTTATGTATATGAGTGCATGTATGCATGTGTGTGTGTGTGCGTGCGCGCATGTGTGTTGTGTGTGTGTGATGTGTTTATGTATATGAGTGCATGTATGCATGGTGTGTGTGTGCGTGCGTGCATGTGTGTTGTGTGTGTGTGATGTGTTTATGTATATGAGTGCATGTATGCATGGTGTATGTGTGCATCCTTATCAGTCTGCCTATAGAACCAACCACAGTACAGAAACAGCCCTTGTTCAAATCGTCAATGACCTCTTACTTGCTTCTGATGCTGGTCAAATCTCTCTTTTGACACTTCTTGATCTCTCTGCTGCCTTTGATACCATAGACCACTCCATTCTTCTGTCTCGTCTTGAACATACTTTTGGAATTAAGGGCCCTGCTCTTTCTTGGTTTTCCTCTTACCTTTCTGATCGTTTTCAATCAGTTCTGGTCAATGGTCGTCAGTCTGAACAGGTTAGGCTTTCTTGTGGAGTCCCCCAGGGGTCTGTGCTTGGTCCTGTCTTGTTTACTTTGTATACGTCACCTCTTGCCAATGTCATCGATCAGCACAACATGAAACATCACTTCTATGCAGATGACTCACAACTCCAAAACAGTACAACCCCTGAAGATCTAGATTCCATTCTTACAGAAAGTAACAACTGCTATATTGATATTCAAAATTGGATGGTTCAAAATAAACTTCAATTAAATGGTGAAAAAACCGAAGCAATGCTTGTAGGGACAAAAAACAAACTAGCCTCTGTTTCCATAGAGTCAATCCAACTGGGTAACAATATCATTCCCCTCTCAGACTCAGTCAAAAACTTAGGTGTCACTTTGGACAATACTCTTTCCATGCAGAGTTTCCTGACTCAGACCTGTCAGTCCTGCTACTATCAAATTCGTTGCATTGGCTATATTCGTAAATACCTCTCAGATGAAGCCACAGCAAAGCTTGTTACTTCCCTCATCCTATCTCGTATTGACTACTGTAATGCTCTCCTTTCTGGCCTATCAGTCTCTTCTCTATCTTGTCTCCAGCGTATTCAAAACACAGCTGCTCGTCTTGTCCTTAGGAAGAAAAAGTTCGATCATGTTAGCCCTCTTCTGCGTTCTTTGCACTGGCTTCCTGTCGCAGACAGAATTGAGTATAAATTAAACACACTTTGCTATAAATCTATTCATAAAGCTGCTCCATCTTACCTCTGTGACAATATTTCCATCTATACGCCAGCTCGCACTTTACGTTCAGTTTCTGACCCTCTTTCTCTCCAGATCCCTAGGTATAAGCTTTCAACTGTTGGTCGGCGCTCTTTTGCTGTCTCAGGACCGACCTCCTGGAACAAACTTCCTCTCTCCCTCCGTCAGCGACCGACTCTCTCTGCTTTCAAAGCTAACCTCAAAACCCACCTGTTCCCCCATCATTAAAGCTCCTCTCTCTTTATCTTCTCTCTCTTGCCATTAGGTCTGTTTCTGCTATATTACATTTATGTTATCTGTGTGTGTTCGCGTTGTAAAACTTGTATTGCGTTTGTGTTTGAATGCGCTTTGAATGCTAACGTGTGTGTGCGCTTTGATTTGATTTCTATCAAGATTCAGCGCCGTATAAATACTGTATGTTGTTGTTGTTGTTGTGTGTGTGTGTGATGTGTTTATGTATATGAGTGCATGTATGCATGGTGTATGTGTGCGTGTGTGGTGTGTGTGTGTGATGTGTTTATGTATATGAGTGCATGTATGCATGGTGTATGTGTGCGTGCGCGCATGTGTGTTGTGTGTGTGTGATGTGTTTATGTATATGAGTGCATGTATGCATGGTGTGTGTGTGCGTGCGCGCATGTGTGTGTTGTGTGTGTGTGATGTGTTTATGTATATGAGTGCATGTATGCATGGTGTGTGTGTGCGTGCGCGCATGTGTGTTGTGTGTGTGTGATGTGTTTATGTATATGAGTGCATGTATGCATGTGTGTGTGTGTGCGTGCGCGCATGTGTGTGTGTGTGTGTGTGATGTGTTTATGTATATGAGTGCATGTATGCATGGTGTGTGTGTGCGTGCGCGCATGTGTGTTGTGTGTGTGTGATGTGTTTATGTATATGAGTGCATGTATGCATGGTGTGTGTGTGCGTGCGTGCGTGCATGTGTGTTGTGTGTGTGTGATGTGTTTATGTATATGAGTGCATGTATGCATGGTGTGTGTGTGCGTGCGTGCATGTGTGTTGTGTGTGTGTGATGTGTTTATGCATATGAGTGCATGTATGCATGGTGTATGTGTGCGTGCGCGCATGTGTGTGTGTGTGTGTGTGTGATGTGTTTATGTATATGAGTGCATGTATGCATGGTGTATGTGTGCGTGCGCGCATGTGTGTTGTGTGTGTGTGATGTGTTTATGTATATGAGTGCATGTATGCATGGTGTATGTGTGCGTGCGCGCATGTGTGTTGTGTGTGTGTGATGTGTTTATGTATATGAGTGCATGTATGCATGGTGTATGTGTGCGTGCGCGCATGTGTGTTGTGTGTGTGTGATGTGTTTATGTATATGAGTGCATGTATGCATGGTGTATGTGTGTGCGTGCGTGTATGTGTGTTGTGTGTGTGTGATGTGTTTATGCATATGAGTGCATGTATGCATGGTGTATGTGTGCGTGCGCGCATGTGTGTTGTGTGATGTGTTTATGTATATGAGTGCATGTATGCATGGTGTATGTGTGCGTGCGCGCATGTGTGTGTGTGTGTGTGTGTGCGCGCATGTGTGTTGTGTGTGTGTGATGTGTTTATGTATATGAGTGACATGCATGGTGTGTGTGTGTGCGTGCGCGCATGTGTGTTGTGTGTGTGTGATGTGTTTATGCATATGAGTGCATGTATGCATGGTGTATGTGTGCGTGCGCACATGTGTGTTGTGTGTGTGTGATGTGTTTATGCATATGAGTGCATGTATGCATGGTGTATGTGTGCGTGCGCGCATGTGTGTTGTGTGTGTGTGATGTGTTTATGTATATGAGTGCATGTATGCATGGTGTATGTGTGCGTGCGCGCATGTGTGTTGTGTGTGTGTGATGTGTTTATGTATATGAGTGCATGTATGCATGGTGTATGTGTGCGTGCGCGCATGTGTGTTGTGTGATGTGTTTATGTATATGAGTGCATCATGCATGTATGCATGGTGTATGTGTGTGTGTGTCTGTGTATGTTGTCGTGAATATATAATTTTATTTCACCCTTGCAAATTGTGTGACAATGCATACTTGTATTATGCCTTTTATAAGTAGTAGTAGTGGGAGCAGTAATAGTATTAGTAGTAGTGGTAGTAGTAGTATTGGTAGTAGTGGTAGTAGTAGTAGTAGTAGTGGTAGTAGTAATAGTAGTAGTAGTGGTTGTAGTAGTAGTAGTAGTAGTGGTAATAGTAATAGTAGTAGTAGTAGTGGTGGTGGTAGTAGTAGTAGGATGCGCGCTGTATACTTTTTTCTCATTATTATTATTATTTAAAAAAATCAGCTGTGCTCTACATTTTCTTGAAGTTGTGTAAATTGTTGTGTATGTATATAATGCTACAAATTCAGCAAGCAGGTAATGTCTTAATGTTTTGCAAGTGCTAAAATGAACATTGTATGTGCCGAAACGTTTGAGTGGGGCTATCTACCCTGAAGACCCTCTGCTTGTCCAGCTCTCCCTGGAGTCTCTTTGCTGTGTGTGTCGCTACAGGGATCAGATGCTGAAAGTGCTGCTGTCAGTCACCTCAGGAGTGCTGAAGAGTGTGCCAACTCTCCCTGGAGTCTCTTTGCTGTGTGTGTCGCTACAGGGAGCAGATGCTGAAAGTGCTGCTGTCAGTCACCTCAGGAGTGCTGAAGAGTGTGCCAACTCTCCCTAGAGTCTCTTTGCTGTGTGTGTCGCTACAGGGAGCAGATGCTGAAAGTGCTGCTGTCAGTCACCTCAGGAGTGCTGAAGAGTGTGCCAACTCTCCATGGAGTCTCTTTGCTGTGTGTGTCGCTACAGGGAGCAGATGCTGAAAGTGCTGCTGTCAGTCACCTCAGGAGTGCTGAAGAGTGTGCCAACTCTCCATGGAGTCTCTTTGCTGTGTGTGTCGCTACAGGGAGCAGATGCTGAAAGTGCTGCTGTCAGTCACCTCAGGAGTGCTGAAGAGTGTGCCAACTCTCCATGGAGTCTCTTTGCTGTGTGTGTCGCTACAGGGAGCAGATGCTGAAAGTGCTGCTGTCAGTCACCTCAGGAGTGCTGAAGAGTGTGCCAACTCTCCCTAGAGTCTCTTTGCTGTGTGTGTCGCTACAGGGAGCAGATGCTGAAAGTGCTGCTGTCAGTCACCTCAGGAGTGCTGAAGAGTGTGCCGCCCAAAGAGAGACACCGCTCACTGGGGGGCCGTCTGGCCCAACCCATCTTCCAGGTCAGACATAGAGACATGAAGAGAGAGTCTCTTTGCTGTGTGTGTCGCTAGAGATGTACATAGAGAGAGAGAGACACTGCTCACTGCGGGGCCGTCTGGCCCAACCCATCTTCCAGGTCAGACATAGAGACATAGAGATGTAGAGATGTACATAGAGAGAGAGAGACACCGCTCACTGGGGGGCCGTCTGGCCCAACCCATCTTCCAGGTCAGACATAGAGATGTAGAGATGTACATAGAGAGAGAGAGACACTGCTCACTGGGGGGCCGTCTGGCCCAACCCATCTTCCAGGTCAGACATAGAGATGTAGAGATGTACATAGAGAGAGAGAGACACTGCTCACTGGGGGGCCGTCTGGCCCAACCCATCTTCCAGGTCAGACATAGAGATGTAGAGATGTACATAGAGAGAGAGAGAGACACCGCTCACTGGGGGGCCGTCTGGCCCAACCCATCTTCCAGGTCAGACATAGAGACATAGAGACATAGAGATGTACATAGAGAGAGAGAGACACCTGCTCACTGGGGGGCCGTCTGGCCCAACCCATCTTCCAGGTCAGACATAGAGATGTAGAGATGTACATAGAGAGAGAGAGACACCGCTCACTGGGGGGCCGTCTGGCCCAACCCATCTTCCAGGTCAGACATAGAGACATAGAGATGTACATAGAGAGAGAGAGAGACTGCTCACTGGGGGGCCGTCTGGCCCAACCCATCTTCCAGGTCAGACATAGAGATGTAGAGATGTACATAGAGAGAGAGAGAGACACCGCTCACTGGGGGGCCGTCTGGCCCAACCCATCTTCCAGGTCAGACATAGAGACATAGAGATGTACATAGAGAGAGAGAGACACTGCTCACTGGGGGGCCGTCTGGCCCAACCCATCTTCCAGGTCAGACATAGAGACATAGAGACATAGAGATGTACATAGAGAGAGAGAGACACCGCTCACTGGGGGGCCGTCTGGCCCAACCCATCTTCCAGGTCAGACATAGAGACATAGAGATGTAGAGATGTACATAGAGAGAGAGAGAGACACTGCTCACTGGGGGGCCGTCTGGCCCAACCCATCTTCCAGGTCAGACATAGAGATGTAGAGATGTACATAGAGAGAGAGAGACACTGCTCACTGGGGGGCCGTCTGGCCCAACCCATCTTCCAGGTCAGACATAGAGATGTAGAGATGTACATAGAGAGAGAGAGACACCGCTCACTGGGGGGCCGTCTGGCCCAACCCATCTTCCAGGTCAGGCATAGAGATGTAGAGATGTACATAGAGAGAGAGAGACACCGCTCACTGGGGGGCCGTCTGGCCCAACCCATCTTCCAGGTCAGACATAGGGACATAGAGATGTACATAGAGAGAGAGAGACACTGCTCACTGGGGGGCCGTCTGGCCCAACCCATCTTCCAGGTCAGACATAGAGATGTAGAGATGTACATAGAGAGAGAGAGACACCGCTCACTGGGGGGCCGTCTGGCCCAACCCATCTTCCAGGTCAGACATAGAGATGTAGAGATGTACATAGAGAGAGAGAGAGACACCGCTCACTGGGGGGCCGTCTGGCCCAACCCATCTTCCAGGTCAGACATAGAGACATAGAGATGTACATAGAGAGAGACACTGCTCACTGGGGGGCCGTCTGGCCCAACCCATCTTCCAGGTCAGACATAGAGACATAGAGATGTAGAGATGTACATAGAGAGAGAGAGACACCGCTCACTGGGGGGCCGTCTGGCCCAACCCATCTTCCAGGTCAGACATAGAGACATAGAGATGTACATAGAGAGAGAGAGAGACTGCTCACTGGGGGGCCGTCTGGCCCAACCCATCTTCCAGGTCAGACATAGAGATGTAGAGATGTACATAGAGAGAGAGAGAGACACCGCTCACTGGGGGGCCGTCTGGCCCAACCCATCTTCCAGGTCAGACATAGAGACATAGAGATGTACATAGAGAGAGAGAGACACTGCTCACTGGGGGGCCGTCTGGCCCAACCCATCTTCCAGGTCAGACATAGAGACATAGAGATGTAGAGATGTACATAGAGAGAGAGAGACACTGCTCACTGGGGGGCCGTCTGGCCCAACCCATCTTCCAGGTCAGAGAGAGAGACACCGCTCACTGGGGGGCCGTCTGGCCCAACCCATCTTCCAGGTCAGACATAGAGATGTAGAGATGTACATAGAGAGAGAGAGACACTGCTCACTGGGGGGCCGTCTGGCCCAACCCATCTTCCAGGTCAGACATAGAGACATAGAGACATAGAGATGTACATAGAGAGAGAGAGACACTGCTCACTGGGGGGCCGTCTGGCCCAACCCATCTTCCAGGTCAGGCATAGAGATGTAGAGATGTACATAGAGAGAGAGAGACACCGCTCACTGGGGGGCCGTCTGGCCCAACCCATCTTCCAGGTCAGACATAGGGACATAGAGATGTACATAGAGAGAGAGAGACACTGCTCACTGGGGGGCCGTCTGGCCCAACCCATCTTCCAGGTCAGACATAGAGATGTAGAGATGTACATAGAGAGAGAGAGACACTGCTCACTGGGGGGCCGTCTGGCCCAACCCATCTTCCAGGTCAGACATAGGGACATAGAGATGTACATAGAGAGAGAGAGACACCGCTCACTGGGGGGGCCGTCTGGCCCAACCCATCTTCCAGGTCAGACATAGAGACATTAGGTATTAAGGTATTAGGTACTTTATAGTCACAGAGGCGTCTGTGAAATTCGGGTTGCCTGATGGGGGGGGGGGGGGGGGGTAAATTTTGACCAAATGACAATTTTTTCGTTGCCACTGGGTTTAACGTATGCTAAGTGCATGGGCACACGGGACCTCGGTTTATCGTCTCATCCGAAAGACTCCACATTCAGACCGTTAAGGCCTAGTGAAGAATCAGAGGAAAAAATCCCCTGTACCCAGGTTCGAACTCGGGTTTACTTGACACGAAGCGAACGCGATACCACTGTGCCACTCATAGAGATGTAGAGACATAGAGATGTACATAGAGAAAGAGAGACACCGCTCATATATGGGGGTTGTCTGGCACAACCCCTTCCAGGTCATACATAGAGAAAGAGAGACACCGCTCATATATGGGGGTTGTCTGGCACAACCCCTTCCAGGTCATACATAGAGACATAGAGATGCAACCCATCTTCCAGGTCATTGGAAACAACATAAACATTGATCTGGACATGCAATATTGAAATCTTCAAAGCTGTTTTACCTGGGAGTGATATAGGAAGTTTCAATCTTTTAAAGTTGCAATGCATTTTTTAAATAATTTCCCATCTTTTAAATTTTTTTTTATTTTTTAGTTCGTTTGTTTCAGCTGTCTTTTTTATGGAAAATTAGTGATGGTGAAATCGTATGAGTATAAGTTGTAAGTAATTGTCAGTTGAGAGTTTATTGTAACCCTAAAGCTCTACACAGCTACAGACTTGTCATCATGTAATCCTTTGAAGCATCCAAGTAAGAGCTCTGGTATGACCACTGGTCAGCCTTGTGTTTTATACTGCTGAGTGACGCGTAGTAAGAGCTCTGGTATGACCACTGGTCAGCCTTGTGTTTTATACTGCTGAGTGACGCGTAGTAAGAGCTCTGGTATGACCACTGGTCAGCCTTGTGTTTTATACTGCTGAGTGACGCGTAGTAAGAGCTCTGGTATGACCACTGGTCAGCCTTGTGTTTTATACTGCTGAGTGACGCGTAGTAAGAGCTCTGGTATGACCACTGGTCAGCCTTGTGTTTTATACTGCTGAGTGACGCGTAGTAAGAGCTCTGGTATGACCACTGGTCAGCCTTGTGTTTTATACTGCTGAGTGACGCGTAGTAAGAGCTCTGGTATGACCACTGGTCAGCCTTGTGTTTTATACTGCTGAGTGACGCGTAGTAAGAGCTCTGGTATGACCACTGGTCAGCCTTGTGTTTTATACTGCTGAGTGACACGTAGCCGCGGAATATTTTAATGTGCTAGGTTGATGTGTTCTGTGCAGACTTCTATCATTTTACAAATGCTGGTTTTCACAGTACATTATATCTCTTTCAATGTATGTTGATGTGTATTTAATATAGGGCGTGTTGTGCTGTGTGCTGTGCAGACGCTGATAGTGACGTGGATCAAGGCCAACCTGAACGTGCTGATCTCCACTGAGTTGTGGGACGAATTCCTGGCCGTTCTCTCCTCTCTCACCTCATGGATTGAACTCATCAAGGAGTGGGCGGTGAGCCTTTCAGTGTAGTTTCTCTCCTCTCTCACCTCATGGATTGAACTCATCAAGGAGTGGGCGGTGAGCCTTTCAGTGTAGTTTCTCTCTCTCTTCATGGATTGAACTCATCAAGGAGTGGGCGGTGAGCCTTTCAGTGTAGTTTCTCTCTCTCTTCATGGATTGAACTCATCAAGGAGTGGGCGGTGAGCCTTTCAGTGTAGTTTCTCTCCTCTCTCTCTTCATGGATTGAACTCGTCAAGGAGTGGGCGGTGAGCCTTTCAGTGTAGTTTCTCTCTCTCTTCATGGATTGAACTCATCAAGGAGTGGGCGGTGAGCCTTTCAGTGTAGTTTCTTTCCTCTCTCTCTTCATGGATTGAACTCATCAAGGCGTGGGCGGTGAGCCTTTCAGTGTAGTTTCTTTCCTCTCTCTTCATGGATTGAACTCATCAAGGAGTGGGCGGTGAGCCTTTCAGTGTAGTTTCTCTCTCTCTTCATGGATTGAACTCATCAAGGAGTGGGCGGTGAGCCTTTCAGTGTAGTTTCTCTCCTCTCTCTCTTCATGGATTGAACTCGTCAAGGAGTGGGCGGTGAGCCTTTCAGTGTAGTTTCTCTCTCTCTTCATGGATTGAACTCATCAAGGAGTGGGCGGTGAGCCTTTCAGTGTAGTTTCTCTCCTCTCTCACCTCATGGATTGAACTCATCAAGGAGTGGGTGGTGAGCCTTTCAGTGTAGTTTCTCTCCTCTCTCACCTCATGGATTGAACTCATCAAGGAGTGGGCGGTGAGCCTTTCAGTGTAGTTTCTCTCCTCTCTCACCTCATGGATTGAACTCATCAAGGAGTGGGCGGTGAGCCTTTCAGTTAGTTTCTCTCCTCTCTCACCTCATGGATTGAACTCATCAAGGAGTGGGCGGTGAGCCTTTCAGTGTAGTTTCTCTCCTCTCTCACCTCATGGATTGAACTCGTCAAGGAGTGGGCGGTGAGCCTTTCAGTGTAGTTTCTTTCTCTCTTCATGGATTGAACTCGTCAAGGAGTGGGCGGTGAGCCTTTCAGTGTAGTTTCTCTCTCTCTTCATGGATTGAACTCATCAAGGAGTGGGCGGTGAGCCTTTCAGTGTAGTTTCTCTCCTCTCTCACTTCATGGATTGAACTCGTCAAGGAGTGGGCGGTGAGCCTTTCAGTGTAGTTTCTCTCCTCTCTCACTTCATGGATTGAACTCATCAAGGAGTGGGCGGTGAGCCTTTCAGTGTAGTTTCTCTCCTCTCTCACTTCATGGATTGAACTCATCAAGGAGTGGGCGGTGAGCTTTTCAGTGTAGTTTCTCTCCTCTCTCACCTCATGGATTGAACTCATCAAGGAGTGGGCGGTGAGCCTTTCAGTGTAGTTTCTCTCTCTCTTCATGGATTGAACTCATCAAGGAGTGGGCGGTGAGCCTTTCAGTGTAGTTTCTCTCTCTCTTCATGGATTGAACTCATCAAGGAGTGGGCGGTGAGCCTTTCAGTGTAGTTTCTCTCCTCTCTCACCTCATGGATTGAACTCATCAAGGAGTGGGCGGTGAGCCTTTCAGTGTAGTTTCTCTCCTCTCTCACCTCATGGATTGAACTCATCAAGGAGTGGGCGGTGAGCCTTTCAGTGTAGTTTCTCTCTCTCTTCATGGATTGAACTCATCAAGGAGTGGGCGGTGAGCCTTTCAGTGTAGTTTCTCTCTCTCTTCATGGATTGAACTCATCAAGGAGTGGGCGGTGAGCCTTTCAGTGTAGTTTCTCTCCTCTCTCACCTCATGGATTGAACTCATCAAGGAGTGGGCGGTGAGCCTTTCAGTGTAGTTTCTCTCTCTCTTCATGGATTGAACTCATCAAGGAGTGGGCGGTGAGCCTTTCAGTGTAGTTTCTCTCCTCTCTCTCTTCATGGATTGAACTCATCAAGGAGTGGGCGGTGAGCCTTTCAGTGTAGTTTCTCTCTCTCTCTTCATGGATTGAACTCATCAAGGAGTGGGCGGTGAGCCTTTCAGTGTATTTTTTTTAATATGCTTGAATGATTTGCAAGCATTCTGGAAATCGATCTGATACCCGTAATATTTGTGAGCATGTTTTAACCCCTTCACTGCAGAGAAAAATTGAAAAAATTATTGATTTTGTTATAACATTTAAGAGACATGTTAGACTCAATCTGAGAAAATGGTCTAGAGAGATATGTCTTTCCTGGCTTATCTAAACCTCATTCCAGGACTTTGACATGAAAAGTTATGACATCATCAGTGACATCACACATCTGGTAGTACTAGTAGATATGTTATGACATCATCAGTGACATCACACACCTGATATTAGATATGTTATGACATCATCAGTGACATCACACACCTGGTAGTAGATATGTTATGACATCATCAGTGACATCACACACCTGGTAGTAGATATGTTATGACATCATCAGTGACATCACACATCTGGTAGTAGATATGGGGTTAAGGGGGACATTTGTATGGGGAAAAAAGTATATAAACTTATGTACACTTAGCATTTTCTAGTTTCAATTGAAATACAAAGTTGTGTGTTCAAAGTTGCTTGTTTCTGCAGCGTTTTTGATAATGAGGGAAGAAGTAGAATGGGTTACCTGTTTATCACCTTCATGGAACAGAAAGGAATGAAAGGTTTTCCTCTAGTTATATAATTATTGGGCACTTTCAAGAACAAAAATAGGGACCAACCTCATTTCATTGCACATGATTTGTTTTCATTGATTTGTATTTATGATGATTGATTTTGATAGTGAACTGAAAATGATGTTTGTTTTTTCTGATGGATTTGAATGGTGTTGTGCACAGAAAACGATGGAGACTTTGACGAGGGTGTTGGCCAGGCAGGTGTATGGCCTTGACCTTCTGGACCTGCCCCTGGAGCGACTGAGCGAGCAGAAGGAGAAACGACGCAGAGGGAAAGGTCAGTGAGGTCAACCAATCATCAGTCTGGAATTGTTGAACACCCATTACTATTCATGTGTTTAAAGGTCAGTGAGGTCAACCAATCATCATCAGTCTGGAATCGTTGAACACCCATTACTATTCATGTCTTTAAAGGTCAGTGAGGTCAACCAATCATCATCAGTCTGGATTACTATTCATGTCTTTAAAGGAGATTTTACACTAGATGATGAACATGATGGTGATGATATTGATGATGATGATGATGATGATGATATTGATGATGATGATTGATGATGATGATATTGATGGTGATGATATTGATGATGATGATGATGACAATGGTACTGTCCAGAGTCGACCAAGGTGAAGTCCAGTTCGGAGCGGAGCTTTGCGCGGGGGTGGAGTCGCAGTGACGGCCAGATGACCAACCCTCTCCGCAGTTCCACCAACAGTGCTCCCACCACGGAGACCCCCACCACCCCGCCCGCCTTTGAACGGGGAAAGTTCCGCAGTGACGGTCAGATTGATTGATAATACCTTGTTGTTTATAGTATGGCAAACACCCCCACCACCCCGCCCGCCTTTGAACGGGGAAAGTTCCGCAGTGACGGTCAGATTGATTGATAATACCTTGTTGTTTATAGTATGGCAAACACCCCCACCACCCCGCCCGCCTTTGAACGGGGAAAGTTCCGCAGTGACGGTCAGATTGATTGATAATACCTTGTTGTTTATAGTATGGCAAACACCCCCACCACCCCGCCCGCCTTTGAACGGGGAAAGTTCCGCAGTGACGGTCAGATTGATTGATAATACCTTGTTGTTTATAGTATGGCAAACACCCTTTTTTAACTTCGAAACAGTAGGAGTTGTGCTATCATTTGCCTAAGGCCTTTTTTGCACCACATCAGATCTGAACAAGCCAGAATATCTCTGACACTGTTTGTGAATGTGAATGCTTTTCTGCTTCATTTGTGGAAAAAGACACATTTCTAGTCGACAACCAAAGCATTAAATTCGTTGGGCCTTTAAAATCAGTAGGGATTGTTCATTTGGTTTGTCATGTATGCTCTGAGCCCATCAACCAATCTCTCACTGGATGTTTAATGTTCCTTGAATTGTGAGTGAATGGCTTCAAAAGTTGACAACAGATCAAGGATTTGTACAGGGGCAAGATTCTCAAATGATGATCACACTGACTCTAGACAGAAATGGTGCTGCCTTTGCTGCAAAGATCAGGGTGATGATCACACTATAGACAGAAATGGTGCTGCCTTTGCTGCAAAGATCAGGGTGATGATCACACTGTAGACATAAATGGTGCTGCCTTTGCTGCAAAGATCAGGGTGATGATCACACTGTAGACATAAATGGTGCTGCCTTTGCTGCAAAGATCAGGGTGATGATCACACTGTAGACAGAAATGGTGCTGCCTTTGCTGCAAAGATCAGGGTGATGATCACACTGTAGACAGAAATGGTGCTGCCTTTGCTGCAAAGATCAGGGTGATGATCACACTGTAGACAGAAATGGTGCTGCCTTTGCTGCAAAGATCAGGGTGATGATCACACTGTAGACAGAAATGGTGCTGCCTTTGCTGCAAAGATCAGGGTGATGATCACACTGTAGACAGAAATGGTGCTGCCTTTGCTGCAAAGATCAGGGTGATGATCACACTGTAGACAGAAATGGTGCTGCCTTTGCTGCAAAGATCAGGGTGATGATCACACTGTAGACAGAAATGGTGCTGCCTTTGCTGCAAAGATCAGGGTGTGATGATCACACTGTAGACAGAAATGGTGCTGCCTTTGCTGAAGAGATCAGGGTGCGTAGGCTTTCAAATCCTTTAGTCCTTGAGGTTCTCAATTCCTTGAGTTTTTAATTTTATTTTACCATTTTGTATTGGGCACAGGAGATGTTCCTTGTTGTTTCTGCTTAATTGTTAACTTCTAACGTCCTATACCGCTTGAAACCGCTCCTGGCCCATAATCCTGAACCGCTCGAAACCGCGCCGATCAACCCACGTTGTTTAGTCATATTGCTAAGGAAGTGAGAGCTCTCCAGTGCAGAGAGGAAGCTTTAACGACATCCGGAAAGCCTTCAACTTCCTGTTGCAATGGCCACCATTTGCATGGAGATCGATTGAAGGCTAATTTTGATCGATTTTGTTCGCGATTTTTTTGGACAATCTTTTTTCATCAAAATGGCGGCGGGTCAAGCGATAGACGACAATGTTATCAATGTTTTTACCGATAAATTGTGTGCGAATCATGCTTTTGGACTTAGTTATAGGGGCCAGAGTGAAGTGACTGTTGAGACTCATGCTAGTGCAGTGCCTACTATGGTTAACTTCGACTATCGATCGACAGAAAATCAGTTGAACGATTCCGACGACCGATCATCTGCCGAGCATTCGGACACTATTTTAGACGGTGAATTGGATAGTTTCATTGATTTTTATCGGACTTAGAGTGGTTTAACACTTTATACAAAGCATAGAGATACTTTTCACACACAAACTTCGATCGCGAATGATCGGCAATGAGACCGACAGGTGTGCGTATCCGAACATCATTTTTACCTGTTGATTCCATTACTAAAATACTACAGAAAGGCAAGTACTAAGTTTATTTTGAGCTTTTAGTGTTTTTCTGATCATGTAAGTGACTTGTGTCTGCGATGTTTTAATAATAAACACACCTCACATTGTTTTTTTAGCATCTTTGTTGAACACACCTTTATTTTTTAAATTTCGTAATAATCGATAAAAAATAAACAAACACAAAATGTCAAATTGGCAAAAATAACATTGTCAACACAGAAAACAATATCATAGCAAGATTACTACAAAGTTTCATTAACTTTTATTCACAAATAATTTCAATATAATATTTTGAATAAGCATACCCATTTCTAGCTCATTCTGCCAAATCCTTACAGGATTGTGGGCTTGGCTCAGCCACTTATAAGATGTTATAAGTTAAGCAGCTGCAAAGCGAAGGCTACATAATGTTTTTAGTGGAATGTGACTGTTTCTGGCTGGCTGACTATGTATCTATGTGTGTGTGTTAACATGATAGCATTTGAATGGAGGAACCTAGTAGGCCGACATTTTGCACGCAGATAGGTAGTTAGTATATTTAGGCCTAGTTCGAACATAAAGGTTATTGGTCAAAGGACAAGGTCACTGGAGCTGAAGATGCTACCACACGACTGCTTTATATAGTGTTTTCACATAGTTTTTTTCATTTATTCATTTACTTTATTTTTCTACACAGGTGCCGGAGGCACTCGCAGTCGGCCGGACCTGGCCAAGCAGCGATCTCTGAGTGGTGAGCCGTCCCCGGCCCACTCCCGATCAGCGTCAGACACGTCGGAGGTGCATGTGCTGCCACGCAGCAGTAGTGAGGGCAACATTGCTGATCCCCGGGAACTCATTGAAAAGTTGAGAGGTCAGGAAGGAACACACTCCTCTCTAGTATTTGTATCTCTCTTGTTTTTGTCACTTAAGTGGTAAGCTTGAAGTTCTGTGCTAAACTGAAGTAGTGAGGGCAACATCGCTGACCCCCGGGAACTCGTTGAAAAGTTGGGAGGTTTGACATAATTCATGAGCCATGCTTTTTAGTCACCTTGGATTTCTCTCTTCTGTTTCTCTGTCACGTTTTGTCGCCTGTTTCTGCTGGATCACTGGTAGAAAGAAAAGAAGATAGTATGCTCAGAAACACCTTTGTGCAATCATCAGTTTGCGATGATGGTGCAGTTGCCTTGGTGGGTGTGTTGTTCTTCAGTTTAACGCCCTTCCACTGAAAAACATTCATACAGTATTATATTGAAATGTTATTGTGGTGTAGGTAAGTGAGCGTGGCTGTGTCTGTAGTGATTGTGTGTGAGTAATAGAGTATGTGCTGATTTATACGGAGATTGCAGATTGTTTTTGAATGTGTGTAGTTCATTAACATGCATGGCGTGATAGTGACTAATCCAGTGATGTGTACACGGTGCATGTTTGACTTACGTTTGTTCAGTGCTCTCCATTTCCAGCCAACTCGCTCTGATTTGGATGGAAAAAGTCAAAATATGTAAATCAGGGAATATTAAATATGATTCAGATTGCAGTGAAAAAAAAATGCAAGGGTATAGAAAATGAAAGTGGAGGCACATTTGGCAAATGGTTGCAGAATACTGGCTGCCTTTCTTCTGTGAACGGATAACGTGGAGCATGCTTAGATTGTCAGATGTGCTGGTTGTGTGGGAATCAGTCCCCAGTTGTGTCAGCATTACAAATTCAATGGATTAGTGTGCATCTCCTGAAATCCCCTACGATCCCCAGTTGTGTCAGCATTACAAAATCAATGGATTTGTGTGCATCTCCTGAAATCCCCTACGATCCCCAGTTGTGTCAGCATTACAAAATCAATGGATTTGTGTGCATCTCCTGAAATCCCCTACGATCCCCAGTTGTGTCAGCATTGCAAATTAAATGGATTAGTGTGCATCTCCTGAAATCCCCTACGATCCCCAGTTGTGTCAGCATTGCAAATTAAATGGATTAGTGTGCATCTCCATGCATCTCCTGAAATCCCCTACGATCCCCAGTTGTGTCAGCATTGCAAATTAAATGGATTAGTGTGCATCTCCTGAAATCCCCTACGATCCCCAGTTGTGTCAGCATTGCAAATTAAATGGATTAGTGTGCATCTCCTGAAATCCCCTACGATCCCCAGTTGTGTCAGCATTGCAAATTAAATGGATTAGTGTGCATCTCCTGAAATCCCCTACTTCTCCTGTCAGGGACCATTTTTGTTGTGATCACATTGACAACAGCGGTGTTTTTTTGCCTGTTGCTATGTCTGGAGCCCACACGGGCATGAATCTGGAGATTCCATTGCTTTGTTTCCTTCCTTCAGTTGTAAAGGTTAGTTGGATGTGGCAATGATCTGGTGTCTCTTAAAGCCACCTCACACCATTCAACCATTTAGTGAGAAGAAAATGTGGTTGTTAACTCTATTCTACTACTTGTGGCCATGTGCCGAATTGACACTATCGGCTGTATTCCTACAACTGCCTGAGCGAGCTTGAAGTAAATGGTGCAGTGGCCAATTCATTCCGACATGGTTGGAAGGGTTTCATCCGACTGTTGCCACCGCCCACTAAATTTCAAGAATGAAGAGACATCTTAGCGATGGGGTCTCGAGATTCTGACGTGTCTGATCTACTGCCGTTGATTGTGTCTTGTGAGATCCTTGATGTGCGATGTTTCATTTGTTGAGTGTGGTGTGTTGGTTCATTTAGGGGCCAGTTGTGTTGGCCGCATTAACCTTTAGCACGCCAACGGCGACACAGGTCGCCTCACTAAGAACGCTTGAATTTGGCGCCGGGAATTTTCCATTAGCTTTGGCCTTGACCTTTTATTAATCATACATCCGGTTTCAGAACGAGGCTCCTTGTTATTCTTAAGGCTGTTATGGCGGTTGATACTTCAGTTTGAGAAGATTTTCGATCTTTTTGAGACCAGAATTTCCTGTCTGTGTCAAGATGGCGATTATGGGGTTGAAGCAATCATACTCGGTGTTATTCTAGCGAAAAATTGGAATTTTATGCAATTATCTTCAAAATACAGGTAATAGAGTGATGGGAAAGACACTGGATTGATGTGACCCTATTCTGAGTTGGAAAGTGAGGTGGGGGGGGGGGGGGGGGGTAGCACGAGTGTTGAGTGGTAGGCCTAGAGCTTGCAATCGGCAGACTAAATGCTCCCTGGGGCCTCCGGTCCTTCCCAAAAGGATAAGTGAAGCAAATTCTTTTTTGATCTTCATTTTATCCCAACAATGCAGTCGATTAATTATTATTGTTGGACGATGTTAGTGCTGGTAGAGCAGCATTCTGATTAATTATTATTGTTGGACGATGTTAGTGCTGGTAGAGCAGCATTCTGATTAATTATTATTGTTGGACGATGTTAGTGCTGGTAGAGCAGCATTCTGATTAATTATTATTGTTGGACGATGTTAGTGCTGGTAGAGCAGCATTCTGATTAATTATTATTGTTGGACGATGTTAGTAGAGCAGCATTCTGATTAATTATTATTGTTGATGTAGAGCAGCATTCTGATTAATTATTATTGTTGGATGATGTTAGTGCTGGTAGAGCAGCATTCTGATTAATTATTATTGTTGGACGATGTTAGTGCTGGTAGAGCAGCATTCTGATTAATTATTATTGTTGGACGATGTTAGTGCTGGTAGAGCAGCATTCTGATTAATTATTATTGTTGGACGATGTTAGTGCTGGTAGAGCAGCATTCTGATTAATTATTATTGTTGGACGATGTTAGTGCTGGTAGAGCAGCATTCTGATTAATTATTATTGTTGGACGATGTTAGTAAAGCAGCATTCTGATTAATTATTATTGTTGGACGATGTTAGTGCGGGTAAAGTAGCATTCGGTAAAGGTAAAGATGTGCCACCCCCCCCTGCATTTCTCGGTTAATTCTATTTTTCCGTTTTTGCCTTTCTTACCATACATAAAGCTGTATTTTAGGAACATATTCAGCTAATCACCTTTTTGGAATACTAACCCTAACCCTAACCCTAGCCCTAAACCTAACCCTACCCCCCACTATGTACTGCAGTACACCACGATTTGTCACAGTTGTGGTTCGTTGCGTTTTTCCGTCTTATAGGGTGGGGGGTAGGGTTAGGGTTAGGGCTAGGGGGTTAGGGTTAGGGTTAGTATTCCAAAAAGGTTATTAGTTCAAAATGTTCCTAAAATAGAGCTTTATGTATGGTAAGAAAGGCAATAACGGAAAAATAGAATTCACCGAGATAGGTAGGGGGGGTGGCACATCTTGACAAATCCCCAGCATTCTGATTAATTATTATTGTTGGACGATGTTAGTGCTGGTAGAGCAGCATTCTGATTAATTATTATTGTTGGACGATGTTAGTGCTGGTAAAGCAGCATTCTGTGTCATATTCTCGCAATCGGTTGACCGAATTTACAAAGTTGACAGACCCATCGATCATTCTAAAAAATATGTGCACTGCGCATTCTTTGATTTTTTTACATTTCACAAATAATGTTGTCGATGTATTATCGTCAAAAATTATGAGAACTGAGTGCACCAAGGCCTTTATTATGAAAAAGGTCCTAAATCATGCACATGCAATCCACATTTCAAGCAAACAAGTGAACACTGACACAATTTCAGTTTCTGTTGTTTGTTTATTTTGTATTTATTTTATTTTTTACTAAGTTCAATGAAACAAGCCACAAACATGTGAAACAGGGCTAGGGGGTAGTGGAGGGTGAGGTAGGAAACGGAGGGTGTAGTGGATCCTTAACAGGGTGGGGGGATAGTGGAGGGTGAGGTAGGAAACGGAGGGTGTAGTGGATCCTTAACAGGGTGGGGGATAGTGGAGGGTGAGGTAGGCAACGGAGGGTGTAGTGGATCCTTAACAGGGTGGGGGATAGTGGAGGGTGAGGTAGGCAACGGAGGGTGTAGTGGATCCTTAACAGGGTGGGGGGATAGTGGAGGGTGAGGTAGGCAACGGAGGGTGTAGTGGATCCTTAACAGGGTGGGGGGATAGTGGAGGGTGAGGTAGGCAACGGAGGGTGTAGTGGATCCTTAACAGGGTTAGGAGGTAGTGGAGGGTGAGGTAGGCAACGGAGGGTGTAGTGGATCCTTAACAGGGTGGGGGGATAGTGGAGGGTGAGGTAGGCAACGGAGGGTGTAGTGGATCCTTAACAGGGTGGGGGGATAGTGGAGGGTGAGGTAGGCAACGGAGGGTGTAGTGGATCCTTAACAGGGTTAGGAGGTAGTGGAGGGTGAGGTAGGCAACGGAGGGTGTAGTGGATCCTTAACAGGGTGGGGGGATAGTGGAGGGTGAGGTAGGAAACGGAGGGTGTAGTGGATCCTTAACAGGGTGGGGGATAGTGGAGGGTGAGGTAGGCAACGGAGGGTGTAGTGGATCCTTAACAGGGTGGGGGGATAGTGGAGGGTGAGGTAGGCAACGGAGGGTGTAGTGGATCCTTAACAGGGTTAGGAGGTAGTGGAGGGTGAGGTAGGCAACGGAGGGTGTAGTGGATCCTTAACAGGGTTAGGAGGTAGTGGAGGGTGAGGTAGGCAACGGAGGGTGTAGTGGATCCTTAACAGGGTGGGGGGATAGTGGAGGGTGAGGTAGGATAATGGAGGGTGTAGTGGATCCTTAAGGGGACAGGGAAAAGGGAACATCCACCCCAAACTCAGGTTCGATACTGGTCTCAAAAAGTAGAAATTGTATTCACAAGACAGGACAGCACTCCTGAAATAAACACATAAAACAATGATAAATACCATTGTAAAATTAACATAAAATAGGTTATTAACATTAACTCACAATATATGCCAACATTTAGTCCAACAAAATATATAAATCCGTAAAATACCAAATCAGTCATAAAATCATGCAAGCGCACAACATCAGATCAATGCGCCCATAATTTGCATGAAAAGTTATGACATCCATCCCATTTTTCTCTAACTCCAAACTGTCCTCCAAGTATTCAGTTTTCCTTCAATCCTTTCTTCCACGCACTTCTGTGTAAGGGCTCTGCATGTAGTATGCTACAAAACCAGCTGTACTCAGGCAACAGCCAAGCGATGCATTCCTATGATGTGAAGCAGCCTTTATCTGACTAAGAAGACAAGCAACTGCTCAAAGTGACCAAGGCAGGTGAATGACTGAACTCTCTCTCAAAGATCACTGTCCCCAAACTTGAAAATGAAAGTGAGTGAACTTTTTGTAAACACAGAGCCTGATTGGCTGTGAAGGTCATGTGATGGCCTTCAAAAACTAGGATTGCTTTTCTACTAAGTAATATTACTTATCACTATTTAGTCTAAGTAAGTTATAATTTATAAGCCTAACTCCTATAACTACATAGCTTTAATAATTATACTTTGATTTATTTATTTACTTAACTATTTATTTTAGACTTTCAAAATCCCTACTGGAACAGTCAAGCAACAACTGGCCAGACACCACAAGTGCACAATTAACAAAAACCTTTAGCTCCACCCTCTCACACATGAATAGTGTTTCAGCATTATAATCAATGTTTGTTCTGATCACATCCCAATTTTCATATCAATTATGTCGTTCCAATGGGAGTTACCAGTGTTTGAATGTTGGTAGTGTCAAGCTCAGAACTAGTTGTGAAAATTACTATGGCTGCATGGGAAACAACACAGAAAAAGATGTGGCGTGCTGAAGGTTAATAATACAATGGAACCTCCCTGTAACACCTCCCCTGTTACTATGGCTGCATGGGAAACAACACAGACAAAGATGTGGCGTGCTGAAGGTTAATAATACAATGGAACCTCCCTGTAACACCTCCCCTGTTACTATGGCTGCAGGGGAAACAACACAGACAAAGATGTGGCGTGCTGAAGGTTAATAATACAATGGAACCTCCCTGTAACACCTCCCCTGTTACTATGGCTGCAGGGGAAACAACACAGACAAAGATGTGGCGTGCTGAAGGTTAATAATACAATGGAACCTCCCTGTAACACCTCCCCTGTTACTATGGCTGCAGGGGAAACAACACAGACAAAGATGTGGCGTGCTGAAGGTTAATAATACAATGGAACCTCCCTGTAACACCTCCCCTGTTACTATGGCTGCAGGGGAAACAACACAGACAAAGATGTGGCGTGCTGAAGGTTAATAATACAATGGAACCTCCCTGTAACACCTCCCCTGTTACTATGGCTGCATGGGAAACAACACAGACAAAGATGTGGCGTGCTGAAGGTTAATAATACAATGGAACCTCCCTGTAACACCTCCCCTGTTACTATGGCTGCAGGGGAAACAACACAGACAAAGATGTGGCGTGCTGAAGGTTAATAATACAATGGAACCTCCCTGTAACACCTCCCCTGTTACTATGGCTGCAGGGGAAACAACACAGACAAAGATGTGGCGTGCTGAAGGTTAATAATACAATGGAACCTCCCTGTAACACCTCCCCTGTTACTATGGCTGCAGGGGAAACAACACAAAGATGTGGCGTGCTGAAGGTTAATAATACAATGGAACCTCCCTGTAACACCTCCCCTGTTACTATGGCTGCAGGGGAAACAACACAGACAAAGATGTGGCGTGCTGAAGGTTAATAATGCAATGGAACCTCCCTGTAACACCTTCCCTGTTAAGACTCCCTGGATAAGATGTGACCCTAAATGTTCACCAAATTCCCCCCTTCATATTAGGACTACTGAGTGTCCACCTCCCTGTAACACCTTCCTTGTTAAGACTCCCTGGATAAGATGTGACCCTAAATGTTCACCAAATTCTGGATAAGATGTGACCCTAAATGTTCACCAAATTCCCCCCTTCATATTGAGACTACTGAGTGTCCACCTCCCTGTAACACCTTCCTTGTTAAGACTCCCTGGATAAGATGTGACCCTAAATGTTCACCAAATTCCCCCCTTCCTATTAGGACTACTGAGTGTCCACCTCCCTGTAACACCTTCCTTGTTAAAACTCCCTGGATAAGATGTGACCCTAAATGTTCACCAAATTCTGGATAAGATGTGACCCTAAATGTTCACCAAATTCCCCCCTTCATATTGAGACTACTGAGTGTCCACCTCCCTGTGAAGACCTTTTTGGACTGATTTGTCAAGGTCCTAATGAGGCTTTATACTGAACATTCTCTGCCCCTGACTCATCACTAGGTGGCATGGTCAGTTCACTCCTAAGATGATGGCAAAGTAGGGAAGTAGTATAGCGCCCCATTGGGAGGTTCCACTGCAGTGCGTTTCTCTTCTACTCTTGCTGTTACTCACTGTGACCGTGTGTGTTGAATGCAATTTCCTTGATGCGTGATGCTAGCATTTTTGAGTCAGCGTGTGTGCTGTTTTGATTGGTCTAGGGGCCAGTTTTGTTGGTCACACTAACAGCAGTGGTGGGTGTGATGATGATGGGGGTGATGTTGATGTCGATAACTCCTCGTCGTCGGCAGTAACTGCATGCACTGACCTAGATAACCTCCTGCCAGGGTCGGCCGCCGCTGCTGCACAACAGACACAGGGTAGGTTTCAGACCCAGCTGGAAATTGCCTCAATATGTTACAGACCTGTTTATTTTTACGATTTTGCCATAATTTTTACGAAACAAAAGTCAAATTACGATAATTACGGCGACGAAAAAGAAGAAAAATTACGAAAAAACAAACACCACTACAGCTGCGTCGGGAAGCGATGCTTTTGAAACAATGCGGTGAAAAGTCGTTCCGGTTCCCAGCATACAACACGTGTCAATTTCTTTTCATTCTGTTTCAAGATGGCGTCAAAGCGACCGCGTGGTGAGAGTTCTAGGTCAAATGATCCAAAATCTAATGGAAAGACACCAAAAGTGGCACAGAAATTCCGGGAAAGTTACCTAAAAAACTCCAGGTATACAACGTTCGGCGCTTGGTGACAAGCATGTGTTCTGTGTCTACTGCTTGAAGGACATTAGTGTGAAGAAAAAGAATCGTCCGCGCGTTGGATTAACAGTTTTTTTCTTCAAAATTACAATTTTTGGGTTTGAGAAATTACAAATTTGCAAAATAGGGGTAAGCAGGTCTGATGTTATCTGTTTTTACAGCGTGTGAGAAAGTCAGATATGATGGAATAGATGCATCCATAAGAAACAGTTAATATGGCTAATCAATGCGCAGAAAACAGAATGAGTGTATCTTCATCAGTTTTAACTTTACTGTCGCTTTACACGTGACATCAACTAATGCCTTGTGTAAACATCCTGCATATAACAGAGACATGTTGCTCTGTGTTTCTAGAAAATTGGATTCAAATAGCATATTTACGCAGCTTCTTCTATCTGAAGATTGTCTCCTCTTCTGAGGAATAAATTCTAGGTATTGTGCAAACTGCTGGTGGTTTGTTTTTCTTCTGTTGTGATGTCTGTGTTGTCAGTAAAGTTAGACAAACCAGTGGACACAACAGGCCATTTGTGATGTCTGTGTTGTCAGTAAAGTGGACACAACAGGCCATGTATGATGTCTGTGTTGTCAGTAAAGTGGACACAACAGGCCATGAGTGATGTCTGTGTTGTCAGTAAAGTGGACACAACAGGCCATGAGTGATGTCTGTGTTGTCAGTAAAGTGGACACAACAGGCCATGAGTGATGTCTGTGTTGTCAGTAAAGTGGACACAACAGGCCATGAGTGGTGTCTGTGTTGTCAGTAAAGTGGACACAACAGTCCATTTGCTGCAGGCTGGTGGCCTTAAAATTCACTACAGGCATTGGATAAGTGAGTTAATCGCATCTATGGGTAAGACATGCAGTCAGTGGTGTAGTCTAGTCTATTGCAAATGCCCACGGCAAATGCCCTATATGACTATTGTTTTAACATACAACTCATTATGGTTTTGAGGACAAAATAGTGAATTAAAATATGAGTACAAAATGGGAAGTATTTTCTTAAAACCACAGTGAACATTGTAACATTAAACTCTCTAAAATAAAAGTCAAAAGCCTATTTAACTTGTGTAT
Source organism: Phymorhynchus buccinoides (assembly GCA_017654935.2). Lineage (NCBI taxonomy): Eukaryota > Metazoa > Mollusca > Gastropoda > Neogastropoda > Raphitomidae > Phymorhynchus > Phymorhynchus buccinoides. The sequence continues at coordinate 66,709,220 of CM065684.1, read as the reverse complement.
TGTACTATTAAGTCTTACTCACATATTCACACACACACATACATGCACAAACACACACAGCACTCTCTCACTCTCACTCATGTCAAGTTCTACTTTGTACAGTGTCTTTAGCGGGCCAGGCCCTGGAAGACCCCGAGGTTTCTGACATCACTGAAGTTTGTACGGCAGAACTGGCCTCCCTACCAGGCAGTGATATCATGCCGGGCAGCATGGATCACCATCATCACATGCACCAAGAGTTCTACCACCAGGCCAGAGGTACTGTGTGTGTGTGTGTGTGTGTGTGTGTGTGTGTGTGTGTGTGTGTGATAATGCCGGGCAACATGGATCACCATCATCACATGGATTAAAAGTTCTACCACCAGGCCAGAGGTACTGTGTGTGTGTGTGTGTGTGTGTGTGTGTGTGTGTGTGTGTGTGTGTGATAATGCCGGGCAACGTGTATCACCATCATCACATGGATTAAGAGTTCTACCACCAGGCCAGAGGTACTGTGTGTGTGTGTGTGTGTGTGTGTGTGTGTGATAATGCCGGGCAACATGGATCACCATCATCACATGCATTAAGAGTTCTACCACCAGGCCAGAGGTACTGTGTGTGTGTGTGTGTGTGTGTGTGTGTGTGTGTGTGTGTGTGTGTGTGTGTGATAATGCCGGGCAACATGGATCACCATCATCACATGCATTTAAGAGTTCTACCACCAGGCCAGAGGTACTGTGTGTGTGTGTGTGTGTGTGTGTGTGTGTGATAATGCCGGGCAACATGGATCACCATCATCACATGCATTTAAGAGTTCTACCACCAGGCCAGAGGTACTGTGTGTGTGTGTGTGTGTGTGTGTGTGTGTGTGTGTGTGTGTGTGTGATAATGCCGGGCAACATGGATCACCATCATCACATGCATTTAAGAGTTCTACCACCAGGCCAGAGGTACTGTGTGTGTGTGATAATGCCGGGCAACATGGATCACCATCATCACATGCATTTAAGAGTTCTACCACCAGGCCAGAGTGTGTGTGTGTGTGTGTGTGTGTTTTCTTCTTCTTCTTCTTCCGGGAGTTTATAGTCCCTACTACTGTACTCCCCGTTTATAGTAAACTCGGTTATAAGAAATTTCGGTTACAGTAAAGGAAAGCACTGGTTCCCGGCCAAAGGTCTACTGTTTTATTACTAAATAGACCTCGGATAGTAGCAACTCGGTTATAATAAAAAAACCTGCTATAGTAAAGTAACTTTTGGTTCCCCACAGGACTGGCTCCTCGGTTACAATAAAAAAAATGTCCTCTTCGTGACCTTTGTAAATACGTCACTAATGTATGCGTCACAGTCTCACCACTCCCCCCACCCACCCATAATAACAACTGGGTTATAATTAAAATTTAAAAAAACTCCTATAGTAAAGTCATTTGTGGTTCCTCTTCGTTACAATAAAAAAAAATTGTCCTCTTCCTGACCTTTGTAAATACGTCATCAATGTATACGTCACAGTCTCACTACTCCCTCTACCCACCTTCAACGAAATTGAAAGGCACTCAAAAACATGTTTCTTTCCCCTCATTACTTAGTGGAAAAATAATAAATCCGAAAAAAAATATATATACAGCCGAATCCGCTTATAAGAAACTCGCTTATAAGAAAACTCACTTACAATGAATCAAACAAAATTTCCTTGCCGAACTTCTTCTTTCTTATCTATGATCAAAACTGGGATATAAGAAACTCGCTTATAAGAAAACTCGGTTATAAGCAAGCAATTTTTTTCTCCCATCCGCAATGGAAACTTGGATATAAGAAAATTATGTCATACAAGAGAGTTGGTTTGCAGTTCATTTTCTTATAAGCGTGTTCTATTTACTTATAAGCGAATTACCATTGACAACATTTTCTTAAAGACCCCCCAGATCACGAGTCAAAATCACGGGTTCCATGTGTTTTCCTTCTTATAGCTGGTACAAAATCTTGTTTTGACCAGGTTTGACTCCCATACAAATGCCCCCAAATTGAAAACGAAACATTTTAAAGAGCAGCCTCAATTTGAAGTTGGGGGAATTTGTATGTGGGTCACAGCTACCCAGAAAAAAACAAGGGATTTAATCGTGTTTGGTCAGTGTGTCTTTAAAAGTGAGTTGGACCTGAACTGAAAGGATGTTCCGAGAAAATTGAAGTCGTTCCAAAAAGGGAAAGTTTACATCAAACCAATTGTGTCACAGACATTCTAAACAGTACAGGCACTAGATTACAAGACTAATTGAGTTGTTTTTGTTCCTTTATTCCATACTTTCCTTCAGTATTCTGTGCAAAATAAATGTTGAGCAGAAGAAAAAAATATGAATACTTTTGTGTTGGTGATAGAGAGACAAGGGAAAAAACTTCAATTTTTTTTTCTTATATCTGAGTTTCGGATATAAGAAAACTTGCATAAACAAAACATCATCTCCCTTCGATTTTCTTATAACCGAGTTTTGCTGTATTTTGATTTGATGATGGGTTTATATTTAGTATTTTACGTTAGCTTTGACTTTGAAAAACGTCATCGGATAAGATAAAAAATACCATCAAAACTTTACTATATCCGAACATCGTTTATAAGAAAAACCTGTTATAGTAAAGGAAAAGCCTTGCTCCCCTGCACTTTACTATAAGCGGGGTGTACTGTAAAAGGTGGGGGGGATAAAAGGTGGGGGGGATATCTACACTTGAATATACATGTTGTATAGAATGTTGACCCGCGTAGAATGTATACATTCTATGCTGAGATTGTAGAATGTATGCATTCTACGACTGGTTCATAGAATGTATATGTCACGGGAAATATTGGAATCTGGGAAAATTCAGAATTTCCCCGGGAAAATTCAGAATTTGGATTTCCCCTAGTTTGGGAAAATTCGGAATTTTCCCGGGAAAAATCGTAATTCTGATTTTCCCCGGATTGGTCTCGGTAAAATTCCGAATTCTGATTTTTCCCGGGAAAATTCCGAATTTTCCCAAGCTGACAACGAAGTGACATTAATTGTGTGTGAGAGAAACAAACTTGCACGGTTTTCATGTCCTGTTCTTTTTGTTATGAAATTAAACACCCATACGCCTTCACAAAATATTATGGAACACCTGTAATGAACTTGTAATGGAAAGGTATCGCTAAAATCTGATATAATTGATACACTATTCATATTTCGTAGAGTAATTTACCAATAAAACTTCTCATGCTTAGGTCTATTTAATGTGGACTATTTGACATATAAAGCACAAATCCATAATTGATAGTTAGGTGTGTTTGTGCACGAGTTCCTAATGTATTTGTGCTAAGTGCATTGTGATCACTTCAAAATAATTTGAACTCTCCGTGTTTTTGAATTGTAAGAAGATTCAGTTGTATGCTGGTTGCTCGTACAAGAAGGAAGAATAATGGAGAAAAAACATTTATGTGATTTTATCACTTGCAATCATGTAGGGTTTTTCCATTAAATCACGTTCATGTTATTTGCTTAATACAGCAATGATCTCCCTCTTTTCCCGAGCTTAGAGAGAGGGTAAGAGGGAGACACAAAGAGAGAGGGGGGTTTGAGAGAAAGAGAGAGGGAGGGAGAGAGAGAGAGAGAGAGAGAGAGAGAGAGAGAGAGAGAGAGAGAGAGAGAGAGAGAGAGTCTTTGAATACATTTATTGCTGTTACACATGATATAACTAAGAAATGTTGTGATGTGTTTTTTAACCTGACCTTTTTACATTTATGTGATTTTATCACTTGCAATCATGTAGTTTTTATCATTAAAAACTCAAGACCTGTTCTCGAGACATGCATTGTTATAAGCCAACACTGGATGTGTGAAATCACAAAAAATCTCCGCTTCTCCGCCTATCAGCATGCCTCTCTCTTCCTCTCTCCCTTCCTCTGTGTCTCTGTCTGTCTCCGTCTCTTTTTCTCTATTCTATTTCTCTCTCTGTGTCTGTCTGTCTCTATGTGTCTCTGTCCCTGTCTCTGTCTCTCTCCCTCTGGTTTGGTATGGCATGCAGCTACTTGCCTGGGAAAATTCGGAATCTTCACAGGAAAATTCAGAATCTTCCTGGGAAAATGGAATCTTATCTGCCTTGGGAAGATTCTGAATTTTCCCGGATTCCAATATTTCCTGTGACATATACATTCTAATGAAACAGAGAATGTATACTTTCTACAGCGAAATTGTAGAATGTGTACATTCAATGGACAAACTTATGGAATGTTGACGGGAACCTGATGTGTCATAAAATATTGACGGCTGTACCTACGTACAAGTGGTTTGATACCTTGTCATCATGCACTCACTGGTGGAGAACCACTCAGAACAAGGCTCTTTACAAGTGGTTTGATACCTTGTCATCATGCACTCACTGGTGGAGAACCACTCAGAACAAGGCTCTTTACAAGTGGTTTGATACCTTGTCACCATGCACTCACTGGTTGAGAACCACTCAGGAACAAGGCTCTTTACAAGTGGTTTGATACCTTGTCACCATGCACTCACTGGTGGAGAACCACTCAGAACAAGGCTCTTTACAAGTGGTTTGATACCTTGTCACCATGCACTCACTGGTTGAGAACCACTCAGGAACAAGGCTCTTTACAAGTGGTTTGATACCTTGTCATCATGCACTCACTGGTTGAGAACCACACAGTACAAGGCTCTTTACAAGTGGCTTGATACCTTGTCATCATGCACTCACTGGTTGAGAACCACTCAGGAACAAGGCTCTTTACAAGTGGTTTGATACCTTGTTATCATGCACTCACTGGTGGAGAACCACTCAGAACAAGGCTCTTTACAAGTGGTTTGATACCTTGTCACCATGCACTCACTGGTGGAGAACCACTCAGAACAAGGCTCTTTACAAGTGGTTTGATACCTTGTCATCGTGCACTCACTGGTGGAGAACCACTCAGAACAAGGCTCTTTACAAGTGGTTTGATACCTTGTCACCATGCACTCACTGGTTGAGAACCACTCAGGAACAAGGCTCTCATACGGCTGAAAAGCACGAAGTGACATCAATATTTTAGTTTTTTTTTTTTAACTGTTCACAAAATGTACACGACACATTTACATTGGAGTTACTTGAGCAGTGCACCTCTTCTTCTTCTCCTTAGGCAGCCAACTTCATCACGTTGAAGATTCTGCTGCACTTTAGGGGGTAGTACAAAACAGAAAGAAAATAACAGCAAAAGATGGAGTAGAAAGTAAACTGATGAGATATTATGGGGAGAAGATAGAGCCCAAGATAGGCAGGGATATTATTTAATTATTTTTATATGGGACATGCATGACCGTAAGGCCGCACATGTTTCATGCAGAGAAGGACCACAGACCTTTCCGCTTTCGCAGTTTCTAGGCAAAACCAATCCGGCTACTGTAGCGGCCCCCAGGGTCGAACCCCGATCGGCACAGCTCCTGCCCTTCATTTTCCACTACTTTGATCTATGGCCCCTAGTTCCCTAATTTAATGTGAGGTTGGGGCGAGGGGGGAGGGGACTGAGACAGGGTGGTTTGGTGGAGGTGTTTATGGAGGGCTGTTTTGAATGCCTCCAATAACTGATTGGAGGCAACTTGCTCGGGGAGACTGTTCCAAGGAGGGCTAGTGCGGGGAAAGAAGGTGGATTTTCTGTACAGAGTTCTATGACTGGGGATGTCATATGATGCTGAGTGAGATTGACGGAGACTTTTCTTCTGCAGAGAGTTTGTAGGAAGGTGCTTAGAGTTGGTAGTGAGAAGTCCTGTGTGAAATCTGTAGAAAGTAGTGAGGCGGGCTTCAGTTCGTCGGGTCTGTAGAACAGGCCATTTTATATTTTTGGTGAGGTCTGCTGATTTTGTAGACAGATGGCAGTCTCGGACCACCCATCTTGCAGCTCGGCTTGCACCTCTATGGTTTGATGCCTAGTCGTTGATCACAGGTTGAGAATCACTCAGGAACAATTATGTAATGTATGTAATGTTGAGAGACGCCCCTCTTTCGAAGTATTGTCTACTTTCTACACTTTTGGCCGTGCAATGTTGACGGGCTCCATTTCAGCCTGTGTAATGTATACATTCTACAACAGAACCCATAGAAAGTATACTGACGTCAACTTTCTACAAAAATCCCATGGAATGTACACATTCTACATTTTAGGCTGTGGAATGTATGCATTCTACGCGGGTCAACATTCTATACGACATACACACTTTGATTTGAAGGTTTGGAGACAGGTGACTTTTCTGAGAGAAGGGGGTAGAGAATTCCAAATTGTAGGTCTGGAAACAGAGAAAGCCCTTTTGCTATAGGAATTCAGAGAATACCTAGGAACAATTAACAGAGAAGAGTCTTGAAACCTAAGTGCTCTAGGAGGCATGTAAGGGCGGAGAAGCTCCGAAAGATAAGAGGGCGCAGATTCGGAATTGAGGCATTGAAAGCAAAAAGAAGCAACCTTATACCCTAGCCTTGACAGGCAGCCAGTGGAGGGTGTGCAGAAGAGCTGTTGCACTTTCACGCCTCGACTTTTGCAAAACTAGTCTGTTGGTAGTATGATTATCTTGTTGATTTTACTGCATGTTTTTCATAATGTTGCTTTTGTAAAGCGCACCGAGCATACTACCGTATGGATTTTAGCGCTATATGAAATAAATGATTATTATATTATTTTATTATTTCTTTATTTCTTTTCTTGTTTTTATTTTTTCCCCAGAATCATGCTTATTTCTCTTTCTTTCTTTTCGTTTTTTTCATTTCCCCAGAGTCGTGTTCCCCTTCCCCTACAACGTCTATGCACTCAGCGCGGTCCAAGTCAGGCAGCCGGTCCCCTTCCCCTACAGAGCTGATTTCAGACGGTCAGCCCAAGGACAGTCCTACCCCTGACAGAGATTCCCTGCATATAGACATGGTGGCCTCCAATCAGGACACTTCTATCAGCAGAGGTGGGTGTCTGTCTGTCTGTCTGTCTGTCAGTTAAGATGTTGGATGATCAGCCCAAGGACAGTCCTACCCCTGACAGATTCCCTGCATATAGACATGGTGGCCTCCAATCGGGACACTTCTATCAGCAGAGGTGGGTGTCTGTCTGTCTGTCTGTCTGTCTGTCTGTCTGTTAAGGTGTTGGATGATCAGCCCAAGGACAGTCCTACCCCTGACAGATTCCCTGCATATAGACATGGTGGCCTCCAATCAGGACACTTCTATCAGCAGAGGTGGGTGTCTGTCTGTCTGTTTGTCTGTTAAGGTGTTGGATGATCAGTGTTACGTGTGCTCGCAGATTTACGCAGAGCTCCACAAGTGAGAAAGGTTCTGAGGAGGTAGACTGTGATCTGAGATTCGAGGAACTCTCCGGAAGGAACTCACACCAGACCTCTCCAGTCAAAATAACAGTACAAAAAGGGACATTTATTCTGCAAACAGACAATACCAATAAAAAAACTAAAAAACACACAATTACATTCAAATATCAAACAAAATAATTAACACTTGGGCATTAACTAACGCTCAAGGCAACTTAGGTTAAGTTGTCTTAGTACTTCTTCTTCTCTTGAATCCCCTTTTTAAATTCTTCTTCTTCTTCTGATTCCTACTATGAACGAAAGCACAGAACCACTAGAAGATGAATGCTCTTCGAAGCTCAACTTTAAATGAAGAAATCTATGCTCATGTAATTGAGCTTGATTGAACCTATTAAATGAAAGAAAGGGGATCCATAAACATGTTCACGACCTTAAAGTACCCATCTAATCTTCAGTGCTCAACACAAGAGCAAGCATTACTATTCTGAATGAAACTTGGTCACAAAGTACTTCACACCATTGATCAAGACAAGCATTTGTAAGCGCCATTTCCACAGTCGCAAGACAACTCACAACCAGTTCCTTTTGAACACAAATTCCAAACAAACTAGAAGAGTGAACACTTTAACTTAAATGGTAAAAGAAACGCAAGAAAGAATTTTTTTTTTTTTAAATTTTCCTTGGTGAAAGAATAGAACATTGCTGGCAGTGTCTTGTCTTGTTCTGGAATTCTCAGAATCCTGATTTTTCTACCCTTTGTAGTCCGGTCCAAGAAGGTGGGTAGAAAAGTGTCTTTACATGGGTTCTCTCTTTCAGAATAATGGAACCATTCCTTAATTTATTGCGGTATTTAACTTTAGTTGATCCGCACACGATGAAGAAGCTGACCCTCCGAAGAAAGAAGCTGAGGTCTGAATCAAGAAGTCCGCTCAGGGGGTGTCCTCCGACTGCAGCTGGCAGCTCTCTTTGGCCGCACAGGATGCTCCTCAAACCTTCAGCGAAGAGGAAGTTAGCGTCGAGCCACAGGTCACGCACATCGTCCAGGCGAAGCCGTCCATTGAATGCCACCGAAAAAGGACAAGAAAAAGAAAAAGAAGGCCTGGATCCAACCAGGATCAGTCAACTATTCACCACGGCGGCAAACAATTGTGTTTACATGTCCCTCAAGGCACCAAGGAAATTTGAATGCCAAAAAGGCATAGAAGAAAAAGTATAAATTTGAAAAGTTAAATTTTGAAAAGTTAAAATGCTCAAACTTTAACAATTTCACTACAGGAAAATGTATGAACATGAAATCAATTTGTCTCGACTTTGTGAATAAATTTACAAATTAAAATTGTTATAGTAAATTTCGACTGAAATGTTATTTTCTTAAAATTGGGAATAAAATTGGTCCTTCGCTCACAATTCACTATTCTGGACCAAAAATGAAAATATGAGTGGTGCCCCTTTCAACATGCAACACAATCATTTTACTAAAGCCAATCCTAACAAATATATTCACACACAAGCATACGCACTCACGACTCTCGCATCATTCACCCTTCAATGTGCACGCAACCATATCATTCAATGCGCGCGCAACCTTATGCCACACCAAATATTCAGCTGCAGGCAAAAGTGATTAAACGAAAACGCGACATGCACAGGCACAAATATCATTGCATTAAGAAATACATTAAAACATCTTTTATATGTAATAGGGGTGGTAAGGGGGTTAAGGGATACGTATAAGGAGGAGTTGTTGAGGGATAAGGATCAGGATAAGGATTGGAGGGTGTTGATCATCACTCCACGCAGACCAGGAACATATAGAGGAAACCAGACAGTTGTTTGACTTTGTTTATTTACTAAGAAAGACTAGGAAGACATAGGAAAGACAGTGCAGCAAATACATCCTGCAACAATATAAAATATACACACATAAATATAAACAAGAAATAACAATGATTAGGTATGACTGTAGGCCTTGTGCCATAGCACTCAATGTTAAAATAACATGAGGTAATAGACAGTCACAGCAGTGGAAGGAGCTCACTTTATGACTTAAATGGCATGATTAAACTGACACTGACACAAGCCTAGTTGGGGTTTGGAAACATAACATAGGTCGGTTTTACCTGACCCTATGCTTGCTTAACCCATACACAAACATTTGAGTTCATGTGAGTTAACCCAAACCAAGTATTGTAACACTGATATCATCATCTGCTGTGTTACTAAAAATAGACTACACATCAAAGTAGGCTGATCAGTTTTACGTGGAAAACTGACTAAAGACAAATGTAGGCCTATTGAGAGTTTAGCATTGAAGTAGCAAGAAACTCAATTGTAACACTTACATCATCAGATGCTATGTTACTAAAAATAGACTACACATCACAGTAAACTGAATGAGATCAGTTTGTAGTGGGAAACTGACTAAAGGCAAATGTAGACCTATTGAGAGTTTAGCATTGAAGTAGCAAGAACTCAACCAAAAGGAATGCATTGTTAATACTATAGTATCAGTATTAACACAACACCATACTAGGCCTAGCACACACACCTAGGCCTATGAATGAAACTATTGCCAAGTAGGCCTACGCCATAGCATGGTATAAGCCTAGATCAATAATATTAATAACATGGAAAAGAGCAAGTTAGGCTTTTAAACAATATAGTGTAGGCAATAGTGTTAATAACGTAAAAATGAGCAAGTTAGGCCTTTAAACAATATAATGTAGGCGAAGTGCCCTTTCATTGTTTACACACAGTAAACTGACGTCACACACGAGTGGGTGTGAGGATAGACCAGAACGATCGGAATGTTCTAATTTTCAGTCTCTCAACATAAACTTTGGCCTAGTGCCGTTATATTTATGAATGATGGTTCAGTGACGGGAATAGCAGTGTACAACGGCAATGCCTAAACAACCGTTAACAGCAGTACTTACAGTAGTGCACCCAGCATCAGTGTTCATAGGCATAGGCCTGACATTGGTTCCACAGCAATTGTTGATTGAAAAAGTGTGAACCCAGATTTTGGGCACTTTTTTTTATATATATGCTCGAGAGCCGGACCGCAAGGACAGCAGTCACTGGACTCAGCCAGAATGGCTCTGTGGGTGGCGAGAGTGACCAGATCTGTCTTTGTTTGGTTTAGTCCAACACAGATATCTATGCCACTAATCACTAAACCCTGGCATGTTGTATATGAGAAGAAAGAGGATGAACTAAGCTCTATTCTGACTACTAATATAATAAGGAAATCTAACTATATAATATAATAATTATGAAAAACCTTGTATTTTAGAGCCCACTGAAACAGGTTCAAGCTACTAAATAATTAATTTATCTAAACTCATACCACATTACACCGATCTTTCATAATGGATTAATACACTAAAGTAAGACCTTTCTATACATATACTATGTCACTATGTTAGACGACACAGTTAAAATATAATTAGCATTCAATGTCCAGTAACAAAAATAAGCTAGCCCAAAACCCGGTTTTCGGACTGAGTCCACACCGGTGGTCAGACGGACTGTGACGTTGACTCAGCGTCGGTGTAGCTTTCGTCAATGTTCTGTTTTTGACGTCAAATAAAAGTAGCTAATTTGTTTGTAGGACATTGGAAGAGTTGTTTAGTAACAAAATTATGAAAGGATGGCTTTGATAAAATAGGTTTTATAGAGATAAGAGGTGACATAACTTGGCCGGTTAGATTGCCAGATTTTAGGAGAAATCAGCCATTCAATGGCTTAATTAACAAACTAATAAAGTGATTGGCATAACTACAATAAGATTTTATTATTGGAATGACAATCAAATAGAAGAAAATGGCTAAATTATAGTTTATTATTACTACTAGTTGGCCTGAGATTTGAGGGGAGGCCGTTGGAGATTTGAAAAGCCGGGTGGCATGATACGATTTGAAAAGTGACGTCTAAAAATAGATATGATGTCATATAGCGAGGCGCGCGCGACTTGGAAAAAGGGCCTAGGCACACTTGTCGTATGCTAAATAGTATTGCGTGACAGGTAGGCCTTATGAAATACGGCACACTGTCACATATACAAAACAGAAATTGTGGCCCCAATGGTACGACCAGAACAGGGCGAGGCAAGATAGTGTATAGCTGCAGTTTGGCCAAGAAATTATTCCCCTTTGGAGTAAATAAAAGTGAAGTAGGAAAGTGGAAAACAAAAAGCGAGAAAGATAACTCCAAAGGCTAAACTGAATACACGACGAATAAACGGGTCAATAAATGAACAAAAAAATAATCTTCTATTAATTCGAACAAGTAAATTAAACAAGTCTACAATATGATACTAACCACTACCCCAGTGAAGACGCTATTTACAGTAACGGTCCGGCGTAACTTCAACGAAGGACAAGCTGGAACCGCGTTCTTTGAGCACCCAGAACGACTCGGGGTCTCCTTGCTGTACGACAGCACTAGTGAATAAAGCAGGCGGGGCTGCTACTAACGTGGAGGCGATCCACCATACATGTAAGGGTGCGACCCTTACAGGAGAAAAATCAACAGCTTTCTAAACAATTCCAATCCAACAAGCGACACACAGAACAAATTGAAACAGTGTTCACAAATTTATTATTTATAAAAACCCCACGAAGAAAAAAATTTAAAGAAAAAGAAATCGGGTGGCACGACATACACGTACAGAACGCACGCATGCACACGAGAATATTCTGTCGCACACTGTCAATTTAAAGCTAGAAACTGACACGCATAGATCGCAAATTTCGTGCGGAAGAGAAAGTGACAACAGGCGGAGGGTTGGTTTCTGAGGCCATCACATTGCAGAGCGTTAGCTTTGCTCGCTATCGCGTCTGTCCCGTGACAATCAGCCCAAGGACAGTCCTACCCCTGACAGAGATTCCCTGCATATAGACATGGTGGCCTCCAACCAGGACACTTCTATCAGCAGAGGTGGGTGTCTGTCTGTCTGTTAAGGTGTTGGATGGTCAGCCCAAGGACAGCCCTACCTCTGACAGAGATTCCCTGCATATAGACATGGTGGCCTCCAATCAGGACACTTCTATCAGCAGAGGTGGGTGTCTGTATGTCTGTCTGTCTGTTAAGGTGTTGGATGGTCAGCCCAAGGACAGCCCTACCTCTGACAGAGATTCCCTGCATATAGACATGGTGGCCTCCAATCAGGACACTTCTATCAGCAGAGGTGGGTGTCTGTCTGTCTGTCTGTCTGTCTGTTAAGGTGTTGGATGGTCAGCCCAAGGACAGCCCTACCTCTGACAGAGATTCCCTGCATATAAACATGGTGGCCTCCAATCAGGACACTTCTATCAGCAGAGGTGGGTGTCTGTCTGTCTGTCTGTTAAGGTGTTGGATGATCAGCCCAAGGACAGTCCTACCCCTGACAGAGATTCCCTGCATATAAACATGGTGGCCTCCAACCAGGACACTTCTATCAGCAGAGGTGGGTGTCTGTCTGTCTGTCTCTGTCTGTCTGTCTGTGGTCTTTACGTACTGATCTCAGACATACACCCTAAACACAGTCCTGGGTCTTATGGACTGTGATGACATGTTGTCACACGCCTGCTGTTAGAACCCTTTGTGTCTCCAATGATGACATGTTGTCACACGTCTGCTGTTAGAACCCTTTGTGTCTGCTGTTAGAACCCTTTGTGTCTACAATGATGACATGTTGTCACACGTCTGCTGTTAGAACCCTTTGTGTCTACAATGATGACATGTTGTCACACGTCTGCTGTTAGAACCCTCAATGATGACATGTCACACGTCTGCTGTGTCTACAATGATGACATGTTGTCACACGTCTGCTGTTAGAACCCTTTGTGTCTACAATGATGACATGTTGTCACACGTCTGCTGTTAGAACCCTTTGTGTCTACAATGATGACATGTTGTCACACGTCTGCTGTTAGAACCCTTTGTGTCTACAATGATGACATGTTGTCACACGTCTGCTGTTAGAACCCTTTGTGTCTACAATGATGACATGTTGTCACACGTCTGCTGTTAGAACCCTTTGTGTCTCCAATGATGACATGTTGTCACACGTCTGCTGTTAGAACCCTTTGTGTCTCCAATGATGACATGTTGTCACACGTCTGCTGTTAGAACCCTTTGTGTCTCCAATGATGACATGTTGTCACACGTCTGCTGTTAGAACCCTTTGTGTCTCCAATGATGACATGTTGTCACACGCCTGCTGTTAGAACCCTTTGTGTCTACAATGATGACATGTTGTCACACGTCTGCTGTTAGAACCCTTTGTGTCTCCAATGATGACATGTTGTCACACCTGCTGTTAGAACCCTTTGTGTCTCCAATGATGACATGTTGTCACACGTCTGCTGTTAGAACCCTTTGTGTCTCCAATGATGACATGTTGTCACACGCCTGCTGTTAGAACCCTTTGTGTCTCCCAATGTCACACGTCTGCTGTTAGAACATGTTGTCACACGTCTGCTGTTAGAACCCTTTGTGTCTCCAATGATGACATGTTGTCACACGTCTGCTGTTAGAACCCTTTGTGTCTCCAATGATGACATGTTGTCACACGTCTGCTGTTAGAACCCTTTGTGTCTCCAATGATGACATGTTGTCACACGTCTGCTGTTAGAACCCTTTGTGTCTCCAATGATGACATGTTGTCACACGTCTGCTGTTAGAACCCTTTGTGTCTCCAATGATGACATGTTGTCACACGTCTGCTGTTAGAACCCTTTGTGTCTACAATGATGACATGTTGTCACACTGTTAGTCTGCTGTTAGAACCCTTTGTGTCTCCAATGATGACATGTTGTCACACGTCTGCTGTTAGAACCCTTTGTGTCTACAATGATGACATGTTGTCACACGTCTGCTGTTAGAACCCTTTGTGTCTACAATGATGACATGTTGTCACACGTCTGCTGTTAGAACCCTTTGTGTCTCTGACATGTTGTCAATGATGACATGTTGTCACACGTCTGCTGTTAGAACCCTTTGTGTCTCCAATGATGACATGTTGTCACACGTCTGCTGTTAGAACCCTTTGTGTCTACAATGATGACATGTTGTCACACGTCTGCTGTTAGAACCCTTTGTGTCTACAATGATGACATGTTGTCACACGTCTGCTGTTAGAACCCTTTGTGTCTACAATGATGACATGTTGTCACACGTCTGCTGTTAGAACCCTTTGTGTCTCCAATGATGACATGTTGTCACACGTCTGCTGTTAGAACCCTTTCAAAGGTTGTCTGCTGTTAGAACCCTTTGTGTCTCCAATGATGACATGTTGTCACACGTCTGCTGTTAGAACCCTTTGTGTCTACAATTGTGTCTCTGCAACCCTTTGTGATGATGACATGTTGTCACACGTCTGCTGTTAGAACCCTTTCAAAGGGTCTGCTGTTAGAACCCTTTGTGTCTCCAATGATGACATGTTGTCACACGTCTGCTGTTAGAACCCTTTGTGTCTCCAATGATGACATGTTGTCACACGTCTGCTGTTAGAACCCTTTCAAAGGGTCTGCTGTTAGAACCCTTTGTGTCTCCAATGATGACATGTTGTCACACGCCTGCTGTTAGAACCCTTTGTGTCTCCAATGATGACATGTTGTCACACGTCTGCTGTTAGAACCCTTTCAAAGGGTCTGCTGTTAGAACCCTTTGTGTCTCCAATGATGACATGTTGTCACACGTCTGCTGTTAGAACCCTTTGTGTCTCCAATGATGACATGTTGTCACACGTCTGCTGTTAGAACCCTTTCAAAGGGTCTGCTGTTAGAACCCTTTGTGTCTCCAATGATGACATGTTGTCACACGTCTGCTGTTAGAACCCTTTCAAAGGGTCTGCTGTTAGAACCCTTTGTGTCTCCAATGATGACATGTTGTCACACGTCTGCTGTTAGAACCCTTTGTGTCTCATGACAGTTGTCACACGTCTGCTGTTAGAACCCTTTGTGTCTCCAATGATGACATGTTGTCACACGTCTGCTGTTAGAACCCTTTGTGTCTCCAATGATGACATGTTGTCACACGCCTGCTGTTAGAACCCTTTCAAAGGGTCTGCTGTTAGAACCCTTTGTGTCTCCAATGATGACATGTTGTCACACGTCTGCTGTTAGAACCCTTTGTGTCTCCAATGATGACATGTTGTCACACGCCTGCTGTTAGAACCCTTTCAAAGGGTCTGCTGTTAGAACCCTTTGTGTCTCCAATGATGACATGTTGTCACACGCCTGCTGTTAGAACCCTTTCAAAGGGTCTGCTGTTAGAACCCTTTGTGTCTCCAATGATGACATGTCACACGTCTGCTGTTGTGTTGTCAACCCTTTGTGTCTCCAATGATGACATGTTGTCACACGCCTGCTGTTAGAACCCTTTGTGTCTCCAATGATGACATGTTGCTGTTAGAACCCTTTCAAAGGGTCTGCTGTTAGAACCCTTTGTGTCTCCAATGATGACATGTTGTCACACGCCTGCTGTTAGAACCCTTTGTGTCTCCAATGATGACATGTCACACGTCTGCTGTTAGAACCCTTTCAAAGGGTCTGCTGTTAGAACCCTTTGTGTCTACAATGATGACATGTTGTCACACGTCTGCTGTTAGAACCCTTTGTGTCTCCAATGATGACATGTTGTCACACGTCTGCTGTTAGAACCCTTTCAAAGGGTCTGCTGTTAGAAACCTTTGTGTCTCCAATGATGACATGTTGTCACACGTCTGCTGTTAGAACCCTTTGTGTCTCCAATGATGACATGTTGTCACACGCCTGCTGTTAGAACCCTTTCAAAGGGTCTGCTGTTAGAACCCTTTGTGTCTCCAATGATGACATGTTGTCACACGCCTGCTGTTAGAACCCTTTCAAAGGGTCTGCTGTTAGAACCCTTTGTGTCTACAATGATGACATGTTGTCACATGCCTGCTGTTAGAACCCTTTGTGTCTACAATGATGACATGTTGTCACACGTCTGCTGTTAGAACCCTTTGTGTCTCCAATGATGACATGTTGTCACACGTCTGCTGTTAGAACCCTTTCAAAGGGTCTGCTGTTAGAACCCTTTGTGTCTCCAATGATGACATGTTGTCACACGCCTGCTGTTAGAACCCTTTGTGTCTCCAATGATGACATGTTGTCACACGTCTGCTGTTAGAACCCTTTCAAAGGGTCTGCTGTTAGAACCCTTTCAAAGGGTCTGCTGTTAGAACCCTTTGTGTCTCCAATGATGACATGTTGTCACACGCCTGCTGTTAGAACCCTTTGTGTCTCCAATGATGACATGTTGTCACACGTCTGCTGTTAGAACCCTTTCAAAGGGTCTGCTGTTAGAACCCTTTCAAAGGGTCTGCTGTTAGAACCCTTTCAAAGGGTCTGCTGTTAGAACCCTTTCAAAGGCTCTGCTGTTAGAACCCTTTCAAAGGGTCTGCTGTTAGAACCCTTTCAAAGGCTCTGCTGTTAGAACCCTTTCAAAGGGTCTGCTGTTAGAACCCTTTCAAAGGGTCTGCTGTTAGAACCCTTTGTGTCTCCAATGATGACATGTTGTCACACGCCTGCTGTTAGAATAGAACCCTTTGTGTCTCGAATGATGACATGTTGTCACACGCCTGCTGTTAGAACCCTTTGTGTCTCCAATGATGACATGTTGTCACACGTCTGCTGTTAGAACCCTTTCAAAGGGTCTGCTGTTAGAACCCTTTCAAAGGGTCTGCTGTTAGAACCCTTTGTGTCTCCAATGATGACATGTTGTCACACGTCTGCTGTTAGAACCCTTTGTGTCTCCAATGATGACATGTTGTCACACGTCTGCTGTTAGAACCCTTTCAAAGGGTCTGCTGTTAGAACCCTTTGTGTCTCCAATGATGACATGTTGTCACACGCCTGCTGTTAGAACCCTTTCAAAGGGTCTGCTGTTAGAACCCTTTGTGTCTCCAATGATGACATGTTGTCACACGTCTGCTGTTAGAACCCTTTCAAAGGGTCTGCTGTTAGAACCCTTTGTGTCTCCAATGATGACATGTTGTCACACGTCTGCTGTTAGAACCCTTTGTGTCTACAATGATGACATGTTGTCACACGTCTGCTGTTAGAACCCTCACACGTCTGCTGTTAGAACCCTTTGTGTCTACAATGATGACATGTTGTCACACGTCTGCTGTTAGAACCCTTTGTGTCTCCAATGATGACATGTTGTCACACGTCTGCTGTTAGAACCCTTTGTGTCTCCAATGATGACATGTTGTCACACGTCTGCTGTTAGAACCCTTTGTGTCTCCAATGATGACATGTTGTCACACGTCTGCTGTTAGAACCCTTTGTGTCTCCAATGATGACATGTTGTCACACGTCTGCTGTTAGAACCCTTTGTGTCTCCAATGATGACATGTTGTCACACGTCTGCTGTTAGAACCCTTTGTGTCTCCAATGTGTGACATGTTGTCACACGTCTGCTGTTAGAACCCTTTGTGTCTCCAATGATGACATGTTGTCACACGTCTGCTGTTAGAACCCTTTGTGTCTCCTGTGTTGTCACACGTCTGCTGTTAGAACCCTTTGTGTCTCCAATGATGACATGTTGTCACACGCCTGCTGTTAGAACCCTTTGTGTCTCCAATGATGACATGTTGTCACACGTCTGCTGTTAGAACCCTTTGTGTCTCCAATGATGACATGTTGTCACACGTCTGCTGTTAGAACCCTTTGTGTCTCCAATGATGACATGTTGTCACACGTCTGCTGTTAGAACCCTTTGTGTCTCCAATGATGACATGTTGTCACACTTTGTGTCTCCTGACATGTTGTCACACGCCTGCTGTTAGAACCCTTTGTGTCTCCAATGATGACATGTTGTCACACGTCTGCTGTTAGAACCCTTTGTGTCTCCAATGATGACATGTTGTCACACGTCTGCTGTTAGAACCCTTTGTGTCTCCAATGATGACATGTTGTCACACGTCTGCTGTTAGAACCCTTTGTGTCTCCAATGATGACATGTTGTCACACGTCTGCTGTTAGAACCCTTTGTGTCTCCAATGATGACATGTTGTCACACGCCTGCTGTTAGAACCCTTTGTGTCTCCATACGAACAACAACAGACAATTATTTGAAAGATTAATCACTAAAATCCAGGAAGATGCAAAGAACACTAACTCTGGAGTTGACGTTTGATCCCATCGAGGTTCACTACTTTTACTATATATTTTCGGACTATAAGGCGAAACTTTCCCCCAGACTGAGACCCCTGCGCCTTATACTGTGACAATATATGGTAAGAAAGTACTAAAGCAAAATCTGAAATGATGTCCAATCTTGGGTGTGCGCCTTGCAATCAGGTGCGCCTTACAATCAGGTGCGCCTTACAATCAGGTGCGCCTTACAATCAGGTGCGCCTTACAATCAGGTGCGCCTTACAATCAGGTGCGCCTTACAATCAGGTGCGCCTTACAATCAGGTGCGCCTTACAATCAGGTGCGCCTTACAATCAGGTGCGCCTTACAATCAGGTGCGCCTTACAATCAGGTGCGCCTTACAATCAGGTGCGCCTTACAATCAGGTGCGCCTTACAATCAGGTGCGCCTTACAATCAGGTGCGCCTTACAATCAGGTGCGTCTTATAGTCCGAAACATACAGTAGATATTGGCTTTATTGAAAGCAGTGGCTGAGTGTGACTTTGAAAAACAAAATAAAGCAAATAACTTTGAACAAAGGTGTAGGAAAAATTAGCTCAAATCAGCCCCTAAACCATTTGAAGCTTTCTATAATCAACCTGTGTGTAAAGGTTCAGTCACATGTCCACTACAATCGCACGACTGTACGATGCAATTAGATCACACTATCTTGATGCGCCAATCACATTTGTTCTTGGAGACCACGTGATCGAATCGTATCGTACAGTCATACAATTTTAGTTGACGTGGCTGGCCCTTAAGATGAGTGTTGCTACTGTATCCTGCTGTTTTTTCATGCGAGTTATACCAGTTTGGTTTTCCTCTTGCATTGTCTCTTTTTACCAGTTTAACCCTTTCACTGTTTTCAGACTCCCTTTCAGACTGGTTGCACTGTCTCTCTTTTTACCAGTTTAACCCTGTCACTGTTTTCAGACTCCCTTTCAGACTGGTTGCACTGTCTCCCTTTTTACCAGTTTAACCCTTTCACTGTTTTCAGACTCCCTTTCAGACTGGTTGCACTGTCTCCCTTTTTACCAGTTTAACCCTGTCACTGTTTTCAGACTCTTTTTACCAGTTTAACCCTGTCACTGTTTTCAGACTCTTTTTACCAGTTTAACCCTTTCACTGTTTTCAGACTCCCTTTCAGACTGGTTGCACTGTCTCCCTTTTTACCAGTTTAACCCTGTCACTGTTTTCAGACTCTTTTTACCAGTTTAACCCTGTCACTGTTTTCAGACTCTTTTTACCAGTTTAACCCTTTCACTGTTTTCAGACTCTTTTTACCAGTTTAACCCTTTCACTGTTTTCAGACTGGTTGCACTGTCTCTCTTTTTACCAGTTTAATCCTTTCACTGTTTTCAGACTCCCTTTCAGACTGGTTGCACTGTCTCTCTTTTTACCAGTTTAATCCTTTCACTGTTTTCAGACTCCCTTTCAGACTGGTTGCACTGTCTCTCTTTTTACCAGTTTAATCCTTTCACTGTTTTCAGACTCCCTTTCAGACTGGTTGCACTGTCTCTCTTTTTACCAGTTTAACCCTTTCACTGTTTTCAGACTTTCAGACTGGTTGCACTGTCTCTCTTTTTACCAGTTTAACCCTGTCACTGTTTTCAGACTCTACCAATTTAACCCCCTTCACTGTTTTCAGACTCTTTACCAGTTTAACCCTGTCACTGTTCTCAGACTCCCTTTTTACCAGTTTAACCCTTTCACTGTTTTCAGACACTTTTGACCAGTTTAACCCTTTCACTGTTTTCAGACTGGTTGCACTGTCTCTTTTTACCAGTTTAACCCTGTCACTGTTTTCAGACTCTTTCAGACTGGTTGCACTGTCTCTCTTTTTACCAGTTTAACCCTGTCACTGTTTTCAGACTCCCTTTCAGACTGGTTGCACTGTCTCTTTTTACCAGTTTAACCCTGTCACTGTTTTCAGACTCTTTCAGACTGGTTGCATTAATTGTACTGACTGGTCTGTGTTTAAGGAGGCAGCAACAGACCTTGATGACTATACGGACACTGTTACATCGTATATTAGCTTTTGTGAACAGCTTTGTGTTCCGACCAAAGCTGTAACTATATATGGTAATAACAAGCCCTGGTTTAGGTGTAATATTAAGTCTAAATTAGCTGCCAAGAACGACGAATGCAACGCATTAGAATGCCTAAAGTTAGATGAGAGTGACAAAACATTGCACGACCATGCTAGACGTCATTTGAATCAGACCAAATATGAAGTAGAAAAGGAAATCAGACATGCTAAGATAGAGTACCGTCAGAAAATTGAACAGCAGTTTTCTTCAGACAATACTAGGGCCGTGTGGAAGGGTCTGCAGAATATTACTCAATATAAACAAAAATGAAGAATTAGTACAGATGACCCTACACTTCCTGATCAACTGAACCATTTCTATGCTAGGTTTGACAGGCTAAACACAACTCCAATGCCCCAGGTAGACCCAAAAGCCTCTGACCCCGTCTTTGTAGTGCAAGAATCAGATGTCAGGAAACTGTTCAGGCGGCAGAGTGTAAAGAAAGCCGGTGGGCCAGATGGTATTTCGTCACCTTGCCTAAAACACTGTGCTGATCAGCTTGCCCCTATTTTCACTGATGTGTTCAATGTATCCCTGTTTCAATGCAAAGTTCCTTCATGTTTCAAATCCGCTATTATTGTTCCAGTGCCAAAGAAGCCTAAAACAGTCACACTTAATGACTATAGACCCGTTGCTTTGACATCCGTTGCTATGAAAGTTTTTGAACGCCTTATTCTCCGCTATCTGAAATCTGTGACTGTCTCTCTAATGGACCCATTACAGTTTGCATATCGGGCAAATAGATCTGTGGAGGATGCTGTGTCTCTTGGTCTTCATTTTGTTATCCAACATTTAGAGAAAGCTAATACCTATGCCCGCATTCTTTTCATTGATTTCAGTTCTGCATTTAATACTATTGTCCCCTCTCAACTTATTCGGAAGATCATTAGTATGGATGTGAATATTTCCTCACCAACAGACCCCAAGTTGTCAGAGTTGGCAGTCATGTTTCGGAAAAGGTCATTTTGAACACTGGTGCCCCCCAAGGATGTGTATTATCTCCCTTGCTCTTTACATTGTTTACCAATGACTTTCGCTCTGTAAACCCATCTGTTGCAGTTATTACGTTTTCGGATGACACTACTATGGAGGGGCTCATTACTAATGGCGATGAGGCAGGGTACAGGGATGAAGTTGAAAAGATGGTTGACTGGTGTGCCACTAACAATCTTGAGCTCAATGTTTCCAAAACTAAAGAAATGATAGTTGATTTCAGGAAAAAGAAACCCCCTCTCCCAGCATTATCTGTTAAAGGTCAGGTAGTTGAGCAAGTAGAATCATTTAAATTCCTTGGTGTGCATATTTCAAATACATTAAGCTGGGAAGTCAACATCGCATCATCCTGCAAAAAAGCACATTAGAGACTATGTTTTCTAAGACAGCTCAAGAAATTTAGGATAAGTACAGCAGTCTTGACACAGTTCTATCGATCTGTCATCGAAAGCATATTCAGTTTTTCAATATCTGTCTGGTATGGATCAGCTTCAGTTAAAGATAAAAGGAAACTCCATCAAGTCGTCAAGACAGCCTCAAAAATCATAGGTCACAAACAGCCATCCCGAGATAACATCTATAGTGTGCGCATAAGACGCAAAGCTAAATCCATCATATCTGATAGCACACACCCAGCCAACCATCTGTTTCAATCACTCCCTTCTGGTAAAAGGTTCTGCTCTTTTAAGTGCAAATCTAACTGCCCGAAGAACAGTTTTTACCCCTCTGCTGTCAGAGCCATCAATACTCAGTAGGCTCACCCCCCTAGGGGAATTCTTTATCCTATTTTGCCCAGACTTGTGTCAATCGGTGTGCCTGCATGCTTGCAGTCTTGTGTGTGTGTGCGTGTGTGAGGAGGTGGGACATGTGTTGGTATAAATGTATGTGTGTGTGTTGATGTATGTGTAGGTGTGCGTCTGAGAGAAAGAGAGAATCTGAGGGAGAGAGACTGATACATGATGATGTCATTTGTCCATTCCATGTGCATGCTTTCGTTGTTGTTGGATTGTGTCTTGTGCAAAACCAAAACGATTTCCTTTGTATTACGGTGCATTGGCTGATTAAAGAATCTTGAATCTCTTGTCTCTTGTCTCTTGTTTTACCAGTTTAACCCTTTCATTGTTTTCAGACTCTTTTTACCAGTTTAACCCTTTCACTGTTTTCAGACTCTTTTTACCAGTTTAACCCTTTCATTGTTTTCAGACTCTTTTTACCAGTTTAACCCTTTCACTGTTTTCAGACTCTTTTTTACCAGTTTAACCCTTTCACTGTTTTCAGACTCCCTTTTTACCAGTTTAACCCTTTCACTGTTTTCAGACTCTTTTTTACCAATTTAACCCTTTCACTGTTTTTAGACTCTTTTTATCAGTTTAACCCTTTCACTGTTTTCAGACTCCCTTTTTACCAGTTTAACCCTTTCACTGTTTTCAGACTCTTTTTTACCAGTTTAACCCTTTCACTGTTTTCAGACTCTTTTTTTTTACCAGTTTAACCCTTTCACTGTTTAGTCCGTCACCAAGACGGACTATTGCGATCGTCTGGTTTGTCTGTTATTTTTTTTCTTTTTTTTTCTCTTTTTTTTTTCTGTCTGTCCCAAGGATATCTCCCGAACCGCTGGACCGAATCGCGTCAAATTTTGTGTGAAGGTGTGCCTCCTTAATAGGAAGAGATCGGCGCAAACCATTTTGCCGTCGTGACCTTGACCTTGACGTACGACCTTGAAAACCGAAAATCTATTTTTAGCCATATCTCGGGCACCGATCAACATAGGATATTGAAACTTGGTATGAAGGTGGTTTGGCTTATGCCCGTTCTGATGAGGGCATACCGATCAAGGTCAAGGTCAAGGTCAAAAAGATCGCTGGAGCCTGAAAATCGGAGGGTCATTTTTTTCTCTCCTTCTGTCTGTCCCAAGGATATCTTTCGAACGGGTTGACAGAATCACGTCAAATTTTGTGTGCTGGTGTGTCACCATGAGAGGAAGGCATCCGCGCAAACCATTTTGCCGTCGTGACCTTGACCTTGGCGTACGACCTTGAAAACCGAAAATCTTTCAGGGGCCATAACTCCCACACCGTTAGTGTTAGAGTCTTCAAATTTGGCATGAAGGTACTTTGGCTTATGCCCGTTCTGATGGTGGCATACCGATCAAGGTCACGGACCGGGCGATCAGTAGGCCTTGAAAGTGGTAGGGGTCTACACATTGGGTTTTAAGCCATATTGTCCACATTGGTACTTGACAGAAGCGCTTCAGATTGTGTGTGGTACTGTATACCCTAGAGAAGAAAACACCCGAGCATAAATTATCACCATGCTGACCTTGACCTTGAAGTGTGACCTTGAAAACCGAAATTTCCTTCTTTGCGCTATATGTTTCTTCTTCAAGCTGTATCTCGTGAACTAGAAGACAGAATCCCTTCCAATTTTGTGTCAGGATGTGACACTCTACGGGGTGTCGCAAGTGCGTGGCATTGCTGGTGACGGACATGTCTGCCGCTCGGCGACGCCCTTGTTTTAGACTCTTTTTATCAGTTTAACCCTTTCACTGTTTTCAGACTCCCTTTTTACCAGTTTAACCCTTTCACTGTTTTCAGACTCTTTTTTACCAGTTTAACCCTTTCACTGTTTTCAGACTCTTTTTTACCAGTTTAACCCTTTCACTGTTTTCAGACTTTTTTTTTTACCAGTTTAACCCTTTCATTGTTTTTAGACTCTTTTTATCAGTTTAACCCTTTCACTGTTTTCAGACTCCCTTTCAGACTGGTTGCATTGTCTCTTGTTTTACCAGTTTAACCCTTTCACTGTTTTCAGACTTTTTACCAGTTTAACCCTTTCACTGTTTTCAGACTCCCTTTTTACCAGTTTAACCCTTTCATTGTTTTCAGACTCCCTTTCAGACTCCTTGCTGGAGAATAAGAGCGTGATGGCCGGGGGCACGTTGCCGGGGTGGACCCCAGACGTTGCCGTGGTGCTGTGGCAACGCATGCTGGGTTGCCTTGGTGACATCAACAAGATGGAGGATCCGGACATCCACGCCAGCGTCTTCGTCTACCTCTGTGACCTGCTGGACATGCTGTTCAGGGTCAGTGCATTGTCTACCTCTGTCTACCTCTGTGACATGCTGTTCAGAGTTAGTGTCTACCTCTGTCTACCTCTATGACCTGCTGGACATGCTGTTCATGGTCAGTGTCTATCTCTGTCTACCTCTATGACCTGCTGTTCAGGGTCAGTGTCTATCTCTGTCTACCTCTGTGACCTGCTGTTCAGGGTCAGTGCATTGTCTACCTCTGTCTACCTCTGTGACCTGCTGTTCAGGGTCAGTGTCTATCTCTGTTTACCCCTGTGACCTGCTGTTCAGGGTCAGTGCTTTGTCTACCTCTGTCTACCTCTGTGACCTGCTGTTCAGGGTCAGTGTCTATCTCTGTCTACCCCTGTGACCTGCTGTTCAGGGTCAGTGCATTGTCTACCTCTGTCTACCTCTGTGACCTG
Organism: Phymorhynchus buccinoides; assembly: GCA_017654935.2. Lineage (NCBI taxonomy): Eukaryota > Metazoa > Mollusca > Gastropoda > Neogastropoda > Raphitomidae > Phymorhynchus > Phymorhynchus buccinoides. The sequence goes on along the minus strand of CM065684.1, from coordinate 66,684,218 downwards.
CTGGACATGCTGTTCAGGGTCAGTGTCTATCTCTGTCTACCCCTGTGACCTGCTGTTCAGGGTCAGTGCATTGTCTACCTCTGTCTACCTCTGTGACCTGCTGGACATGCTGTTCAGGGTCATTGTCTACCTCTGTCTACCTCTGTGACCTGCTGTTCAGGGTCAGTGCATTGTCTACCTCTGTCTACCTCTGTGACCTGCTGGACATGCTGTTCAGGGTCATTGTCTACCTCTGTCTATCATTGTCTACCTCTGTGACCTGCTGTTCAGGGTCATTGTCTACCTCTTTCTACCTCTGTGACCTGCTGGACATGCTGTTCAGGGTCATTGTCTACCTCTGTCTACCTCTGTGACCTGCTGTTCAGGGTCATTGTCTACCTCTGTCTACCTCTGTGACCTGAGGGAGACTGTGCATCAGATTGAAATGTGTGACGTTTAAGTGACGCACACCCTTCGTAGGGATACCGAGGGGTCTTTCGTACAAGTACTTCTTCTGGAAGTTATGTGTTTATATCTTCCTCTACTCTGTCACTCTCTTTGACTCTGCCTTTTCCCTTTGCTTACTGTCATCTATCTTTCTGCCTTACTGGTCCATTCTCCCGCCTTTCTAGGAACACTTTCAAAGATTTTCTCCAGTCGAAGACAGACATGCTGGGCCTAACTTTTTCTTAGTTTGGCGCATAATGGCAGCATGATGCATATGCGCTTATATGACAGGAAACTGAGCGATAGAAGAAGAAGAAGAAGAAGATAAGCTGACGTTGAGGTACAAGGGCTTGATTTTGTGTTAATGGCATAGTGTGCTTTTCATGTGAAACGGTAACCAGTAAAGGTTTTCTTCCATCTGTTTTCAGATAAGTGAGAATCTGGGTGTCACCCCTGACAACATGTCATCGCCCCCTCCTTCAGAGCTCATCCCTCCTTCACACATCTTCGCTTCGTGGCTCTTTGAGGTGAGAGGAGTCAACTGCCAAAGTAATAGCAAATGTTCGCAAACATTCAAAGGGAGTAATCTGATAGTAAATGCCAGTGATCCTGCTGACAGAATCGGTCAAACGCAAACAGGAAGTTTCACTCGGCCAATGCACTGGCCTCGTGCTGCGTTAGGTTGCTATGGTTTGACCGATTCCTTCAAGGTAGATGTCACGACGCGCTGAGGTCGGACATTCAAAGAAGAACAAAATGCTACTAAATTAAAACCAACCCCAGGAGAAAACCACTGAACCACACACTCACTCGACAACAAACAGGTACGTACAAACAAATACTTTTTATTTACAAATACACATTGGCGCACACATAGCAAATAAATGGCATTGCACAATTTCACATGTCGAATATTTACATACTAGCAACACGCATCAATTTCACACACTTAATTTCCAAACATGCACGCTTCAATTTTACACCACAGCACCCTTTTTCCCCCCCCCCCCCCCCCCCCCCCCCCCCCCCCCCCCCCCCAGCCCCCAGGAGCACTACGTGACAACACGGTGATCAGCCTCAAAAGCAGTCCAGGGATGTTCCAAGAAAGGGTGAGACGTCCGCCCAAGAGGCCAGCCAACCAGTCCAGGGTCCAGGCGGAATTCCTCTCAGCAGAACCACATAGTCAGCGCTGGGACACAAACGTTGCCTTTAAGTTCCATGCATTACAACATGTGAGGGCTAAAGTTGATTGGGGAAGAGAGAGACCAAAGGGTTAAGTTCCATGCATTACAACATGTGAGGGCTAAAGTTGATTGGGGAAAGGAGAGACCAAAGGGTTAAGTTCCATGCATTACAACATGTGAGGGCTAAAGTTGATTGGGGAAAGGAGAGACCAAAGGGTTAAGTTCCATGCATTACATGTGAGGGCTAAAGTTGATTGGGGAAAGGAGAGACCAAAGGGTTAAGTTCCATGCATTACAACATGTGAGGGCTAAAGTTGATTGGGGAAGTGAGAGACCAAAGGGTTAAGTTCCATGCATTACAACATGTGAGGGCTAAAGTTGATTGGGGAAAGGAGAGACCAAAGGGTTAAGTTCCATGCATTACAACATGTGAGGGCTAAAGTTGATTGGGAAGTGAGAGACCAAAGGGTTAAGTTCCATGCATTACAACATGTGAGGGCTAAAGTTGATTGGGAAGTGAGAGACCAAAGGGTTAAGTTCCATGCATTACAACATGTGAGGGCTAAAGTTGATTGGGAAGTGAGAGACCAAAGGGTTAAGTTCCATGCATTACATGTGAGGGCTAAAGTTGATTGGGAAGTGAGAGACCAAAGGGTTAAGTTCCATGCATTACAACATGTGAGGGCTAAAGTTGATTGGGGAAGTGAGAGACCAAAGGGTTAAGTTCCATGCATTACAACATGTGAGGGCTAAAGTTGATTGGGGAAGAGAGAGACCAAAGGGTTAAGTTCCATGCATTACAACATGTGAGGGCTAAAGTTGATTGGGGAAGTGAGAGACCAAAGGGTTAAGTTCCATGCATTACAACATGTGAGGGCTAAAGTTGATTGGGAAGTGAGAGACCAAAGGGTTAAGTTCCATGCATTACAACATGTGAGGGCTAAAGTTGATTGGGAAGTGAGAGACCAAAGGGTTAAGTTCCATGCATTACATGTGAGGGCTAAAGTTGATTGGGGAAGAGAGAGACCAAAGGGTTAAGTTCCATGCATTACATGTGAGGGCTAAAGTTGATTGGGAAGAGAGAGACCAAAGGGTTAAGTTCCATGCATTACATGTGAGGGCTAAAGTTGATTGGGAAGAGAGAGACCAAAGGGTTAAGTTCCATGCATTACAACATGTGAGGGCTAAAGTTGATTGGGAAGTGAGAGACCAAAGGGTGACAACCTATAACACCCCCTAACATCCATCAGGAACTCTACTCCACCTAAGAGTGCCAGATAAGCAATTTACTGTATAATATATTAACAATTAATTCCATATGCAACAGACCTTTCATTAGCCTTCCATCATACCACAACTATACTGATTCAATAGTCAGAAAGGTAAACACTTGTGAATAAAGGGTGCATGCACGCACGCACGCACACGCACGCGCGCACACACACACACACACACACTTCCTGAACTCGCTCAGTCTGATAACACAATGATTCCCGAGCATCCCACCCAAAATCAATAAAGAGATAACCATTACATACACCATACATATAATATATATAATAAAAATGCAAGCGTGTGTCTGTCTGTGTGTGAAACACAAAACGGTCCTTATAACTCCGCCGTTTTTCGACCGAATCGCTTCAAATTTGCTATGAGCCCTAACGGGCGATGGCAACGGCAACCGAGGCGGCCGTGTCATTTGCGCGGTTTGGCAAATGCGCGAAACGCGTATCCGCCGGCCTCTCGGCACCTGTATCTCCGGTATTTCTGGACGGATTGCTTTCGAATTTGGAAGGTAGATGACCGGGAATGGTGACTGTCGATGTGCCAAACCGGAAGCGAATCGATTCATAAACGCGCGCGATATACGCCGCTTCACCTTTTCACACATAACTCCGCCGCTTCTTAACCGAATCGTTTCAAATTTCATGTCAGACTTGCTGTGGCCGGGGCAAAGCCAAGACAATTGGGAGAGCGTGTCACTCTCAGAGCAGTGCCAACAGGAAATGGGGCCTTATAACTCCGCCGTTTTTTTAACCGAATCGCTTCAAATTTGCTGTACTCAGCGTTACCAGTACTTGGCGTTACCGTTACTAGGCGTTACCGGTACTCAGAGTTGCGCTAGTGTTTTAAAAAAACAACCCACCAAATGACAACCGATCCCCAGAGCTTCGTGCATAGTTAACGCCCTGGTACATTTAGCTAATAATTCTGGCACTCTACGAAGCGACTTGAAGATATTATACAACATATAATCACCTATGTGAAAAAATGGTATAAACACACACTCACACACTCAAACTGAAGCAAAAAACAAAACCAATATTTCCCTGAGCACTGGAGGTCAGCCCAAACAAGGAGGCAAAAGCCGGAAGGAAACGACCTAAGAAACAAATACATTTCTGAATACATTTCACTACAAATTTTATTATTTGAACCAGAAACAAACAGGCCGCGCCCCCTTCTGAAAGGACAGCAGATCCCCCAGCTCCTCCGGTTCACTGCAAGGTCCTCCACTCCTTCCCGTGGCCTTCTGAGTCGTCCCCAACTGTGTTCTGGTTCTCTCCCCTTGCTCCTGCGTTCTCTTCTCTTCTGCCGTCTTCTTCTCCTCTCCTCTTCTTGGGTTCTCTCCCCTTGCTCCTGCGTTCTCTTATCTTCTGCCGTCTTTCTTCTTCTCTCCTTCTTCTCTTCTTGGGTTCTCTCCCCTTGCTCCTGCGTTCTCTTCTCTTCTGCCGTCTTCTTCTCCTCTCCTCTTCTTGGGTTCTCTCCCCTTGCTCCTGCGTTCTCTTCTCTTCTGCCGTCTTCTTCTCTCTCTCCTCTTCTTGGGTTCTCTCCCCTTGCTCCTGCGTTCTCTTCTCTTCTGCCGTCTTCTTCTCCTCTCCTCTTCTTGGGTTCTCTCCCCTTGCTCCTGCGTTCTCTTCTCTTCTGCCGTCTTCTTCTCCTCTCCTCTTCTTGGGTTCTCTCCCCTTGCTCCTGCGTTCTCTTCTCTTCTGCCATCTTTCTTCTTCTCTCCTTCTCTTCTGGGGTTCTCTCCCCTTGCTCCTGCGTTCTCTTCTCTTCTGCCGTCTTCTTCTCCTCTCCTCTTCTTGGGTTCTCTCCCCTTGCTCCTGCGTTCTCTTCTCTTCTGCCATCTTTCTTCTTCTCTCCTTCTCTTCTGGGGTTCTCTCCCCTTGCTCCTGCGTTCTCTTCTCTTCTGCCGTCTTCTTCTCCTCTCCTCTTCTTGGGTTCTCTCCCCTTGCTCCTGCATTCCCTTCTCTTCTGCCGTCTTCTTCTCTCCTTCTCTTCTTGGGTTCTCTCCCCTTGCTCCTGCGTTCTCTTCTCTTCTGCCATCTTTCTTCTTCTCTCCTTCTCTTCTGGGGTTCTCTCCCCTTGCTCCTGCATTCCCTTCTCTTCTGCCGTCTTCTTCTCTTCTTCTCCTCTTCTGGGGTTCTCTCCCCTTGCTCCTGCATTCCCTTCTCTTCTGCCGTCTTCTTCTCTCCTTCTCCTCTTCTGGGGTTCTCTCCCCTTGCTCCTGCATTCCCTTCTCTTCTGCCGTCTTCTTCTCTCCTTCTCCTCTTCTGGGGTTCTCTCCCCTTGCTCCTGCATTCCCTTCTCTTCTGCCGTCTTCTTCTCTTCTTCTCCTCTTCTGGGGTTCTTGTTTTGATAATTTCGTTGTTTTCTTGTCTCTAAGTTCTGTACTTGTTGCTCTGCTCATTCGTTTCTTCTTTCTTCTTCTCTTGTCAAAAGTGAAGGGGAAACAAAGTCGCAGTCGTAGTCGTGTTGTCGGCGTCTGAGTACGATGGTGAAGATGAAAAAATGATGGCAAACTAAGGAAAAACTCCCGAGTTCCTAGGCCCAGAACTCGTCCCTGGGACGTGACTCTCCCAGAATGTGAAAAGTAGTCGATTTGCGGCTGTGACCGCCCCTGTCACAGGACTCGCCGTCTTTGACAGTACCCAAAGCAAAACCGAATGAAATCTCTCTCCTCGTCGCTTGAAATGAAGTGAATATGAATTGTCACCGTCTTTTCCCTGACATAGATTTGACACTAAAACTCTCGAAGATTTCGTGCAGCATGTGGAGAATTAGAAATGCACGGGTTGGGCAGAAAAATGGGTGTGTTTTTTTATGCAAAAGAACTTCTCTATTAAAGAATTAGAAAGAGAAGAACATATATTTTAAGAAAAAGAAAAAGAAAGATGGGGTAACTATGTACAAACATTTACAGGAACTGTTACGTGCGCGTGACACTTATCGGTAAATAGGTAGAAGGAAGTAAGAGAATAGCCCTCATGCACTTATCGGTAAATAGGTAGAAGGAAGTAAGAGAATAGCCCTCATGCACTTATCGGTAAATAAGTAAAAGGAAGTAAGAGAATAAGCCCTCATGCACTTATCGGTAAAAGGAAGTAAGAGAATAAGCCCTCATGCACTTATCGGTAAAAGGAAGTAAGAGAATAAGCCCTCATGCACTTATCGGTAAATAGGTAAAAGGAAGTAAGAGAATAAGCCCTCATGCACTTATCGGTAAATAGGTAAAAGGAAGTAAGAGAATAAGCCCTCATGCACTTATCGGTAAATAGGTAAAAGGAAGTAAGAGAATAAGCCCTCATGCACTTATCGGTAAAAGGAAGTAAGAGAATAAGCCCTCATGCACTTATAGGTAAAAGGAAGTAAGAGAATAAGCCCTCATGCACTTATCGGTAAAAGGAAGTAAGAGAATAAGCCCTCATGCACTTATCGGGTAAAAGGAAGTAAGAGAATAAGCCCTCATGCACTTATAGGTAAAAGGAAGTAAGAGAATAAGCCCTCATGCACTTATAGGTAAAAGGAAGTAAGAGAATAAGCCCTCATGCACTTATCGGTAAATAGGTAAAAGGAAGTAAGAGAATAAGCCCTCATGCACTTATAGGTAAATAGGTAAAAGGAAGTAAGAGAATAAGCCCTCATGCACTTATCGGTAAATAGGTAAAAGGAAGTAAGAGAATAAGCCCTCATGCACTTATCGGTAAATAGGTAAAAGGAAGTAAGAGAATAAGCCCTCATGCACTTATCGGTAAATAGGTAAAAGGAAGTAAGAGAATAAGCCCTCATGCACTTATCGGTAAATAGGTAAAAGGAAGTAAGAGAATAAGCCCTCATGCACTTATCGGTAAATAGGTAAAAGGAAGTAAGAGAATAAGCCCTCATGCACTTATCGGTAAATAGGTAAAAGGAAGTAAGAGAATAAGCCCTCATGCACTTATCGGTAAATAGGTAAAAGGAAGTAAGAGAATAAGCCCTCATGCACTTATCGGTAAATAGGTAAAAGGAAGTAAGAGAATAAGCCCTCATGCACTTATCGGTAAATAGGTAAAAGGAAGTAAGAGAATAAGCCCTCATGCACTTATCGGTAAATAGGTAAAAGGAAGTAAGAGAATAAGCCCTCATGCACTTATCGGTAAATAGGTAAAAGGAAGTAAGAGAATAAGCCCTCATGCACTTATCGGTAAAAGGAAGTAAGAGAATAAGCCCTCATGCACTTATCGGTAAATAGGTAAAAGGGAGTAAGAGAATAAGCCCTCATGCACTTACAGGTAAATAGGTAAAAGGAAGTAAGAGAATAAGCCCTCATGCACTTATCGGTAAATAAGTAAAAGGAAGTAAGAGAATAAGCCCTCATGCACTTATCGGTAAATAGGTAAAAGGAAGTAAGAGAATAAGCCCTCATGCACTTATCGGTAAATAAGTAAAAGGAAGTAAGAGAATAAGCCCTCATGCACTTATAGGTAAATAGGTAAAAGGAAGTAAGAGAATAAGCCCTCATGCACTTATCAGTAAATAGGTAAAAGGAAGCTCCCATCCTCTTATTTTCTGACTTTGTTTGACTTATTTGTGGATAAGTGCATGGGATCTCCATGTCTAATATGTGCATGGCCTTACACCAAACGATTAGTCTTTCCTGAATATTCTTAATGATTTCAACATTTACACAGGAATGGCATTCATATCTGGACGTTGGTGCTGGAAGTTGCATTTGTGGCTGCTGTTCACTGTTCTCTTTCTCTTTTTTTGTGCGTGTGCGTGTGTAAAACTCATGGTAGCAATCCCCCTGTTGTTGTTGACTGTTCCCAGTGTCTGCAGCTGAACAACAAGTTCAAGCGCGGCAAGCTGTTGGCGTACCAGCTGATCTGTCAGATGATGCTGCGGCCACACGCTGTGCCTCCCTCCAGGCCTCTCCTGGCACGGTTCTACAACGTCCTGCATCAGGGACTGGTGTCCAGTGACCAGGTATGTGAGACACACCCTGTGCCTCCCTCCAGGCCTCTCCTGGCACGGTTCTACAACGTCCTGCATCAGGGACTGGTGTCCAGTGACCAGGTATGTGAGACACACCCTGTGCCTCCCTCCAGGCCTCTCCTGGCACGGTTCTACAACGTCCTGCATCAGGGACTGGTGTCCAGTGACCAGGTATGTGAGACACACCCTGTGCCTCCCTCCAGGCCTCTCCTGGCACGGTTCTACAACGTCCTGCATCAGGGACTGGTGTCCAGTGACCAGGTATGTGAGACACACCCTGTGCCTCCCTCCAGGCCTCTCCTGGCACAGTTCTACAACGTCCTGCATCAGGGACTGGTGTCCAGTGACCAGGTATGTGAGAGAAAGATGGCATGAGGGTGTGGAGGAAAGAGTGAGAGAGTGAGAGGCAGTGGGTGGATGCCTCGTGCCTCCATACGGGGAGCTGGATGACCCCGCCCTCTCCACGAGTCTCTCCTCATGGGGAGTAGTTCCCCCACCTGGAAGTTCAATGCTAGCAGCTTCCTCTAATCTGTCCTTGACTGTCTTTTCCTTTTCTTTCTATCGTCGTCTATTTTTCTGATTTACTGGCCCATTCTCCTATTTAAAACCCCCAAATCTTCCGACTCTGCTTTGAGGTTCTCCGAAATAATAATAATAATACTGAGCATTTATATAGTGCTTTACTCCCTTTGCATGGAGCTCAAAGCGCTTTACATAGACAATAAAACACAAATAAGTCATTATACACATAACACTCACTACAATCAAATCAAATATGCATAAAATAATATTTAAACAAAGCCCTGCTCATAACCACAAAATTGGAAACAATATTACAATATTATAAGAAAAGAAACAAAATTGCAAGGGAAATCAAAGTTCATGAGCTACGTTATTGCACAAACACACACACTGTTATGTCTGGATTGGGTGCCGGTTCGTTGTTCGTCATGCCCCAGTCATACTTAGCAAAACTCGACAAAGGGAATTTCTTCTGCATTTATTTTTGCCTTGAAAGTACAGCATGGAAGGACGGGAATAGGGGAAATGGAACAGTCACAAGCACAGACAGTCAACTTCATACTGCAACCCTTGACTGGACTGGTGGGTCATGGCATCGTCCGAATCGTTGTACTGAGACAAAGAACGAAAACAAGGTCGTAAGAAATTAACTACAAAACTTAAGTGAGACAAGGCAAGTCATGAGATGAAACACAAAAGAGAGAGTGAACTGAATTGTATGTCATTAAATCGAAACACTGAAGGTTCGTCTTCACTCCTATTTAACTGGAACCGACAATGAATGACCCAAAACATACTCAAAACACACTGCTACTGAATAGTCACTTCACAATTTATGACCAAACTGAAGTCAAGAGAACAAAAACCTAAACACTCTCCCAAAGGTGAGTCATCCCAAAACGAACCGAATAACCCACGTGAAGCTAAATTATAATACTCTAAATCATAAAGAGTCAAAGTAACACGAAACAATCAAAGCAAAATACCCCCAAAGGGGGAACATACCTTTCATGCAAGGACCAGGCACATGAAGTAAAACAAATCCAGACAAATGTGAACATAGGGAGCAGAAGCCAGTACTGAGTTCACAAAGAACTGGCATGACCTAATGACATAGTTCAAAACTGAAGTGACAATTCACCCTAGAAAAAGGCTAGTGTGTTTATCGCTCAATTCAGAAAAGAAGAGAACTGTGAGTGAACATTCAGAAAACAAACCAATCACTGACAAGATAACAAAAAGAGGTCAAAAGGTCAGAAACATTTTAAAGTGTCTTAAAACAAAAGGCCAAACAAAACATGACAAAACGAAAGGAACACAAAAGGAACAACTGACATATTAGTGTATCTCTTTACAATTAAGAAAGCAAAACAAAAACAACAGATAACTGTTTCTCAAAACAGTATAATCATGCCTATCTTAGATAGGCAGGAACACACACTAATAGAGAAGCACACAGTCACACATCACGCACGCGCACGCACGCACGCATGCGCACACACACACACAGGTGTGCGTAATAATCAATGGGCATTCACACACACACACACACACACGCCACGCGTGCGCATGCACACACGCGCCGATCCCATTTCAACCACCCCCACTTGAACGCAAGCAGATACATCCATGATTCAGGTTCTGAAACAGAAGCATGTGGATTTAAGGCAAGATGTGAGCGGTTAGTGGTATGAAGCATCAAAGAGATGAGTTTTCAAAGAAGTCTTGAAAGACTGAACTGTGGAAGAATGGCGAACACTGTGTGGTAAGCCATTCCAGACTGAAGGAGCAGAGTGTGAAAAAGAGGATTCTCCAAAGGATTTTGTTTTAACACGAGGAGTAGAAAGCAGGCGTGAATCGGAAGAAGATCTGAGCTGGCGTGCAGGGGTGTAAGTTTGAATGATATCGATAAGATATTGAGGGGCAGTGCCATTGACAGAGTTGAAGGTGAGGCATGCAACTTTGTATTGAATGCGAGCGGAAATAGGAAGCCAGTGAAGAGTGTGGAGTAGTGGGGTAATGTGTAGTTTCCTTTTAGTTTTGAAGATCAGTCTTGCTGCTGCATTTTGAACTTTTTGAAGTTTTTGGATTAGAGTTTGAGGGCAGCCATATAACAAAGAATTGCAATAGTCCAGCCTAGATAGGACAAGAGAGCAAATAAGAGTCTGTGTTGCCTGAATGGTAAGGAGATGGCGGATGGAACTGATCTTTTGTAACTGGAAGTATGCAGCTTTGCAGAGGCTGTTCACATGGGCTTTCATTGAAAGGTGGGAATCAATAGTTACACCAAGATTTTTTACAGAAGGTACAAAATCAACATCATGTAACGTTGCTAGTGATATGATGGTTCTATTTTGAGCGTCTGTATACTTACTCCCATTCACACTCAAACCACACCAAGTCCAAGGTTACAAAACAAGACAACTTTTACTTCATTTCAAAGCTGTGTGTTGGTGCGCTTGTGCCCTTCACCACATTTCAAACAAATATTTCAACTTCAATTGCATAACCTATCTAACGCACAATTTCCCATGACTCCCCTCCCAACCATACCCAAAATCCTATCCCACTAGTTCAAATCAAAGTTACTTAATTTCAAACATGCATAATCAATAAATAACCAGCATGCACAGCAGAAGAATGACAGTTAGGCACCGCCGACACTCACACACACATTCCACACTTAGCTGTAAAGCTGATGGTCACATGCGGTGACGTGCGAATGTTCTCAGTCTGTCCGTGTTGTAGTCATTGCACCACCGGAAAACACAGAGGTAGTCAAGGGGAGGGAGACCGTTCCCCACCACACCCCCCGGTGAAGGCGCTGGAACCAACGGTCAGGCCCGACGTGGGGAAGCCCTCTCCTCAAATGCAGGATTCGCTTCATGGCTCGAGGAGGTTGTTTGGCACCCGCATCTGGCGAAATTGGTAGCCCGGACCGAAGCACTTCTGGGAATTGTCCAGTCCAGGAAGAAATGTTCAGCTGTACATTAAACAAAACAGTTTGTGTCGTCGCCGTTAGTCTTTAGGAGAACGCTCTCTCTTGGCAACACCTACAGAAGAAAACTAAGTGTTAAGAATGGTGGTGAGTAAGGCGATGGTAAAGAAGAAGACAGACGAAATCGGCTGACCGGTCTAAATTAATAACTAATATAGAAATAAGTCGCTGCCTGTCATCCACAAAACGTTCTCAACCTGAAAGGTAAGTTTAGTTTAATCAACATGCCAAGATGACCGGTCGCCGAGAAGAAAAATAGGAAGAGAATGACACACAGCAATTATTGCAAACATTGTATCATTAAATATTTAGCAGCTTAATTACCAGGCTGCTCACTAAGCACAAAAACAGCATTTCTTGAATGCATAAAAACCATAGCCACCAACCACAGTTTTTAGCACCACACCCTAATATTATAAAGCGTCATGCTAAGGTACAAACCGTCCTAACTATTAGCGTTCTGTAAACGCTATTAATGAGCCAGTCAAAAACACGTTCCAAAAATTATCGGACAAACATATACAAACGTTATGTACATCAAAGCCATTCACGAGCACTACAAAACGGTTTGGCTAGGACCACGCCTGTAACACAAACAGACAACTTTGCGACCTAGATTTTCCGAGCAAAAATTACCTCAACAGCTGGTGAAACTTCGTCTGCGCGGCTACTTGGGACATCCTCCCAGTAAAAGGTAGGTAAACTTGCAAATTATGTACAAGACCGCAGGTTGACAGGAGTTGAACTTGTCTAAGGGAGTTCTCCGGTTGTTCCCTGCCATTCCCAATCTTCCTTCTCTCTTCTTCATACGATCAACGAAGTCGTATCGCCCAGGCCGGGTCAGCGAAGACCAAAGCCTCCAAGCAACGAAGCATGGAGCTTTTTTCCTTCAGGCTCCTTCTCCCACTGGTGACAAGCTCGAACTCACTTATTTTAGCTTTAGCCCAAACGGAATCAAATCTAAGAAACAGAAACTCGCACACTTAGGCAAAAGGCAAAGCCATCAAACCGGTTTATAACATCGCATTCCACGTGGGTCGCGAAATGTAGTCAAACGTTATTGTCATCAACACACAAACTACACGGGTTTCTGCAGACAATTCACAACTCGCTACTTGGTAAGCAAATACCTGAAGGAAAGGGGGGAGAAAACCCCCCAGTGATAAATGTAAAACTAGAAAGCACTGTCACAGTGCAACCAAACTGTGACACATCACAGTCACCAATTTTGATCGAGGAAGGTAAGGAATTACCCACAGAGAGTCTGTTAGAAGAAGGGATAATGGATTCAGTTTTGTTATCATTCAGTTGGAGTTTATTTGTACTCGTCCATGCCTTGACATCACCAACACATCCTTGAATAGTCTGGAGAGAAGAGTCAAGATCAGAGATAGATGTTTCCTTGTAAAGCTGGTTGTCGTCTGCGAAAGCATGATGATTTACAGTGTGTTGCTTGACAATGTCAAACAGAGGTTGCATGTACAGAATGAAGAGGACAGATCCTAGGATGGATCCCTGAGGGACACCGTACTTAATGGTCGAAGGAGTGGATTTATAGCCAGCTGTTGAGATTGTTTCAGTTCTGTTGATGAGATAGGATTCAAACCAGGATAGTGCAGATCCAGATATGCCAAAAGAATGAGAGAGTCTGTTTAGTAGGATAGTGTGGTCAATAGTGTCAAAAGCGGCGGAGAGGTCGAGTAAAGTAAGAATGCACATTTTACCATTGTCAAGAGATGTTAGTATATTGTCCATGATCTTAAGAAGAGCAGTTTCGGTGCTATGATGGGGTCTGTATGCTGACTGTAAGGAGCAGAGTAAAGTGTTTTGAGTCAAATGTTCATTAAGTTGTAGAAGAATGATGCGTTCTAGTAACTTGGACAGGAAGGCAAAATTGCAATGTATCGGTTGAATGCAGCGGGGAGACCAGTGAAAACTGAAAACTGGACATATATGTACCTTACCCATTATGTCTGTATGGCCAGGAAACACAGAAGTAGAAGATCTCTTTTTAATAAAAATTAACCCAAGATGTATTTGGCATTTCACCCTCAGGATGTGCCCAATGTTGTAGTCAGTAACTGTGGTCCTCGATTCTTCTCCTACCCCTTATCGGGGTGGATCATGCTAAATGTGTGTGTGTGCGTGCATGCATGCGTGTGTGTGTGTGTGCGTGTGCGTGCATGCATGCATGCGTGTGTGTGTGTGTGTGTTTCATTTCCCACAGGATGTGCCCAATGTTCTAGTCAGTAACTGTGGTCCCCGGTTCTTCTCCTACCCCTTGCCGGGGTCCGTCATGCTCATCCTGGATTTCATCAACGCTGCAGGGACAATCATCTCCGCTGTGGACTACAAAGAAGTGAGTGAATAACTGTTTGGGTGAGGGGCTGTTTGATCTTTCTCTCGCTTCTCATTTTAAGTCATAAGTTTCTTTATTGTCCGTTGGCATTGTACAGCGCACATGGAAGCTTGTCCTCCATGGTGTCAAATAAGATGAGATATATCAAAATAAAAATATGAATTACTGGGCAGTGTCCTGTCATTCCCCAACCACTTCATGGAAGTTTGATGCCCGTTATTGTGGTTTATCTCTTGCAGCCCCCCAGAGCAGAAGCAGTGTCCATTCTGGGCAGTGTCCTGTCGTTTCCCAACCACTTCATGGAGGTCCCGGTGCTGCAGTCTTCCCTGCTAACCACAGCGCTGGTGGAGTCGGATGATCTCAAAGATCGCATCATTGACCTCCTCCTCAAGGCCGGCAAACGAGAGCCAGCGGGTCTGGCTAGGTCAGTTTTTTTGTTGGCTGTGTCGGTCAGTCTGTACTGTCTGTGTGGGTTTCTGTGTCTGTCTGGTTGTCTTTCCACTGTCCCTGGTGTTGGTTTGTGATATATACAGACCTGCCTACCCCTACGGGTTTTCCGTAGTTCCTACGTAATTTGACTATAAACTACGGAACTACGGTTGATTACCAAATTCTACGATCTATTCTAACCATACTGACCAACACTCCAAACAATAGCAGAAACATCATAATTTTGGAAACCAATGCCCAAGCAACATAGAAACGAAAGTAGCAAAGTAGCAACTCCCCTTACCGGAAGCCCGGTTAGTCCCCTTTTCTTCTGGTCACGCGGTTCATTTTGACCTGTGAGCGTCACTTTTTCATTTTCCACTGAGGTGGCAACGTCTTTTTTGGAGACCTCCCTTAACTACCTCGTGCTTTTGTGACTCAGTACTTTCTGGTCGGTTTGTTCTGATTTATTCTTCTTCCACAGGGACACACCTGAGGTAATCTATTGTCCCTCCATGGTGACCTCACCTGTTCCACAGGGACACACATGAGGTCATCTATTGTCCCTCCATGGTGACCTCACCTGTTCCACAGGGACACACCTGAGGTCATCCATTGTCCCTCCATGATGACCTCACCTGTTCCACAGGGACACACCTGAGGTCATCCATTGTCCCTCCATGTGACCTCACCTGTTCCACAGGGATACTGAGGTAATCTATTGTCCCTCCATGGTGACCTCACCTGTTCCACAGGGACACACATGAGGTCATCCATTGTCCCTACATGGTGACCTCACCTGTTCCACAGGGACACACCTGAGGTCATCCATTGTCCCTCCATGGTGACCTCACCTGTTCCACAGGGACACACCTGAGATCATCCATTGTCCCTCCATGGTGACCTCACCTGTTCCACAGGGACACACCTGAGGTAATTATTGTCCCTCCATGGTGACCTCACCTGTTCCACAGGGACACACATGAGGTCATCCATTGTCCCTCCATGGTGACCTCACCTGTTCCACAGGGACACACCTGAGGTAATCTATTGTCCCTCCATGGTGACCTCACCTGTTCCACAGGGACACACCTGAGGTCATCCATTGTCCCTCCATGTTGACCTCACCTGTTCCACAGGGACACACATGAGGTCATCTATTGTCCCTCCATGGTGACCTCACCTGTTCCACAGGGACACACATGAGGTCATCTATTGTCCCTCCATGGTGACCTCACATGTTCCACAGGGACACACCTGAGGTCATCTATTGTCCCTCCATGGTGACCTCACCTGTTCCACAGGGACACACCTGAAGTCATCCATTGTCCCTCCATGGTGACCTCACCTGTTCCACAGGGACACACCTGAGGTCATCCATTGTCCCTCCATGGTGACCTCACCTGTTCCACAGGGACACACCTGAGGTCATCTATTGTCCCTCCATGGTGACCTCACCTGTTCCACAGGGACACACCTGAGATCATCTATTGTCCCTCCATGGTGACCTCACCTGTTTCACAGGGACACACCTAAAGTCATCCATTGTCCCTCCATGGTGACCTCACCTGTTCCACAGGGACACACCTGAGGTCATCTATTGTCCCTCCATGGTGACCTCACCTGTTCCACAGGGACACACCTGAGGTCATCTATTGTCCCTCCATGGTGACCTCACCTGTTCCACAGGGACACACCTGAGGTCATCTATTGTCCCTCCATGGTGACCTCACCTGTTCCACAGGGACACACCTAAAGTCATCCATTGTCCCTCCATGGTGACCTCACCTGTTCCACAGGGACACACCTGAGGTCATCTATTGTCCCTCCATGGTGACCTCACCTGTTCCACAGGGACACACCTGAGATCATCTATTGTCCCTCCATGGTGACCTCACCTGTTCCACAGGGACACACCTGAGGTCATCCATTGTCCCTCCATGGTGACCTCACCTGTTCCACAGGGACACACCTGAAGTCATCCATTGTCCCTCCATGGTGACCTCACCTGTTCCACAGGGACACACCTGAGATCATCTATTGTCCCTCCATGGTGACCTCACCTGTTCCACAGGGACACACCTGAAGTCATCCATTGTCCCTCCATGGTGACCTCACCTGTTCCACAGGGACACACCTAAAGTCATCCATTGTCCCTCCATGGTGACCTCACCTGTTCCACAGGGACACACCTGAGATCATCTATTGTCCCTCCATGGTGACCTCACCTGTTCCACAGGGACACACCTGAAGTCATCCATTGTCCCTCCATGGTGACCTCACCTGTTCCACAGGGACACACCTGAGGTCATCCATTGTCCCTCCATGTTGACCTCACCTGTTCACAGGGACACACCTGAGGTCATCCATTGTCCCTCCATGGTGACCTCACCTGTTCACAGGGACACACCTGAGGTCATCCATTGTCCCTCCATGGTGACCTCACCTGTTCCACAGGGACACACCTGAGGTCATCCATTGTCCCTCCATGTTGACCTCACCTGTTCACAGGGACACACCTGAGGTCATCCATTGTCCCTCCATGGTGACCTCACCTGTTCACAGGGACACACCTGAGGTCATCCATTGTCCCTCCATGGTGACCTCACCTGTTCACAGGGACACACCTGAGGTCATCCATTGTCCCTCCATGGTGACCTCACCTGTTCACAGGGACACACCTGAGGTCATCCATTGTCCCTCCATGGTGACCTCACCTGTTCACAGGGACACACCTGAGGAGAGTGGGCCAACAAATCGGAAAGATAGTAGATGACATAAAGCAAGGAACAAGGCAAAGTCAAAGAGACAGATCAGCGGAAGTTACTAACACAGAAGGTAGGGGAACTATTTGTATGGAGGACCCCCTGGTATCCCCACTTTGTCAGCTGCCAGCTGCCAGTCAGGATTGGCTGAGCTAGAATGTGAACCGTATGTAAAACACACTGAACTCCACAAACTATTGGTTGTTTAGCCCAATTTATATACTAATCCCTGCTTTGAATATCCAAGACGCTTCCATGACCACAGGACCAGAGCTAGAACTTCTTTATAGTATTTTATAGTTTGTTCTTTTTATGTCATTATTTAGCAAAATAGTTAGAAAGCTTCGTTTGTGATCATTTCCAGGTGTATAGCCGTGAGCAGTATAGGCATCTTCCTGTATGGAGAACTAACGCACAATTCACAACATCCTAAAATGAAGGAAGCTATCAACGTTCTTCTTGGTGCTCTGATGGTGAGACGTGTGTGTGTGTGTTTGTGCGTGTGTGTGCATGTAAACTAATGCACAACTCCCAACACCAAGATATGAAAGAAGCTATCAACCTTCTACTTGTTGCTCTAATGGTGAGTGAGTGAGTGAGTGAGTGAGTGAGTGAGTGAGTGAGTGAGAGAGAGAGAGAGAGAGAGAGAGAGAGAGAGAGAGAGAGAGAGAGAGAGAGAGAGAGAGAGAGAGAGAGAGAGAATGGAAATGTTTGTGTGTGATATAATGTGATGCATGGGACTTGAACTAAAGCAAGCCTGTCCTGTGCACTTTATGCACGTAAAAAACCCACAGCAGTGAAAAGCCGATAAGAGCAGGGAGAATCCCACTGCCT
>CM065684.1:66648943-66661443 GCA_017654935.2 Phymorhynchus buccinoides | reverse complement strand
GGGTTCTGCCTGTCTGTGATTAATATTTAATATTCCCTTAACATGTTTAATATTGGTACTATTGATGACTGTGATAATGTTTAATATTAGATCATTACTTTATTGATTATATATGTTTTAAAATAACTTAATCACATAATTGCTGCTTGATAAATATTCTGTACTAGCAATCGCCCCGTGGCAGTTAACTCCTGTGGCAGTTTTAACCCCATGGCAGTTTTAATCCTGTGGCAGCTATCTCCTCCCTACACCTACCCCCTCCCCACATTTACTTGCTCGGGGACTTATCTGCCACTCGGCGACACACTTGTTTGTGAACATAGCCGTGAACATAGCGCGATGCTAGTACCATAGTAAAGTGATCTCCGCTCTTCATTCGTGTTGTTGACTGGTCGGTGACTGGTCGGCTGCAGCAGCCAGGGGTGTGTGGAGAAAGTGTTGATTGAAATTAGCTTTTGTTTTTGGGACCGCGCAAATGTAAATCGGGTTATAGCGCGTGTTTATGAACGGATGCTGTTGAAATTTTGCACGACGATAGTCACTATCCCTGGTCATGCATGTTCCAAATCTCGAGTCAATGTCGGGTCTGGTTACGCCGCGGTTTGTGAAAACGTGAAGCGGCCTGTCGGCGCCCGTATCTCCGAAATATAATTCTGATCCTAGGCCTTCGAAAAACAGAATCGAATATTGCCAAGGGAAGTCACTCTGTCTAACTAGTCAGCATTTCTGAATCGATTCTCTTCCGGTTTGGTACACGGATAGGCACCGTCCCCGGTCATCTTCCCGCCAAATCCGAAGGCAATCGGCCCAGAAATACCGGAGATACGAGCGCCGAGAGGCCGGCGGATGCGCGTTTCGCGCATTTGCCGAACAGCGCAAATGACACGTCCGCCTCGGTTGCCGTTGCCATCGCCCCATTAGGGCTCACAGCAAATTTGAAGCGATTCGATCGAAAAACGGCGGAGTTATAAGGCCCGTTTTGTGTTTCACGGCTTTTTATTATATGATAGTGTGGGTGTAATTTGATGTGTGAGAGATAATATATTTCCTGTGATATTGCTATTGATTTATCAATGTTGATGATTGTTTGTTCTCTCTCTCTCTCTCTCTCTCTCTCTCTCTCTCTCTCTCTCTCTCTCTCTCTCTCTCTCTCTCTCTCTCTCTCCCGCCCCCCTCTCTCTCTCTCTTTGTGTGGTTGTGAATGCAATATTTTGTAATTGCCTTGAAAACAATCATTATTTGTTGAATGTTTGTAATTCTCTAATTTATGTATAATTCTCAAATTATTTACATTGTGTGTGTGTGTGTGTGTGTGTGTTCTTAATAATTGATTTAATGTACTCGTTTTAGTTCAATCTGCTGCACATGTGGAAGAAAATTTTCCATTTTAAGCTCTTTTTTATTATTATTTTTTTTTATTGAACATTTTTTTTCCATTTTATAAATGTAGTGAAACACATATATAGAGTATAGTGATGATTTTGGATTCAACGACAACACTCAGAAACATCAATATCACTCAATGGTTACAATGACAACAACAACACGAGCAACACAAGAAGACAACAACAGCAATAATAATAGTGACTGTGATGATGATGGTAGCAAGAACAATGATGATGACAACAGCAGCCTTATCAATGATAGCAATAGCAATACAGAATAATAACAACAATGATAGTAAATTGAGGCCATACCTGGCAAGCAAAATTACCATTTTGAATGAGGTCACGCGCTTCGCGGAGTTTGGGCTCGTGAATGAGAAATTGTGATTTGGGGTGTTCATTGTTTTGACAAAAATAAAGTGTCATAAATCAACTGGTGTATGTGTTTTGTGTTAAACTGAATCATAAATGTGCTTTTGAGGCTGTTATTATAACACATTGTGTCCAAAATATCCACAATTTCTTCGAAAAACTCGGAAAATATCAATAAATTTGAAGCGCAACGCTGTCTGCTCTAGAAATGATAACAGCAAAAAATAATAACAAAAGCAGGCAGAATACCCATAATAACATTGACAATACCCACTGTCCCCACCACCACCATTAATCACCAGCCACAGTGAGTAAACAACATCACTAATGATAATGATAACTAATTAATCCATAAATTACTAGAAATAAACACACACATATATACTCTCTCTCTCTCACACACACACACACCCTCCCCCCATCCCTGGGTACACAAACAGGCATTAATAAAACAATAAAATGTATGCATTTTAAGCTGAAAATAGCTGAACAAACTGACCACAGTATGTTACTAAGCATAATGGGTAGTATACATGTGGGAAAACACTTGTTAAACATGATGTTTATACATAAAGTTGTGCAAATGATGCATAAAGTATTTTATATTTGGGGAGGGGGAATTTCTTTTTTTTTTTTTAATTAAAGAAAGAAAAAAAGTTATGAAATAACTGGGAGGTAAGGGAACCAATCTTCTTCAAATTTTATCGCTGTATAATTCAAGACAGACAAATATTTTTCTATATTATATCTATTTTTTAACACAGCGAGAAAAGCCTGCAGGTTAGGGTGAACGTTTTGGAGTTTACATCATTTATAAATGTAGAATTTAGCCAAAAGAAGTGCAAGGTCTATGACTTTATCAGTTCTTGTATCTTGTTTGACCACAAATAAAATTAATTCCTTACTTATTTCCATGTTGTGACAATGCTGACATTTGACTTTTAACATATTTTCAAAGTCATTCCAAAATCTTTTGACATCAACACAGTCATATAACATATGAGGAATTGTTTGCTCTTCCTGATTGCAACAATTGCAATTTGGAGAATCAATAATTTTATGTAGAAACAAATATCTTTGGGTTGGGAGTAATCTATGTAAGAGTCTAGTTTGAAACCATCTTAGTTGGACATCAGCTGAAGTCTTAAAACAGTGTGAAAAGACACATTTCCAATCGAGGTTATCAAAAATATGGTTCCATTTAGTGACGGCAGTAGGTACAACATTGTTACTATTTAAAGCATTTTGTACATATTTATTCCCTCTCTTAATAAATAAAAAAAACCCAAGCTTTTTGATCTAACAGTTTGTACCTGTTGGTCACAATAACATTTAATTTCCGACCGTAGGAATGAACAGCATTCAGAATGCCAGTCATACAAAACAAAATTAGTTCTAATACCTGGAAACTGTGTCAACAATTCTTGATATGACATAAAATTACCCTCATCATTTATTAATTGCCTTACAAAAAGAATGTCATGAGTAATCCATTCTCGCACAAAAATGACTTTTTTTAATTTCTTACAACATTAACATTATAGTGGATACACTCAGACATAAATTCATGAATAGATGAAAAGAAGTAGGTTGACATTTCAAACACAGTTTCTCATAGTGTCTTATCACATCCTTCCAAAAAGGATTCTGTACAGTCTGCATAATAACATTTCCATATTCTGCTCCAAATTTGTCAACATTATCCATCATAGGAAACATATTTACAGTAAAAGTTTTCCAATCAGATTCATCACTTAAAAGTCTTCGTAACCAACTAATTTTCATAGAAGATATAAAATTCTTCACATTAAGCATTCTCAAACCACCAGTACCATATTCTTTTTCAATTACAGATTTTTTAATTTTACTTTTTTTACCATTCCATAAAAAGATGTACAATTCTTTTTCCAAAGCAGTAATAAAGTCGTCAGGGGGATCTGGCAGGTTGATAAGGAGATGAACAATTTTTGAAAACACTAAGGTCTTAATTACTGTTATTTTACCCAAAGGGGTGATCTGTCGTTTTTTCCATGTCAGAATTCTTTTCATTGCCAAGAGTTTATCTTCATAGTTAATACGTACAATATTGTCTGTATCAGTAGAGAATTTGACGCCTAAAATTTTAAAAGTACCTGGATCCCACACAAAATTTGTGTCCCTCATGTATCGAATACCACAGTTCTCTCTACTTCCAATCCAAATGATTTGGGTTTTATCAAAATGTATTTTTAGACTTGACATGTGTGAAAACTTTGTGAGAACATTTATGGTTTCATTAAAAGATCTTTCAGACCCATCAAGATATAAAGTGGTGTCATCAACGAACTGGGCCAGCAAATGTTCTTTCTCTTTTATTTTTATACCTTTAATGTTTATATTTCTACGAATCATAAGCGAAAGAATTTCGGCACAAATTAAGTACAAATACGGCGAAGATGGATCTCCCTGTCTGACCCCCCTTTCGATTGGAAACCAAGATGAATATTGGCCATTGACAGACACAAGTTCTAATATTAGAGTAAAACGTTTTGATCCACTAGATCATGTCTGGCCCAAAATGAAAGAAATGCAAACATTTTAGCAGGAAAGACCAGGAGACGCTGTCAAACGCCTTTTCAGAATCAATGGATAGTAGCATTCCCAGAATATTCTCTTTCTCCACATACAACAAAGTATCATACAGCAAACGAATATTTTCCCCGATAAAACGACCCTTCAAAAATCCTTTTTGACACTCATGTATAATATTTGGTAAAACATCTTTTAAGTGTTAGCAATACATGCTGAGACAATTTTATATGTAATATTTAAAAGAGAGATAGGCCGCCAGTTTTTAGTAAATCGCTTTGGTTTCCCTTCTTTGGGAATACATGTAATGGAACCTTGCCTTTGTGTAACTGACAACTGTCCTTTATAAAAACCTTCATTGACAGACCGTACCAAAAACATGCCAAGATCCAGAAAGAAAAATTAAAAAAACTCCACAGTGAATCCATCAGGACCCGGACTCTTATCGTTTTTCATGTTTTTTAATGCAGTGACAGCTTCTTCAAAAGTAATTAGTCCTTCTACTGCCTCACTTTCTTCATTTGATAAAATAGAAGCATCTGGAAATTCATCAGGAATATTGATGTCAGTTATATCCTTAAATGTACATAAATCTGTATAAAACTGTTTAACCTCATTAAGTATACTGTCTTGATATGAAATAACACCTTTATCATTAGTTTCAAGAAATGGTATTGATTTGTCTAAATAGTTCCTGTTTTCCAGATTACAAAAGTATTTATTGACTTTTTCTCCTTCATTTATCCAACGCACCCTTGAGCGCACTGATATTCCTTGAATTTTATGGTTTCTAATTTCCTGTAGTTGTGCTTTTAAGTTTTCTAAATTAGGAATGTCATCTTCTTTAAGCTCATTGAGGTTTTGTTCAAGATTCTTTATTCTTTTTTCTAAATCAGACTCCTGTTCACCTAACAGTCTTTTCTTATATGTAGAGTAGGAAATTGTTTTTCCTCTGATTTCAAGCAATAAGGTTTCTAAAAATAACTGATCATCAATCTGGAAAGTAATATCTTCATTTAAAATATTGTTTACATTTTCCATGTTGTAAACAGGTAATGCATATTGTCTTTTTACATTCACAATAAGTTTTTTTTATTTCGGAAATATATTATTTATCTTTAAGTAAGCTATTATTAAATTTCCAAAAAGGCCTGTCTCTTTTGAATTAATCTTTTTTTCAGAGTTAAAGTAACAAGAGAATGATCTGATCTGTAGCCAGGGCCGACACACACATCATTAACTAAAGATAATAATTCTTCACTGATTAAAAAATAGTCTAAACGTGCTTCACTGCTTGTTTTATAGAGTTAAAATTTCTCCATGTGTATTTTATTTTGTCGGGATAAATTTCCCTAAAAACATCAAAAAGGTTATATTCTGTCATAATATTGTTAATTTTTTTCCGGGTCCTGGGACGATTCACAGTGCTTGAGTAGTTACGGATATCTAAACTTGTATCCAAAGGGCAGTTCCAGTCACCAGTAATAATTACATGCTCATTCCCCATACCCTCAATGTGTTGACAAACACTATAAAAAAACTGGTTTGTCGCCACTGCTAGGCCCATACAAATTGACTAAAGTAAATTTCTTTCTTAAAAATTCAACATTCATCAAAATACAACAACCATGTTGGTCTCTAATAACGTCATGTATTTTGTACTCAAAATTATTATTAAATAGTATGGCCACACCATTTTTGTTTGTTTCACAACCGCTAAGCCAAACCTTATAGCCCCAACTAGCCTGTATATAATTTTCAGTGTCTGATTTTAAGTGTGTCTCCTGAAGACAAAATTTTTTAGCATCTGTTTTTCTTAAAAAATCAAAGACATCTTTTCTTTTGCTAGAATTGTTTAGCCCATTGCAGTTGAAAGAGCAGATCTTAAATGCATTGTTTGACGCCATTGTGTTCATAAGGGTAACAATAAAAGTGTAAGAAAAAAGAGTGTAGGATGAAATGAAAAAAAGAGCACACATCATCAATATGTAAAATTCAACATCAAGAAGAAAGTAACTTATCCACAAGGCCTGGCTCAGACTCAAAACCAGGCAAAGGCACCCAATACATGCATTTTGTGGGTTAATGAAAATCAACCAAAGAGGTGGCTGGCCAACACTAGAATATAAAACATTATACATGGCATTGCCAGAAAACAGTAACAGCATTGAAAAACATGCAAAAAGTCGCTTGGCATAAGATAACAAAGAAATAAGCCTAGTAGTAGAACACCATCCTTTACAAATACAAGAACACACAGCACTATTAATAACACATTTTGACTAACACATTTTGACTCTTTTAGAAAGCAATGAAAGTTCCTCCAAAAAGCGACACTGTTGAAAAAGTATTTCAATAACAGAATTCCCTCTGTTATCGTCCGCCACTCATACAAAAGGCACATATTCATGTCACTGGCTCTCAAATTTATCATGCCCACCCACATATGTAAGTATTTATTTAGGTTAGATCTTGTATTTGCTCTGATTATTCTACTATTAAGGTCCAAGCAAAGCACACACTGTATTGACCCAATTTTGATGTTAGTACCCCCAAACTTTGTAACCCCAAACATGCACACTACACTCACAAGCCATACAAAAACAAGAAAACTACACCAAAAAGACACACAACACTTACGCATTTCGTTCATTGATAGGTGCACTGCCAATACTCCAAATCGAGCACCACTTAAATAATCCATAAATACGACAGAAAACGTTTTAAAACCAAAACTCTTGTCAACACAGCCGGCATGCCTTCACTCAGAACGCAGCCATTTTAATACAAGTTGACACATGATCTAAACAAATCGTGTCACGTGATCAAAACGGAATGAAACTACGTACACGGAATACTTGTCAAAAAGGCAAAAGAAAAACAAGACTGTCCGATTAACCATCGTCGACAGACTGTAACCTGAATAATACATGCATTCCGGTACAGTATCTTGTAAAGATTAGGGCAATCAATCACTTTGACTGAATGATTGACAAGAAACAAACTAGGCCCAAGGGTAGTCAAGTGTCAGCCGGAAGCAATTAATATGCGTAACCCTTGACCTTGAAAAGAAGACGACAAAAAAATGTAATCAATCATCCGACCATACAGACAAATCGACATCTTGAAAACAATAATTATAAAACAGGACAACAAGGTAAGCAAATACTATCGAAAGTAAGCCGTCAGACAAACCTTCAATCTAAAAATGACTGTCTACAAAAGAACACAAACTCACATCCAGTTGAAGCAGACGACACAAACTGAAAGCATATCAGTTAGGACTAGCTCTGACCAGCATACTGTCTGAAATCTGCTAGCGATTTCACAGGTACAACTCTCCCACTAACCATCTTCATCCACACATTGCCGTTCTTTGACCATACCTGCTGGCGAACAGAAGAGTCGCTTTTCACTGTAGATAGGAGAGAGTATGCTCGAGGGGTCAAATCTTCAACTAACACAGTTCCAGATCCCTTCAAGTTCTTTCGAGCATACAACACAGCATCTCTAACTCGCCTGGACTCAAATCGCATGATCACCCCCCTACTCGTATTCTTAGAGCCACTACTGGCACCACTAACACTAGCGCTTCCCGGGCGTTGGTTTGGTCTAGCACCGACCCTATGCAGAGCTTCAATGTCTTCAGGTCTAACTTTCACTTTAAGTTTGGTGCTGATCAGTGCAAGGACCTTATCTTCATACTGCTGGGGTGTCTCGCCTTGTTCTTCCTTCAGACTGTAGATACGCAAGTTGTTTCTGCGCACGTAGGCTGAAACGTCCTCCGATTTGTGGTCAGCTACCTCGGCAAGGTGTCGGGCTTCGGCGATCTCGCTCCTCAGTGTATCCTCTCTCTTCTTGGCTTCCTGCATCTCCCTCTTCAGCCTGTCATTCTCGTTCTGCACGAGCAGCAAAGCCGCTTTCAGTTCATCGATGGTGCCACACAATTTTGCAATTGCTGACCCGTTGGCACAAAGTTTCCCCATCAAATCTTCGTTGCTGATGGGCCTCCGCTCGCTTCGTTGTAACGGATCAAGGGAGAAGACCGCATCTACCTCCTCAGACATTGAGATTGGCTCGTTATCGCCCTTTTCTGCCATCTCTTCTTTCGATGTGTAGGCAAACTTTGACAGAGTGTCTTTCACTAGGCCTACAGATACTGGCGTACTCGTCACTAACTTCTGCTTCTTTGGAGTATTTATGGTAGCATTTGACTGACTGTTCTCAACCGAAATGTCCGATGTGTTTGACCCCGAATTTGAATCAGTTGGTTTTCTGTGTTTATGTTTTGCACCGCCATGACGAGTCATTTTGACCTAGATTTACTGTCAGTCATTTTAAAACTCGAATCGTGGTCATCGTGTCCTAAGAAATACCTTCAGGGCTCTGGTGGAGGTTGGCAGTAGTTGCACTGACACTTTCACTGCATTGTTTCAGCTTGGTAGTTGATTAATTAACCAAAAACTGTTAATTTACAACACAGCTCCACAGAAGTATGTCCGTCCACGTTGCTTAACAGTGCTCACCTCACTCCCATCTTCTAAGCTCTTTTTTTTTAATGGATAATCAAGATTTTTGAATGATGAATTTGAAGAGCTGTCTGCACAAAGTGTTCAGGGTAAGAGAGAGACACGGAGAGAGGGTGGGAGAGAGAGAGAGGGAGAGTTTGTGTGTGTCTCCGCATGCCTCTCCCTCTGTTGATAGAGACCTCAGAGCTGTCTCCATACAGTGTTCAGGGTAAGTGTGTGTGTGTGCGCGTGTGCGTGTGCGCGTGTGTGTGTGTGTGTGTAGAAAAGACTGGAGTGTAAAGGGAAGTAAGAGGGTTAAACCCAGAGATGACACACTGCAACCAATGAGGAGGGTTTGTCCTTTGTCTTCTGGGCTGTACAGTAGTGTTGCTTCCACACTGCTCATTCCAAGTCCCAACTCGCAGCCACACCCTGGCTTGATTGATGCAGAATTGATGAGAACTATTGAGCTGTGTGATCGACATGGGTTAGGATGCTCTCAGTATGCAGGCAACTGCGTACTAGTAGAGTTCTCAAAGAGTAAAAAGGTAGAAGTCATGCAGTGATTGTGATATTCTGGCTATGGATTGTGTCCAGTTTGATGGATGACCGTCAGTGCTGTCACAGATGCTTTGTGTGTTGTTTCTGCAGGTTCTACAGTCGGCAGTGACAGGTCACAGCTCTTCGTCGCTATCCATGGATTGTGTCCAGTTTGATGGATGACCGTCAGTGCTGTCACAGATGCTTTGTGTGTTGTTTCTGCAGGTTCTACACTCGGCAGTGACAGGTCACAGCTCTTCGTCGCTATCCATGGATTGTGTCCAGTTTGATGGATGACCGTCAGTGCTGTCACAGATGCTTTGTGTGTTGTTTCTGCAGGTTCTACACTCGGCAGTGACAGGCCACAGCTCTTCGTCGCTATCCATGGATTGTGTTCAGTTTGATGGATGACCGTCAGTGCTGTCACAGATGCTTTGTGTGTTGTTTCTGCAGGTTCTACACTCGGCAGTGACAGGCCACAGCTCTTCGTCGCTATCCAGGGTCAGCAAATCGTTGGCTGATTTCATGTTGGACACCGACTTTACCAATATCTGGGACTCCCAGGTCCCCGATCGCCGGCCGGCCAATGGGGTGGCTGGAACGGTGTCAGGTGACCAGGCAGACGGGAGTGCGGCTGATAACTTTAAAACGCCATTGCCGTCCGTGCCAAAGACAGAGACGGATATTGTGAAGCTGGCAGCTAGATCGGTGAGAGTTGTCTGTCTCTGTCTGTGTGTGTGTGTCTGTGTCTCTGTGTGTGTCTGTATGTGTCTGTGTTTGTAACTGTTGGAAATGGAGATTATGATTGTGAATCTATGCCAAATTTATGATAATTAATTGTCTGGATCTTTTGTGTGTTTATATGGAGCTGTGTGTGTAGCATGCACATGTCCAGCCATGTATGTATGTGTGTGACTTTGTTGCATGTTAAGTGTTGGTATGTCTGGGGTGTGTGTGCGACTTTGTTGCATGTTAACCCTTTCACTGCCAACGTCGCATTTTTACACCACAATGATTTAACACCCATGTCACTAAAAGGCATCAAATCAGGGTCTGTTATCTAAAGACCCTATTCTCTTAATTTTGGGAGGTAAGGATGGGCCTTACTTTAAATATGTCACAGAAGAATCCCCAATATTACAGACATATTTTTTTCTTTACCCAGGTAAGTTTAATGGAAATTTTTTGCTGACAAATGGCTAGCGGCAAAAGGGTTAAGTATTGGTATGTCTGGGGTATGTGTGTGACTTTGTTGCATGTTAACTGTTGGTATGTCTGGGGTATGTGTGTGACTTTGTTGCATGTTAACTGTTGGTATGTCATGGGGTTTGTGTCATTGTGTGTGACTTTGTTGCATGTTAACTGTTGGTATGTCTGGGGTATGTGTGTGACTTTGTTGCATGTTAACTGTTGGTATGTGTGTGACTTTGTTGCATGTTAAGTGTTGGTATGTCATGGGGTATGTGTGTGACTTTGTTGCATGTTAACTGTTGGTATGTGTGTGACTTTGTTGCATGTTAACTGTTGGTATGTCATGGGGTTTGTGTGTGACTTTGTTGCATGTTAAGTGTTGGTATGTCATGGGGTATGTGTGTGACTTTGTTGCATGTTAACTGTTGGTATGTCTGGGGTATGTGTGTGACTTTGTTGCATGTTAACTGTTGGTATGTTGGTATGTGTGTGACTTTGTTGCATGTTAACTGTTGGTATGTCATGGGGTATGTGTGTGACTTTGTTGCATGTTAACTGTTGGTATGTCATGGGGTATGTGTGTGACTTTGTTGCATGTTAACTGTTGGTATGTGTGTGACTTTGTTGCATGTTAAGTGTTGGTATGTCATGGGGTATGTGTGTGACTTTGTTGCATGTTAACTGTTGGTATGTGTGTGGGTTTGTGTGTGACTTTGTTGCATGTAACTGTTGGTATGTGTGTGACTTTGTTGCATGTTAACTGTTGGTATGTCATGGGGTATGTGTGTGACTTTGTTGCATGTTAACTGTTGGTATGTGTGTGACTTTGTTGCATGTTAACTGTTGGTATGTCATGGGGTTTGTGTGTGACTTTGTTGCATGTTAACTGTTGGTATGTGTGTGACTTTGTTGCATGTTAACTGTTGGTATGTCATGGGGTATGTGTGTGACTTTGTTGCATGTTAACTGTTGGTATGTCATGGGGTATGTGTGTGACTTTGTTGCATGTTAACTGTTGGTATGTCATGGGGTATGTGTGTGACTTTGTTGCATGTTAACTGTTGGTATGTCATGGGGTATGTGTGTGACTTTGTTGCATGTTAACTGTTGGTATGTCATGGGGTATGTGTGTGACTTTGTTGCATGTTAACTGTTGGTATGTCATGGGGTATGTGTGTGACTTTGTTGCATGTTAACTGTTGGTATGTGTGTGACTTTGTTGCATGTTAACTGTTGGTATGTCATGGGGTATGTGTGTGACTTTGTTGCATGTTAACTGTTGGTATGTGTGTGACTTTGTTGCATGTTAACTGTTGGTATGTCATGGGGTATGTGTGTGACTTTGTTGCATGTTAACTGTTGGTATGTCATGGGGTATGTGTGTGACTTTGTTGCATGTTAACTGTTGGTATGTCATGGGGTATGTGTGTGACTTTGTTGCATGTTAACTGTTGGTATGTCATGGGGTATGTGTGTGACTTTGTTGCATGTTAACTGTTGGTATGTCATGGGGTATGTGTGTGACGTTGCATGTTAACTGTTGGTATGTCATGGGGTATGTGTGTGACTTTGTTGCATGTTAACTGTTGGTATGTGTGTGGGTTTGTTGCATGTTAACTGTTGGTATGTCATGGGGTATGTGTGTGACTTTGTTGCATGTTAACTGTTGGTATGTGTGTGACTTTGTTGCATGTTAACTGTTGGTATGTCATGGGGTATGTGTGTGACTTTGTTGCATGTTAACTGTTGGTATGTTGGTATGTGTGTGACTTTGTTGCATGTTAACTGTTGGTATGTCATGGGGTATGTGTGTGACTTTGTTGCATGTTAACTGTTGGTATGTTGGGGTATGTGTGTGACTTTGTTGCATGTTAACTGTTGGTATGTCATGGGGTATGTGTGTGACTTTGTTGCATGTTAACTGTTGGTATGTCAT
>CM065684.1:66626443-66643943 GCA_017654935.2 Phymorhynchus buccinoides | reverse complement strand
TTTCATAAATATCAGAAACAGCAAACAAATGTTCATTTCTTCCAAGAAACATTCCAATGGTGTATTGTGAAGTGATAATAAAAGAAATCAAGTCAAATGAATGTGACAGTAGAACTTTATCCATGTTACTTGCTTCATAATCTCACGTGACGACAAACTGAACTGTTGCCACACACATTAACTTTCATAAATATCAGAAACAGCAAACAAATGTTCATTTCTTCCAAGAAACATTCCAATGGTGTATTGTGAAGTGATAATGTAAGAAATCTGGTCAAATGAATGTGACAGTAGAACTTTATCCATGTTACTTGCTTCATAATCTCACGTGACGACAAACTGAACTGTTGCCACACACATTAACTTTCATAAATATCAGAAACAGCAAACAAATGTTCATTTCTTCCAAGAAACATTCCAATGGTGTATTGTGAAGTGATAATAAAAGAAATCAAGTCAAATGAATTTGACAGTAGAACTTTATCCATGTTACTTGCTTCATAATCTCACGTGACGACAAACTGAACTGTTGCCACACACATTAACTTTCATAAATATCAGAAACAGCAAACAAATGTTCATTTCTTCCAAGAAACATTCCAATGGTGTATTGTGAAGTGATAATAAAAGAAATGAGGTCAAATGAATGTGACAGTAGAACTTTATCCATGTTACTACCACTCAAAGGGGAAAACACTACACATTAAAAAGAAAAAAAAGAAAGAACAGACCTGTTTACAGGGACAAATTATAAACGTGTAAAACAAAAAACAGCCTTTTGATTATTTCTTTCATTCAAATGTGTAGAAAACATGTCGTCCATCATCATGCATTTGGCCGTCATCCATCTTGGCGATGATGTCGGCAGCAACCACTTGGTAGTCCTTGTTGTATGATGCCGCATCATCCCATTTCCAGGCTCTCTTGCCCCGCCAGTTCCACGATTTCAGGAACCGCACCCACACAGCTCCGTCACCAGTCTCATCCATCTTGGTCACCTGAAGTAAAAACAATGAAAAACAGAAAATAATTATTATCCATGAAAACAAGTTATCTCTGCACCTGGTGCTAATCTGTACATCCACTGGACCTGCACACAAAACATCAAATCAAACCAGATCTGTAATAAATTTCTGCTGCTTCTGAATCAGACTGATTTTTCTTGAAGAGCAAAATCATCTACTTCTAGTTTAACTAAAGAAGTCCAAATATATCAAGCTAAATGAGAAATTTGCATACTTACAGAAGCAATGAAATCCACTGTATCAGAAGTCACCTTTGCTGAACTTGACCCGCTTTCTTTCAGAACTTTCACCTTGATGAAATCCCCAGGGTTCAGTTGATCTTATACCAGTTAAAGAAAAATTGAAAGTTTGGACAAAATAGAAAAGACATAAAACATGACAGTAAAATATATTAAACACAGACAAAAGAGGCAAACACACTTCATAAATCACAGGCACTATTACTTATTAGTATTATATTACATACAGGCTAAAGTATGTCCAAATTAAAATTAATATGTTCAAGTTCACATGAAACATGAAATAAATTAACCTCTTTAAATAGTGCTTTGAAGCAAGAAAACCATACATGACACATGCATCTTTCCACTTTTCTGAATTGTTAAAATTACTTTTTAACATTTTAAAAACAAGGATACTGATTTCAAAAGGTTTCCCGGTTTCTTGTGTCGGAGTGCCAGCAGATGATAGGCTGGGAAGGCATGGGACAAAGTGGTTTGGCAGCCACACAGCAGGAGGCAAGGACTTCCCCTGTGTGGACGTCCACATGATGCCTGGCACAAAGGTAGGCACATCGTCTGCTGCTTGTCGTGGAGAGATCAGCCGGTGAAGGTGGTGGCGAACATTATATCCACTATAGAGTGGATATATTCCTTGGATCATGGTACCCAGCACACTGCTGAGTGCATGGACTTGCCACTGACCAGCATATGTTCCATTGCCGACCCAGAGAAGAGTTTCTCTCTCAAACAAGTCCTGTATTGTTCCTTGTGTGAGAGTTTCCATGTTGTAATGCATGGAATACTGTGCATAGTATTTTGAGCATTCTGTGGGACTATCAAGACCAATACTCAGAAACGTGTCATCTCTATAAATGTCAGAATTCAGGGCCAGTTCACATGCTATTCGAACTCTAAGTTCGATATGGTGGTCTTCAGTGCCAAATGCCAGCAAAGAGCCAGCACGTGGCAGGCAGTTACCATCTCCGTACACAGCAACCGGCAGCAAGGCAGGTCCATCTTCAGGATATAAATCCAAGGATTGCCCATCAATCACAAAATTGCACGATGAAAAGCTTCTAGTGCTGATGCCATAAGACTCAACCTCTGCAGCATGTTCTTCTGCAATCTGACGCAATTCTGCAAAAGATGGAGCAGCACACAAGACAGTTTGAAGGTTTGTGAAAAACAGCTGTCTGTCTTTTATGGTCTTGGAGGAATTGCGAGATGATGGATCTGGCTGTTCATTGTCCTGACCTTTTGGGACTGGAACATGATTTTCTTCCATCTCCACCTCTGTGCCATTTTCTGGACCAGTTGGGGCTGTATTGGCTGGAACTTGCTTGTGGTGGTTTTCTTTATCCACCTCTATGCCTTTCTTAGGACACCTCCACGGCCCTCGTGTCAAAACTGTTAGCTTTTGCTTTTTTTTTAGCACAGCTGCAGGTACCCAACCACCAGTGAATTGCTCATTTTCACAGTCATGCTTTCCTTGCAAACAACTGCTGCAAAAGCATGAAGCCTGCTTCTTCAGGATTTTGCCGAACTGGATTTCAGGTCTGACAGCATGAAGACTTCGAGTGCCTATCAAAGTCCGCAATGACTCTGATGTCAGGGTCCTGTCGATGTGAGCTGTGTGGACCTCCATGAAAGACCTCAACAGATGTTGGCAGTTGTTTGAATCCTTGCTGATAGTGAGATTCTTTTCACAGTACTTCAGCATTTCACTGGCTTGCTGGATGGTGACTCGCCCATTGGCAACAGCTCTTGTGCAGCAGCTTTTTACAATGCCCCCAGCAGCATCACACAGGGATTTCCCATGGTGGGAACCAAAGTAGTGTCGTTCAATCAGCATGTCTGGAAACATTTCAGCGAGTTCAGTCAGGTGCACAAACGGCACTTTACTCTTATATTGAGCACTACAGCCGTCGCTAAAGATGGTGATGTTTGAAATGCCTTTCTCTTTTAGACGGTTTAAGACATCAGTCAAAACCGTCTTTGCGAACCCTGCATCATGTTTTAGATCGTCTGAAACATAGTTCACATACTCTGTCACAGTGTCTGAACAAACAGTAGATGTACACCTGTACTGTAGAACGCAAGGATGCACACTGATCTGTCTATAATTCCAGTGTGCACTCTGCGGTTCATTCTGATGGCGGCAAGTGTAGTTCTCCGCATAATCAATGGTGACTACGGCATGTCCAGCAGGAAGATTGGCAAGAAGATGCTGATACTGTTTTCGTTGCCATCGTGCAGTTTTCAGATGCAGAGCCAGGTCCTCCATCTCATCTTTAAGTTCTTGAAGCAATTCATTCATTGTTCCAGTTTTCTCAACGCGAGTTTTTCCACAATAAGATGATTTTTCCCATCTGAACCATGTTATCTCTGTGAACAATTGGTCTTCTAGTTCTGTCATCCATGCATCCACAACTGGTGCAACACCACAACTCCCACATTTTCTTTCAATGCATGGCCTACTGAATTCTAGACCTTTGCATAAAGTGTCCTCAACAAGCTGGTCAACATTGTTTATCTTTGTAGTCAAATGCTGATTCAGCTGTTCAACTTTGCCCATTGGGTTCACGCATTTCTCGCACAAACATTGAAGGAACGCCCGGCTGCTGGACAGTAGGATGTGTTGAGGGCGCCTTCGTCCAAAAGTCCTGAGTGAGATCTTGTATGATGGATTTTCCGCTTGAAAGACTTTGAAAAGATCTTCAATTTTCATCGTTAAGACTTTCTTTTGTGTCATGGAAGTCTTGGAAACGGTAGATTTTCCAGGCAGATCAATTGATTCTTTTTCATAGAACTGCTCCACTTTACGATCTCTTGGTTGTTTTCGTTTGTACATGTCTTTCAGTTTGCGATGAGTTTCCTGATGCTCCCAAGTGCGCTTCATCAATTTCTTTACAACATCTTGTCTCAAGAGTGATTCTTTGTCTCTTTTGTTTGAAATGGATCGTAGGGCATTCTGAATCAATTTCTGAAAACTCACTCGGCGGTTTGACTTTGATGTCTGCGTTTTGAGAGTGTCAGCAATTTTCTTCAAACTCTTTTCCTCTTTTTGCCTGTAGTATCTTGCCCTTCTTTTTGCATTTTCCATCTTTCTTGTACCATCCGTCATGTTTGCTCTCCTCTTGCATTGGCGAAGTCTTGCATTTTCTTTGCCTTTCTTCTGCTTTTCTTTATCTGCACGAGTTACTGGACGGGTTGCTGGTTTGCTACTAATGGTCGTTTTGCTGGTTCCTGTTTTGCTTGTGGTTGCTGGTGCTGACTTCCTGCCATCATTTTGCAAACGTGCCCTGAAAAAAAGGAGGTGAAAATTGGGGAAGGGATTAAACAAGGGTCACTCTATTTTCACTAACTCTGCAATGAAGCTTTATCATCATTGTTGCCTTAGTAAATAGTGTTCGGGGTACATTTGATAATAACCCCAGTGAACATCACCAAAGCGAATTGGCAGGAGTGCAGCGTGTCCTCTCATCTTCTTCCCTTTAGTGCCTACAATCAACATGCTGATTCTATGGTACTTTTGGGTAGAGGCCATGAACTCCATAATTTACTATGTGACCCAACCAATCAAGTTTCCCTGTGGATAACCCAACATTATGCTGCATCTGTGTGCATGTGTACGTTGTATGTGAGTGTAAAATTTGTATGTGCATCCTCCAGGGCTCCCAATCATCCCTCAAAACAAGGGGTCCCAGGGACTCCTTCACTTACAGAAGAGGGTCCTACTCCTAGAGGCAGGATAGAGGGTCCCAGTGGCATGGCGAATGCTAAAACGAATTTTTCTAGTGCATCCATGGGACCCTGCACACTCGTTTAGAGGGTCCTTTAGAATGTTAGTACTTCATAGACCCCCAAATAAGGGTCCCTGGGAGCTCTGATCCTCTGACGTATGTGTATTGGTGTATGTGGTCAGTCCGTGCAACTCAGTTGCTATGGCTTACTGAATGAAATATGAATAATGAGTCGGTGTCAATAAATGTGTGCTTGTGCGCGTGTGTGAGAGAGTTGCTTCATATTTTTGTTATCTACTTGTTGAATAATTTATTTTAAAGCACTTTGGGTTGGAGGGGGGAGAGGATGGAGGTAGGAAAAGGGCTATCAGTTAACTTAGTACAAATTTTCCCTTTACCTTGCCTCTGCAGGGGTTATAACATTTTATGAAAGACTACTGTCAACTAACCTTCTGTTCCGTTGTCGTAGCCTATTCTTTTCTCGCTGTTCCAGTTTCTTCTCTTCAGATAATTCTTGGCGCCACCTTAAGTTAGCCAGCTTCTTTGTGAGGAGGTACTGCTGATGGTTTTTGACATCATGTTTCAGATTTGTCCTGTAGTCGGCACACCTTTCCGCATTGGTTTTGACTTTCTTTTGAGGTTTAGGAGGTCGAGATCGAAGACCTACAAACAATCACGCACACACATCAGAGATCTTGACGTATCTAGTTACTAAAAGCAAACTCTCATCATTAATTTAACCCTTTCACCGCCAGCCATTTTTCACCCCCAAAATACCATTAAACTTAATTGGGTGGAGAAAAAAAAGCTATCTGCAATATTGAGAATTCCTCTGTATCATGTATAGTATTAGGCCTATCCTAACCTCTCAAAATTAAGAAAATAGGATCTTCGGACAACAGGCCCTGATTTGATGCCTTTTAATGACATGGGTGTTAAACCATTATGGTGCATAAATGCAACATTGGCGGTGAAAGGGTTAAAGATCAGACGGGGTGGGTTTTTTATTGAGAAAACAAAATCATAATCGCTCTGTGTCAATAATGTTGTCACTTGTGTTGAGAAACACAGATCCTGTCCGTTGTTAAAGTTAAAAAAAAATCTGAAGTTAATTAAAATAACCAACTGAATGCTGAAAAATGTGTAGTAACTATTTGTAGATTGAATGCACATAAACATGATAAAGTGATGTCCAGCATTAAACACAAACAAAATGAATGTTTCTGGTTACAAGTTACAGAAGACCTGTGCGCTATTAATGGTCTGAATGAAGACTGGTGAGTGTGGGGCAGGATAAACATCCCCAACTGGAAGAAGAAGAAGAGCTTGTTTCTCAGTTTCTGACATTGTTGTCACTGGTTCAAATGTCACAAGTAACACGAAAAGTAATTTAGTCTCATCAATCAACGAAAATAATGTACTACTTCAAGAAAATATGACTTCAGCATCACTGAAAAAGCCAAATTGTAGAGATGTAAACTTGCAATGTACATAATTTCAACTTAAAATCATGACCCATGTGTTACTTGCTACATGTGACAACAAACGATTACCGTCACAGGGGGGTCTTTTACCCTACAATATCACTCTGCCGCCCATTAGCAGAAGACTAGATCAAAATAAAGAAGTTTTGTGTCAAGATGTAGATATACTTCGGTCAAAATTATTGCTTTGAACGAATTAAAGTACAAATTCACCATGGTTTGTGTGTTACTTGCTACAAATATGTTTCTTAAGACATAAATTCCTCTGTGACAACAAAAGTTTACGAACCTGCTCTCAGCGTCTCCATCGCTGAAAAAGGCGCAAATGCGATTGCAGACGCGCACTGGGTTGAAGGTTTACCGAAACTGTGGATTCCGTTTTTGTTTACCGCTATTTTAAATTGTTTTAAGCGTCGAAACCTCAAAAATGTTACTTGTGACGTTGTGACGACAATCCGTAAATTATGAAATTTCACTTACTATTACTACAAAAATCTTATCGTGCTTAAATGTTTTTAAAAGAGCGACTTCCAATGAATCTATAACCTTCGTTTTAGACTCGTTCCGTATTTTTGTTAGTCACGGCAAGCTGTTGTCTGCTAGCTCTCGGTGTGACGACAAATGTAGCAAGTAACATGCCGACTTTGAGGTCATCGTATGGTAAAGATACACATGAACATTTTATTTTGAACATTATTATAGTTTCAAAAATTACAGAAGAACATAATACAACTGAAAATGGGTTTGCTATTTGCCTCTATTTAGAACCACAAGCCCTCCAAGTGGTACACTGTTCAACACGGTCACAATGCACGCCGATTTCGGCCGTCGAGTGCCAGTATTTTCGCTGATATTTTCTTTTATTTGACCTCTGCAACAGCTTTTACTGTTTAATAAACATGTTTAATGTTTCCACCACACAGACATCCTAATCACTGCAAGCATAAGCATCATGAAATTAAGTTATGAACAATTTAGTGAGGTAGGGGTCGGGTATGGCACCTTTTGACATTGCCTCATATGCCTGGCATTTTATTTTTCCCCCGTTGCTGTTTGCAGGAGGCTCCAGGGGGCGGGGTGACGGCTGGCCTCACCACAGCGCGCACCGTTTGTCGAATCATCGTGCGAGACCTCAGTGGAACCTTCTGCTGGGAGAGCTCTGTGCTGTACAGCCCCCCATGGTGCACCAAGGAGTCCTCCAGACAGAGTGAGCATTCATCATTAGATCATTTACCATAGTGTGACATGACCTCAGTGGAACCTTCTGCTGGGAGAGCTCTGTGCTGTACAGCCCCCCATGGTGCACCAAGGAGTCCTCCAGACAGAGTGAGCATTCATCATTAGATCATTTACCATAGTGTGACATGACCTCAGTGGAACCTTCTGCTGGGAGAGCTCTGTGCTGTACAGCCCCCCATGGTGCACCAAGGAGTCCTCCAGACAGAGTGAGCATTCATGTAGTTAGCTATTTATAATTGTTATTTATGGATCGTTGCATCACTTACCATACCGCATGATGTGCGTGGCCCTTTTTGCTGGGAAAGCTGTGTGATGAACAGCCTTTCAAAATGACCAAGCAATCGTTTGGATAAACTGAGTGGGGAGACTTGTTCCAAAATTGACCTAGCTGAACTGGCTGCATTGGTGATTTTTGTCCAGAAAAAAATGGTTCCCGATCTATCCTAACAAAATATAATTCTCACATTTTCACTAATACATTTATTTTAAAAAACCCATCAAGAATCAGTGCCTGAGTACCAATAACTTTTACTTGACCTCTATAAGCCAGCCTGCTGTGTGACTTGGTGATCGTTACGTTCTGAAGGTTTTGAACAAGATTGAGCGCAGTGTACTTTACACAACACCATATAATGTGTCCCTTAAAGTGATAATTTTTTTGTTGGTGACAGATGCTGAGGCCTTGCTGGGGCTGGCCACGGGCCATGAACTGGAGCCGCTGCTCATCGAGGAAGATTCCGACATTTCACAGACCTCCCCCTCCCCACCACGCAGGAAGGCCTCGGAGTTACCTCTCTTTGAAAGCACCTCTGAGCACGACGACAACGTCAATGACGTAAGGAGTGTCACATTGCCTTGAGCAGGGTGTATGTTGGGGGGGGGGGGCAAAACTTAAGTGAAGATGGGTTAGCCAAACGGTTGGGGACAAGATGGAGAGGGAGGGAGAGACTGGGGACAGGTTGGGAAGATTGGGTGGAGGAGGAGGGGGGTACACCTCGCTTTTGATTTTGCATATTTAATCCAAAATCAGTCTGCATGAAAGTCAGTTAAGTGTAATTCACCATCTGAAAGTGGGTCATAATATTTACCATTTATTTAAATTTTGTAGTCATAATATTTGTTATTTTCTCACTCTCTCTTTTGTGTATGTGTTTTTGTAAACACAGATGGTTTTTGTTTGTTTTTGTTTTTAATTTTTTTTACTCATTTGATTTATGTGTTCTTCTGATGATGGTCAGAAAATTAATATGAATGGTAAATGCCTTTTGTTTTCATTTCTTCCAAGACGGGCACCCTCTGCTATTTCACCCACACAGATGACCAATCATAAACACTCGGAAACCAAAACTGAAACTGTGTCATGATTCGGTCTGCAGATGCTACGGTTTATCGGGGAAACCAGCCCGGAGTGCCTACTGCAGCTAGGCAGCCCCCCTCACACCCCTCACTGCACACACATGAAACCAACTAACGCCCTCACTGATTTGTCACAGGTTTATCGGGGAGACCAGCCCTAGGCAGCCCCCTGAACACCCCTCACTGCACACACATGAAACCAACTAACGCCCTCACTGATTTGTCACAGGTTTATCGGGGAGACCAGCCCTAGGCAGCCCCCTGAACATCCCTCACTACACACACATGAAACCAACTAACGCCCTCACTGATTTGTCACAGGTTTATCGGGGAGACCAGCCCTAGGCAGCCCCCTGAACATCCCTCACTACACACACATGAAACCAACTAACGCCCTCACTGATTTGTCACAGGTTTATCGGGGAGACCAGCCCTAGGCAGCCCCCTGAACATCCCTCACTACACACACATGAAACCAACTAACGCCCTCACTGATTTGTCACAGGTTTATCGGGGAGACCAGCCCTAGGCAGCCCTCTGAACATCCCTCACTACACACACATGAAACCAACTAACGCCCTCACTGATTTGTCACAGGTGTTACGGTTTATCGGGGAGACCAGCCCTAGGCAGCCCCCTGAACACCCCTCACTACACACACATGAAACCAACTAACGCCCTCACTGATTTGTCACAGGTGTTACGGTTTATCGGGGAGACCAGCCCGGAGTGCCTGCTGCAGATAGGCAGCCCCCTGAACATCCCTGCTCCTCTGCCAGAGATACTGAGCGCCCCCGCCGAGTCTGACCTGACCACCATGGTGCAGCACCAGATGGAGGCTGAGCTGACCTACTACAGCAGGCACAAGGCAGACTACAGGTGGGAGAGGAAGGCTTGAACACATGCACTTGAAGGGTTAACTACAGCAGGCACAAGGCAGACTACAGGTGGGAGAGGAAGGCTTGAACACATGCACTTGAAGGGTTAACTACAGCAGGCACAAGGCAGACTACAGGTGGGAGAGGAAGGCTTGAACACATGCACTTGAAGGGTTAACTACAGCAGGCACAAGGCAGACTACAGGTGGGAGAGGAAGGCTTGAACACATGCACTTGAAGGGTTAACTACAGCAGGCACAAGGCAGACTACAGGTGGGAGAGGAAGGCTTGAACACATGCACTTGAAGGGTTAACTACAGCAGGCACAAGGCAGACTACAGGTGGGAGAGGAAGGCTTGAACACATGCACTTGAAGGGTTAACTACAGCAGGCACAAGGCAGACTACAGGTGGGAGAGGAAGGCTTGAACACATGCACTTGAAGGGTTAACTACAGCAGGCACAAGGCAGACTACAGGTGGGAGAGGAAGGCTTGAACACATGCACTTGAAGGGTTAACTACAGCAGGCACAAGGCAGACTACAGGTGGGAGAGGAAGGCTTGAACACATGCACTTGAAGGGTTAACTACAGCAGGCACAAGGCAGACTACAGGTGGGAGAGGAAGGCTTGAACACATGCACTTGAAGGGTTAACTACAGCAGGCACAAGGCAGACGACAGGTGGGAGAGGAAGGCTTGAACACATGCACTTGAAGGGTTAAACGCATACACTTGAAGGGTTAAGCGCATACACTTGAAGGGTTAACCGCATGCACTTGAAGGGTTAAACGATGCACTTTAGGGAAGATATTGTGGTTAGTGTATACTGGGGATGGGGAATATTTTGTCAGATAGAAAGGCAGAAATTTGAGTGTAGTGAGAAAGTACAAAACTTCAATTTGGTGGTTCTTGTTAAAAGTAGACCAGGTTTTTAGGTTTTGTTTAGTGTTTGTTTGCTGTAAATCCCTTCTTTTTTTTTTAGAGATAAAGAAATAAAAGATGTACCAGTATCAAGATTTTAAAAAGAAGAAAGAATAAGAATGAATTGATGAAGTTATCAAATTAACCATTTAGGAAGGTTGAAGATGTCCTAAAGGAAGACTTGTATTTGTAAGTTTTCAATCAGACCTCATGCTCTAATTATGTGATCAGATTTTGCTCATTGCAAGTTGTAGATTTTCAGTAAGTTAATTTTCCTCATTGTAAGTTGTAGATTTTCAGTAAGTTCAATTTTTCTTTTATCACACATAAGATCCCCAGTTACTGAAGACTGAGAGATAGCCTACTGTGGCCTACATAGTAGGATGGGTGCTATGTACATGTTCTTTGTTATTATTATTATTATTATTAGAAAGGTGAACAGAAAACCAGCACTGAATAGTCTGCAAACTGGGCATAAACTCTATGGAAGGAGACACAGTTTCAACTCGAGAGCTATCGATGCTTTATACTTGACTTCTGAAGCCTTCCTAGTGTTATTGTGTTTTTTGCCAAATTCAAAGTGTGAATCGATTGGTAGGCTGTTGTGATACGCCCTTTGAAGCAGATTTACTCCACACCTCCACAGTGTTGTGCTTAACCAATGTGTTTAACCCATGTGTTTTCTTGCATCAGTCGAATGGAGTCGTGGAAGTAAGTGCCTTCACCTATGCCGTTAATCAGAAACCATGGTCTTTGATTTTTGTTCACCATTATTTTCTTTTGTATTTAGTTCTGTGTCGTTTTTGGAAGTAAAGAGTGTTTGTGTATCCGTTTACATGTCAAGTGCTTTAGTGCAGAGGATCATGTTGCTACTGGCTTTGTGAGAATTTAAGGCTGAAAGTTAGGAGAGAAGGAGATGGATTTTTTTTAGATATATAATTTCTTGTGTGCTTGTGGTTTTCTTTCTCTTTCATTTCAACATTCTTTTTCGTGAAAATTAGCGTAGTATTCCTTTTACGTTGGTGTTTAGGAATATAATTATTATGAATGGGTATTTTCCCCTGCACACTTTGTTGTATGTGGGATTTTCATTTGACTTACAAGGTGGGTTTTTTTCTCTCTTGGAGATAGACATTTGGTGTTTTTCTCTCTTGGAGATAGACATTTGGTGTTTTTCTCTCTTGGAGATAGACATTTGGTGTTTTTCTCTCTTGGAGATAGACATTTGGTGTTTTTCTCTCTTGGAGATAGACATTTGGTGTTTTTCTCTCTTGGAGATAGACATTTGGTGTTGGAGATAGACATTTGGTGTTTTTCTCTCTTGGAGATAGACATTTGGTGTTTTTCTCTTTTGGAGATAGACATTTGGTGTTTTTCTCTCTTGGAGATAGACATTTGGTGTTTTTCTCTTTTAGACATTTGGTGTTTTTCTTTTGGAGATAGACATTTGGTGTTTTTCTCTCTTGGAGATAGACATTTGGTGTTTTTCTCTCTTGGAGATAGACATTTGGTGTTTTTAGACATTTGGTGTTTTTCTCTCTTGGAGATAGACATTTGGTGTTTTTAGACATTTGGTGTTTTTCTCTCTTGGAGATAGACATTTGGTGTTTTTCTCTCTTGGAGATAGACATTTGGTGTTTTTCTCTCTTGGAGATAGACATTTGGTGTTTTTCTCTTTTGGAGATAGACATTTGGTGTTTTTCTCTCTTGGAGATAGACATTTGGTGTTTTTAGACATTTGGTGTTTTTCTCTCTTGGAGATAGACATTTGGTGTTTTTCTCTCTTGGAGATAGACATTTGGTGTTTTTTATTTCGTTGTATCTTGGTGTAGTTTCTTTCACTGTGAAGGCTTTTAGGCTTCAGTAAAAGACGTATGTACCCATGTTTTTAGGCTTCAGTAAAAGACATGTGTACCCATGTTTTTAGGCTTCAATGAAAGACGTATGTACCCATGTTTTTAGGCTTCAATGAAAGATGTATGTACCCATGTTTTTAGGCTTCAGTGAAAGACGTATGTACCCATGTTTTTAGGCTTCAATGAAAGACGTATGTACCCATGTTTTTAGGCTTCAATGAAAGACACATGTACCCATGTTTTTAGGCTTCAGTGAAAGACGTATGTACCCATGTTTTTAGGCTTCAATGAAAGACGTATGTACCCATGTTTTTAGGCTTCAATGAAAGACGTATGTACCCATGTTTTTAGGCTTCAGTAAAAGACGTATGTACCCATGTTTTTAGGCTTCAGTGAAAGATGTATGTACCCATGTTTTTAGGCTTCAATGAAAGACGTATGTACCCATGTTTTTAGGCTTCAGTAAAAGACGTATGTACCCATGTTTTTAGGCTTCAATGAAAGACGTATGTACCCATGTTTTTAGGCTTCAATGAAAGACGTATGTACCCATGTTTTTAGGCTTCAATGAAAGACGTATGTACCCATGTTTTTAGGCTTCAATGAAAGACACATGTACCCATGTTTTTAGGCTTCAGTGAAAGACGTATGTACCCATGTTTTTAGGCTTCAGTAAAAGACGTATGTACCCATGTTTTTAGGCTTCAATGAAAGACGTATGTACCCATGTTTTTAGGCTTCAGTAAAAGACGTATGTACCCATGTTTTTAGGCTTCAGTAAAAGACGTATGTACCCATGTTTTTAGGCTTCAATGAAAGACGTATGTACCCATGTTTTTAGGCTTCAATGAAAGACACATGTACCCATGTTTTTAGGCTTCAGTGAAAGACGTATGTACCCATGTTTTTAGGCTTCAATGAAAGACGTATGTACCCATGTTTTTAGGCTTCAGTAAAAGACGTATGTACCCATGTTTTTAGGCTTCAATAAAAGACGTATGTACCCATGTTTTTAGGCTTCAATGAAAGACGTATGTACCCATGTTTTTAGGCTTCAATGAAAGACACATGTACCCATGTTTTTAGGCTTCAGTGAAAGACGTATGTACCCATGTTTTTAGGCTTCAGTAAAAGACGTATGTACCCATGTTTTTAAGCTTCAGTAAAAGACGTATGTACCCATGTTTCTAAGCTTCAGTAAAAGACGTATGTACCCATGTTTTTAGGCTTCAGTAAAAGACGTATGTACCCATGTTTTTAAGCTTCAGTAAAAGACGTATGTACCCATGTTTTTAAGCTTCAGTAAAAGACGTATGTACCCATGTTTTTAAGCTTCAGTAAAAGACGTATGTACCCATGTTTTCCAATCTGTTAATGAAATTTGCACAC
The DNA here is from genome assembly GCA_017654935.2 of Phymorhynchus buccinoides. Classification (NCBI taxonomy): domain Eukaryota; kingdom Metazoa; phylum Mollusca; class Gastropoda; order Neogastropoda; family Raphitomidae; genus Phymorhynchus; species Phymorhynchus buccinoides. The sequence continues at coordinate 66,629,831 of CM065684.1, read as the reverse complement.
TGCTGAGTAAAATGATCAAATATAATTTTTGGAATGGCAAGAATTACACTTCAAACTTGGCTTCTTGTTTGTAAATGGGAATCTGTTTTGAGTTGGGTTTTGTGTGTGTATGTATTCACTTTGTGGTTTCAAAAGTCTGTATATTCAAGATGCTTTAACAAAATCCAGTATACTCAAGATTCTTAGAAAAGTTACACTGTATTCTAAATACTAATGCGCAGCCAACATGGTAACAACTAATTTTGAAAATTAATATTAATTTTTAGAGCAAAATAAATGATATGTGAGAGATAACTGTGCTCAAGACTTTAAGTTGTAATCGGAGCCTCAAAAGCTGTTTGGAGCAGTGTGTTGATATGCATGTGCACTGTGTGTTTCCTATGGGTTTTTGTCCTTTGCCGATCGTAGATCGCAAAGGAGTATGTTTTTGTTTGGGTTTATTTCTTTTTTTTCTCTTTTCTGTCTGTCCCAAGGATATCTCCCGAACCGCTTGACCGAATCGCTTCAAATTTTGTGTGGTGGTGTGTCACCATGAGAGGAAGGCAACCGCACAAAATGTTTCCCCATCCTGACCTTGACCTTGGTGTATGACCTTGAAAACTGAAAATCTTTAAGGGACCAGCCGCCGTGGTGTAGTGGTTAGCGTCACGGACTACTGGCTGGGAGGTCTTGGGTTCAAGTCCCATCAGAGGCGAGGGTTTTTTCGGTCCTGGACCGACTCCTACCCAGAGTGAGTGGCTATGGGCTCAATGGGAAGACTGAAACCACACAGTTGAGTTTCATCCGTTTAACGGATGCGATTCTGAGAGTGTTGCTCTAATTGCAAGACCAACACTGCAGGTGTCTGTAGTTCTCGGGCCTGGTTAACGCCAGGATTATGAAAGGAAGCGTAGAATACAGCCCTGCCATGCAGTCTCAGACCGATACGGAACTCCATAGCATCATCATCATCGTTATCATCGGCCTCATTTTCCATCAATCATAAAATTAAAAAATGTCTCAAATTCTGTGGCTTTGCATGCCCTGCTCTCATGGTGACCTCAGTTTCGGTTTCCAATCCAGTCTATGCCTTGGTGCGTTCGGGTCAAAGTCATGGGGATCAGTGTGTTCTGGGGAGCTGTCGGTGGACGGTCGTGGTGGTGCCCTCGGAGGAGGACCTCACTCACGCTGGCTCCGCGACTAAGAGAATAGTGTCGTCAGTAGGGGGCTTAGTAGGTGGTTTCCTGAACAGGCTCCACTGAACTCCACCGAAGTGACTCGGCAGAAGTGCAGTGTCTCCTCGGTTGGTTGCCTCCTGACGGCCAAACATAGATTCGCTCCCCTTGGACTGCTGGTCTCGGATTCTGCGACTTGAACAAACCGGGGTGTAGCTGCGAATTGGGATTTGGAACGAGCGGCGTGGGAGCAACGCCACTGTACGGCCCAGAAGATGGGACAGCAACAAAATAAATAAATAAAAAATAAATCTTTAAGGGGTCATAACTTCCACACCATTGGTCTTAGAGTCTTCAAATTTGGCATGTAGGTACTTTGACTTATGCTCGTTCTGATGTTGGCATACCGATCAAGGTCAAGGTCCGGGAGATCGGTAGGCCTTGAAAGTGGTAGGGGTCTACAAATTGGGTTTTCAGACATATTTTCCACATTTGTACTTGACAGAAGCGCTTCAGATTGTGTGTGGTACTGTATAGCCTAGAGTACAAAACATCTGAGCATAAATTATCGCCATGCTGACCTTGACCTTGAAGTGTGACCTTGAAAACCAAAATGTCCTTATTTGCGCTATATATTTCTTGTTCAAGCTGTATCTCGTGAACTAGAAGACAGAATCCCTTCCAATTATATGTCAGGATGTGACACTAAGAGTATAACACATTCGTACATACATTATCCCTCAGAAATAGAATGTCGCCGAGCGGCAGACATGTTTCCGTTTTTCTTCACCCTCCTATGTCTCGTGAAATACTGTATAGAATCACTCCAAATTTTGTGTGGGTGTGTAAAAAGAAGAGTAGAAGACATTGCAGTACAAATTATGCCACGTGGGATTTTAATGTCGCCGAGCGGCAGACATGTCTCCGAGTTAAGGGTGTACACCCCACTAATTAAGGGTGTACATCCCGGTAAAGGAGGGGTCTAATACTAAACGTAAAAGACATCCTAGCACAAAATGTGCCACGTGGGGCTTAAATGTCGCAGAGTGGCAGACATGTCTCAGTGTTAAGGGTGTGCACCCCACCAGTTAAGGGTGTGCATCCCGGAAAACGATTTGCACCCAGTCAAGGGTGTGTAGGTGCATCACCCAAAGGTCACAAGGAGGACGGGGACCGAAGATGTGAAGGGGGAAGGGAGGTACAGGGCGGGGCATGTACAGGGCGTAACCGGCAAAGGACATATCTGCCACTCGGCGACGCCCTTGTTTATGTATGATTTTGCTTTCATTTACAAAAAACAACAATGTGTATTTGTTTGCTTGTTATATGGTAATGTGGCTTTTGGTGGTTTATTACTATTATTCTTTTTTCATCGGGGGATAGGATGGTAAAAAAAGTTGTTGTTTCATTTGGACGCTGAGAGAGAGAGAGAGAGAGAGAGAGAGAGAGAGAGAGAGAGAGATTACTCAAATTATGATTTTTTATTGTGAATCTTTACAATTAAAAGTAATAGTAGATTTACGAGGGGTGCCTGCCAGAACGGTCTATCTCAAAAGGAATAAAGAACACAGATACGCAGTTCTGGCATTCACCCCTGCTGATTTTATTTTAATTTAATAGTCTGTGTTTGGCCATATTTCATTTAACTCGTGCAAAGGAAAAGTGAAATGAATTCCTGAATGTTTGATTGTTTTAATGACAGACATTCCATTTGTGAACATTCTGTGTGGAAATTGAAAGTTCTTAACCTTGTGTTCACAAATATGTTATTGCATGTATGTATATTTCTGCGTATGGTTTATATCATGTTCAATCTGTGTTTTAGTGAACTTTAAAAAAATGCGTTCATCACTGTAGTGTTGCTGTTTATAGTATCGTTTATGTCGGTACTATGATACATGTACAGGTTTGCACAGGTTTGCATAATTTATTTTAATTTATGCAGGGTCTTTATTATCCCGCTTTCACTCTCGCTCAGTGTTCTTGTCATACCACATTTAGATGGCTAGATTAATTTAGTCAAATATTCCGCGAAAAGTTGACTGGAAAAGCCTAAACACTTCCTACTCTTTATTATTGTGTTGACTGGAAAAGCCTAAACAATAGGGCTACTTCCTAAATGGGTATCTACACAGAAAAGAGAGTTATTTCCCTTGTTAGTAGGTACAACCAGGCCCAAGAGAGTAGGCAAGGAAAAGGTAGAAACATGTACTGCAAGTACGGAAATACGCAGT
>CM065684.1:66606443-66623943 GCA_017654935.2 Phymorhynchus buccinoides | reverse complement strand
AGATAGAGAGAAAGAGAGAGGCATACAGACATACAGGAAAGATAGAGAGAAAGAGAGAGGCATACAGACATACAGGAAAGATAGAGAGAAAGAGAGAGGCATACAGACATACAGGAAAGATAGAGAGAAAGAGATAGGCATACAGACATACAGGAAAGATAGAGAGAAAGAGATAGGCATACAGACATACAGGAAAGATAGAGAGAAAGAGAGAGGCATACAGACATACAGGAAAGATAGAGAGAAAGAGAGAGGCATACAGACATACAGGAAAGATAGAGAGAGGCATACAGACATACAGGAAAGATAGAGAGAAAGAGAGAGGCATACAGACATACAGGAAAGAGAGAGAAAGAGAGAGGCATACAGACATACAGGAAAGATAGAGAGAAAGAGAGAGGCATACAGACATACAGGAAAGATAGAGAGAAAGAGAGAGGCATACAGACATACAGGAAAGATAGAGAGAAAGAGAGAGGCATACAGACATACAGGAAAGATAGAGAGAAAGAGAGAGGCATACAGACATACAGGAAAGATAGAGAGAAAGAGAGAGGCATACAGACATACAGGAAAGATAGAGAGAAAGAGAGAGGCATACAGACATACAGGAAAGATAGAGAGAAAGAGAGAGGCATACAGACATACAGGAAAGATAGAGAGAAAGAGAGGCATACAGACATACAGGAAAGATAGAGAGAAAGGCATACAGACATACAGGAAAGATAGAGAGAAAGAGAGAGGCATACAGACATACAGGAAAGATAGAGAGAAAGAGAGAGGCATACAGACAAGGGAGACGCAGAGAAGTAGACAAGAGGCAGATAACAAACAGTAGATAGAGACAGAGACATACCAAACAGACAGAGAAAAAGACAGACAGACAGACAGTCAGTCGGTCAGAGAGACGAGAGAAAATAGTAAAAGACAGACAGACAGCCTAAACAGCGGTACATACGCCCACACACTTTTAATGTGCTAGCTTGTGATTGTACCGACAAACAAGGGGAGTAACTCTGGTACGCAACTTTCGGTCTATTTAGGGATAAGCCCTATTCCTCCTCTTTATTATTGTGTTGACTGGAAAAGCCTAAGCAATTCCTACTCTTTATTATTGTGTTGACTGGAAAAGCCTAAACAATTCCTACTCTTTATTATTGTGTTGACTGGAAAAGCCTAAGCAATTCCTCCTCTTTATTATTGTGTTGACTGGAAAAGCCTAAACAATTCCTACTCTTTATTATTGTGTTGACTGGAAAAGCCTAAACAATTCCTACTCTTTATTATTGTGTTGACTGGAAAAGCCTAAACAATTCCTACTCTTTATTATTGTGTTGACTGGAAAAGCCTAAACAATTCCTACTCTTTATTATTGTGTTAACTGGAAAAGCCTAAGCAATTCCTCCTCTTTATTATTGTGTTGACTGGAAAAGCCTAAGCAATTCCTACTCTTTATTATTGTGTTGCAGTCTTGTTTTGTCGATCGCTCAGACAATTCTATGTCATATGACCGCAGATGCGTCATGCTGCCATTATGCGCTTAACTAAGAAATAGTCAGGCCCAGCATGTCCGTCTTTGGCTGGAGGAAATCTTTGTGAGAGTTTGTAGAAGAAAGGCAGGAGAATGGACCAGTAAGGCAGAAAGATAGCGCATCATGTAGATGACAGAAAGCAAAGGGAAGAGGCAGTCAAAGAGAGTGACAGATTAGAGGAAGTTACAACAGAACTTCCAGAGGGTGGGTGAACTACATGTACAAAGGACCCTCCAGTATTCCCAGGGGGGTTGTGTTGCAAGAATGTAGTGAGTCGTCATCTGGTAAACACTTGTATTTCTGAGCTTTTTCTCTTCTTTGTTTGGAGTCACTTGACTACTTATTCTCACTTAAAATAAAAAGGATGTTTTGAAGCATTAGAACACTATGAAATAAATGTGATTATTCTGTGGCAAAGTTGTACTTTAGGAACCCCCCTCATGTTGTACTTTAGGAACCCCCCTCATGTTGTGCTTTTGGTACCCCCTCATGTTGTACTTTAGGTACCCCCCTCATGTTGTGCTTTAGGTACCCCCTCATGTTGTACTTTAGGTACCCCCTCATGTTGTACTTTAGGTACCCCCTCATGTTGTACTTTAGGTACCCCCTCATGTTGTACTTTAGGTACCCCCTCATGTTGTACTTTAGGTACCAACTCATGTTGTGCTTTAGGTACCCCCCTCATGTTGTACTTTAGGTACCCCCTCATGTTGTACTTTAGGTACCCCCCTCATGTTGTACTTTAGGTACCCCCTCATGTTGTACTTTAGGTACCCCCTCATGTTGTACTTTAGGTACCCCCTCATGTTGTACTTTAGGTACCCCTCATGTTGTACTTTAGGTACACCTCATGTTGTACTTTAGGTACCCCCTCATGTTGTACTTTAGGTACCCCCCTCATGTTGTACTTTAGGTACCAACTCATGTTGTGCTTTAGGTACCCCCTCATGTTGTACTTTAGGTACCCCTCATGTTGTACTTTAGGTACCCCTCATGTTGTACTTTAGGTACCCCTCATGTTGTACTTTAGGTACCCCCTCATGTTGTACTTTAGGTACCCCTCATGTTGTACTTTAGGTACCCCCTCATGTTGTGCTTTAGGTACCAACTCATGTTGTGCTTTAGGTACCCCCCTCATGTACTTTAGGTACCAACTCATGTTGTACTTTAGGTACCAACTCATGTTGTGCTTTAGGTACCCCCCTCATGTTGTACTTTAGGTACCAACTCATGTTGTACTTTAGGTACCAACTCATGTTGTGCTTTAGGTACCCCCTCATGTTGTGCTTTAGGTACCCCCCTCATGTTGTGCTTTAGGTACCCCCCTCATGTTGTACTTTGGGTACCCCACTCATGTTGTTCTTTAGGTACCCCCTCATGTACTTTAGGTACCCCCCTCATGTTGTACCTTGGGTACCCCCCTCATGTTGTACCTTAGATACCCCCCTCATGTTGTGCTTTAGGTACCCCCCTCATGTTTATGACTCTTGATCTCAAAGTCTGCTTCTTTCAGCTTCATGACAATGACCCTGGGCTGATCCTAACCCTATCCTTTTCCTGAGAATGGCAGAATGTTGCTTCTCAGTGAACATTTGGAATGCAAAAATCTGATGGTGTGTGTGTGTGTGTGTGTGTGTGTGTGTGTGTGTGTGTGTGTGTGTGTGTGTGAATGACAACTCAGCCTATTGTGTGCTGTATAATGAGCTGTGTGCATTTTGCCGTGAACAGCATGCTAGCCAAGCCCCAGATGCCCACAGAGATCGAGGACCCTGTGTCACCCTTTCAGATGTGTCGCATGCTGCTGGACCAGATGGGGCTACTGTCATGGGAAAAACGGTCAGTAGCATCATCGTCATCATCATCATCATCATCATCATCATGATCATCGTCATCGTCGTCTTCATCATCATCATCGTCGTCATCATCGTCGTCGTTATCATCATCATCATCATCATCATCATCATCATCATCATCATTATCATCATCACCATCATCGTCATCGTCATCGTCATCGTCATCATCATTATTGTCATTGACAATTATCTACGTTGTCATAATTATCATAATCATTGTCATTATCACCACGATCGTCCTTAGTATCCTCCTCCTCCTCCTCATTATCATCATCATCATTATCATCCTGGTCAATCTCTTCACCATCATCATCATCACAGACCTGCTAAACTTTCCGCTTTGAGCAGAATTTATTCCGTTCAGACTACATTTCTTCCGCCCTTCCGCTCAAGTCAATAAAATTCTGCTTTCAAACTTTAAAAAAAAGTTTTTGGGAACACACAAATTCATCATCTTATATACAGAGCAGCACAGCTGCTGTGCGTATAACCGACTTTCTAGTTTCTGTTTGCGCACTTCCGTCAAGATGGCGATTGACACATCGATGTGTGTGAGACTCTGGGGAGAAAAGAAAGAGAATAGACAAATATTTCTGCCAAGATTACATGGAAAAGTATCTGTGCATTCAGAGATCAAGAAAGTGTGCATCATGCTAGATGTATGATTGCTCACTACACTAAAAGTCTCCTATGTAGGGTGTCAAGACATCAAATGCCGCGTTACTTCTCTCTTCTTCTTCTTCTCTTGAGGGCCCACGGTCAAAGAGCTGACCATTCTGACCATTCTTCTCATCGTCTTATCGAAACTGCAAACTCCCAGACTTCGTCTTCCATCGTTACTGACTTTTTCAAGCCAATGGAAGGAAAGGAGAACAAAGATGAACTTAAATTGATTCATTATCTTCCTTCCAAGTCTTACTATTTAAGTCATCTATGGCACCAACCGTCTTGGTCTGCCCAAATATAAAGGGCAGAGGAACAAACCAAAAGCTTCTATTGTGTTAGGAATAGTTGTGACACTTCCTGACAAGACTAGTTTTAAACAAGACAAGTTCACAAGGATGAAAATTTCTTGCTTCAAATTATGTTTATGCGCGAAAGGTAAGATGCCGCGTCAAAATTCCTCTTAGCTCCCAAAAATTCCTCTTTCCTGCTACAAATATTCCTCTTTGGTCTGTTAGGGGGTTGGCAGGTCTGCCATCATCATCATCATCATCGTCAACCTCACCATCACGACCTACTTCTGATGCGTGAAATGTTGGATGATCAGATACAACTGTTGCTATGGTAACCCCCCCAGTGCTTGAGGTTAGACAATGAGTTAGCTAGTTTTCTTCAAGACCATAGGCTCTATTACAGATGTTGCAGCAGTGTTTAATGGCAGAAGTGTGAGTGAAAAAGCTCTTGGATAAGCCTTCCAAAATGAGACCTTCATGTAACAAGGCATGCACTGTACAAGGAAAGCGTTCACAATGTTCACATAGAACGTGTTTTGTTGTTACAGTATTTTGTTTTTATTGGTACACTATGAGTGGTTGTAATGTTGTATGAAGTGTGCAATGTTTTCAGTGCAGATGTCCTGTTGTGGTTTGTTTCAGTGCAGATGTCCTGTTGTGGTTTGTTTCCAGGTGTCACTTTGACTTGTAATGTTGTATGAAGTGTCCAAGGTTTTCAGTGCAGATGTCCTGTTGTGGTTTGTTTCAGTGCAGATGCTGTTGTGGTTTGTTTCCAGGTGTCACTTTGACTTGTAATGTATGAAGTGTCCAAGGTTTTCAGTGCAGATGTCCTGTTGTGGTTTGTTTCAGTGCAGATGTTCTGTTGTGGTTTGTTTCAGTGCAGATGTCCTGTTGTGGTTTGTTTCCAGGTGTCACTTTGACTTGTAATGTTGTATGAAGTGTCCAAGGTTTTCAGTGCAGATGTCCTGTTGTGGTTTGTTTCCAGGTGTACTTTGACTTGTAATGTTGTATGAAGTGTGCAAGGTTTTCAGTGCAGATGTCCTGTTGTGGTTTGTTTCAGTGCAGATGTCCTGTTGTGGTTTGTTTCCAGGTGTCACTTTGACTTGTAATGTTGTATGAAGTGTCCAAGGTTTTCAGTGCAGATGTCCTGTTGTGGTTTGTTTCAGTGCAGATGTTCTGTTGTGGTTTGTCAGTGCAGGTGTCACTTTGACTTGTAATGTTATATGAAGTGTGCAAGGTTTTCAGTGCAGATGTCCTGTTGTGGTTTGTTTCAGTGCAGATGTTCTGTTGTGGTTTGTTTCCAGGTGTCACTTTGACTTGTAATGTTGTATGAAGTGTCCAAGGTTTTCAGTGCAGATGTCCTGTTGTGGTTTGTTTCAGTGCATATGTCCTGTTGTGGTTTGTTTAAATGCAGATGTCCTGTTGTGGTTTATTTCCAGGTGTCACTTTGACTTGCTGAAGAAGAGCGACAAGCTGCTGAGAGAACTGAAGAATCTGGATGCCCAGAAATGGTCAGTGATTTATCAACAGTAGTTACTTTGTACCATTCTGCTTTTCTCCAACGCTAGGGATGGGAATGGTTAAGAGTAGAATCAGGATTCAGTAAGCCGTCTCTGTGCAGCTTTATATAATTGGTTGATGTTGATGTGATCAACTGTGCTGTGTTCCTGTATGACTCCGGGCTCCCAATCATTCTGCAAGACAAGGGCTCCCAGGGACCCTTTCATTTAGGGTATAGAGGGTCCTAGAGGAGGAATAGGAGGTCCCCATTGCCTTGCAAATGCATAGCACTCCTAGAGCATGTGATGGGTAGCTTGATAGATGTGTTCACAATGTCTACACATGTGGATACACACACACACACACACACACACATACATATGCAGAGGGTAGGCAAAGAATTGATCAGTGACATTCGGGGAGAGATAATACATGAAAAAGGTGAGAGAATTAGTTCAATGAACTAAACCTAAAAGTAGTGAAAATAATGGACGGTGAAAGGTCCTTGATTGGAGGTCATAACTTGGAATGCAGAGACCATGGTTGCCATGTTTGCTCATTTTATAGTGCATTCCTGGGACCCCCTACACATTCTCATAGAGGTTCCTTTTTACTTATAGTACTTCATGGACCCCCAAATGGGGGTCCCTGGTCCCTGGGAGCCCCGTGACTTTTGCCAATATAATGTGGATGGAAATGAAATGTCTGTAACGGCTCATATATAGTGATAATGGTTTATGATCTGCCTTTTTGTGTGTGCATGATTCATGCATTTAGACGATAACGTATGTTTGCTTTGTGTGATGTGTCTGTGTGCATGCATGGGAGAGTCGATTGCTACGCCTTGAAGGGCTGTGTGATGTGTCTGTGTGCATGCATGGGAGAGTCGATTGCTACGCCTTGAAGAACTCGGGTGGAACGTTTATTTAAAACTAAAGGACTGGTAGATACTGAACGAAAGAAATCACTGAGTGGAATAATCTTTGATTTTTACAGATACATTTGGGTTCTTTTATTAAAAACAAATATGTGTAAATTGACAATCAAGTTATCATTTGTTCTGATGGTATATGATTTCAGCCGAGAGACGCACAAAATCGCGGTGATCTACATAGCGGCAGGTCAGGAGGACAAGAACTCCATTCTGTCCAACAGTGGAGCAAGTCGTGCCTTTGAGGACTTTGTGGCTGGACTGGGCTGGGAGGTCAGTGCGCAGTACGCGTCATAGTTTGCTATGGATGTATGACACACACACGTAAACTGGCATTGTGTCCAACAGTGGAGCAAGTCGTGCCTGTGAGGACTTTGTGGCTGGACTGGGCTGGGAGGTCAGTTCACAAAGCGAGATGATACATATTGCATCCAACAGTAAAGCCAGTGATGCCTTTAACTCTGCTAGTGTCTGTCATACATATTGCATCCAACAGTAAAGCCAGTCATGCCTTTAACTCTGCTAGTGTCTGTCATACATATTGCATCCAACAGTAAAGCCACTTTAACTCTGCTATTGCATCATCCAACAGTAAAGCCAGTCATGCCTTTAACTCTGCTAGTGTCTGTCATACATATTGCATCCAACAGTAAAGCCAGTCATGCCTTTAACTCTGCTAGTGTCTGTCATACATATTGCATCCAACAGTAAAGCCAGTCATGCCTTTAACTCTGCTAGTGTCTGTCATACATATTGCATCCAACAGTAAAGCCAGTGATGCCTTTAACTCTGCTAGTGTCTGTCATACATATTGCATCCAACAGTAAAGCCAGTCATGCCTTTAACTCTGCTAGTGTCTGTCATACATATTGCATCCAACAGTAAAGCCAGTCATGCATTTAACTCTGCTAGTGTCTGTCATACATATTGCATCCAACAGTAAAGCCAGTCATGCCTTTAACTCTGCTAGTGTCTGTCATACATATTGCATCCAACAGTAAAGCCAGTCATGCCTTTAACTCTGCTAGTGTCTGTCATACATATTGCATCAAACAGTAAAGCCAGTGATACATTTAACTCTGCTAGTGTCTGTCATACATATTGCATCCAACAGTAAAGCCAGTGATGCCTTTAACTCTGCTAGTGTCTGTCATACATATTGCATCCAACAGTAAAGCCAGTGATGCCTTTAACTCTGCTAGTGTCTGTCATACATATTGCATCCAACAGTAAAGCCAGTGATGCCTTTAACTCTGCTAGTGTCTGTCATACATATTGCATCCAACAGTAAAGCCAGTCATGCCTTTAACTCTGCTAGTGTCTGTCATACATATTGCATCCAACAGTAAAGCCAGTCATGCCTTTAACTCTGCTAGTGTCTGTCATACATATTGCATCCAACAGTAAAGCCAGTCATGCCTTTAACTCTGCTAGTGTCTGTCATACATATTGCATCCAACAGTAAAGCCAGTCATGCCTTTAACTCTGCTAGTGTCTGTCATACATATTGCATCCAACAGTAAAGCCAGTGATGCCTTTAACTCTGCTAGTGTCTGTCATACATATTGCATCCAACAGTAAAGCCAGTGATGCCTTTAACTCTGCTAGTGTCTGTCATACATATTGCATCCAACAGTAAAGCCAGTCATGCCTTTAACTCTGCTAGTGTCTGTCATACATATTGCATCCAACAGTAAAGCCAGTGATACATTTAACTCTGCTAGTGTCTGTCATACATATTGCATCCAACAGTAAAGCCAGTGATGCCTTTAACTCTGCTAGTGTCTGTCATACATATTGCATCCAACAGTAAAGCCAGTCATGCCTTTAACTCTGCTAGTGTCTGTCATACATATTGCATCCAACAGTAAAGCCAGTCATGCCTTTAACTCTGCTAGTGTCTGTCATACATATTGCATCCAACAGTCATATGCATTTAACTCTGCTAGTGTCTGTCATACATATTGCATCAAACAGTAAAGCCAGTCATGCCTTTAACTCTGCTAGTGTCTGTCATACATATTGCATCCAACAGTAAAGCCAGTCATGCCTTTAACTCTGCTAGTGTCTGTCATACATATTGCATCCAACAGTAAAGCCAGTCATGCCTTTAACTCTGCTAGTGTCTGTCATACATATTGCATCCAACAGTAAAGCCAGTGATGCCTTTAACTCTGCTAGTGTCTGTCATACATATTGCAACAGTAAAGCCAGTCATGCCTTTAACTCTGCTAGTGTCTGTCATACATATTGCATCCAACAGTAAAGCCAGTGATACATTTAACTCTGCTAGTGTCTGTCATACATATTGCATCCAACAGTAAAGCCAGTCATGCCTTTAACTCTGCTAGTGTCTGTCATACATATTGCATCAAACAGTAAAGCCAGTCATGCCTTTAACTCTGCTAGTGTCTGTCATACATATTGCATCCAACAGTAAAGCCAGTGATACATTTAACTCTGCTAGTGTCTGTCATACATATTGCATCCAACAGTAAAGCCAGTCAGCCTTTAACTCTGCTAGTGTCTGTCATACATATTGCATCAAACAGTAAAGCCAGTCATGCCTTTAACTCTGCTAGTGTCTGTCATACATATTGCATCCAACAGTAAAGCCAGTCATGCCTTTAACTCTGCTAGTGTCTGTCATACATATTGCATCCAACAGTAAAGCCAGTGATGCCTTTAACTCTGCTAGTGTCTGTCATACATATTGCATCAAACAGTAAAGCCAGTCATGCCTTTAACTCTGCTAGTGTCTGTCATACATATTGCAACAGTAAAGCCAGTCATGCCTTTAACTCTGCTAGTGTCTGTCATACATATTGCATCCAACAGTAAAGCCAGTGATGCCTTTAACTCTGCTAGTGTCTGTCATACATATTGCATCCAACAGTAAAGCCAGTCATGCCTTTAACTCTGCTAGTGTCTGTCATACATATTGCATCCAACAGTAAAGCCAGTGATGCCTTTAACTCTGCTAGTGTCTGTCATACATATTGCATCCCTTTAACAGTAAAGCCAGTCATGCCTTTAACTCTGCTAGTGTCTGTCATACATATTGCATCCAACAGTAAAGCCAGTCATGCCTTTAACTCTGCTAGTGTCTGTCATACATATTGCATCCAACAGTAAAGCCAGTAAAGCCAGATGCCTTTAACTCTGCTAGTGTCTGTCATACATATTGCATCCAACAGTAAAGCCAGTCATGCCTTTAACTCTGCTAGTGTCTGTCATACATATTGCATCATGCCTTTAACAGTAAAGCCAGTGATACATTTAACTCTGCTAGTGTCTGTCATACATATTGCATCAAACAGTAAAGCCAGTGCATCCAACAGTAAAGCCATATGCCTTTAACTCTGCTAGTGTCTGTCATACATATTGCATCCAACAGTAAAGCCAGTCATGCCTTTAACTCTGCTAGTGTCTGTCATACATATTGCATCCAACAGTAAAGCCAGTCATGCCTTTAACTCTGCTAGTGTCTGTCATACATATTGCATCCAACAGTAAAGCCAGTGATGCCTTTAACTCTGCTAGTGTCTGTCATACATATTGCATCCAACAGTAAAGCCAGTCATGTTTAACTCTGCTAGTGTCTGTCATACATATTGCATCCAACAGTAAAGCCAGTCATGCCTTTAACTCTGCTAGTGTCTGTCATACATATTGGTCCAACAGTAAAGCCAGTCATGCCTTTAACTCTGCTAGTCTGTCATACATATTGCATCAAACAGTAAAGCCAGTCATGTCATAGTACCTTGTGGAAAATACCACACAGTTGTGGTGGGCCAGTGGAGCCACAAGGTGCTGTCAGCCTGTTATTTGTTATAGTACCTTGTGGAAAATACCACGCAGTTGTGGTGTGCCAGTGGAGCCACAAGGTGCTGTCAGCCTGCTATGTTCTGTTTGTCATAGTACCTTGTGGAAAATACCACACAGTTGTGGTGTGCCAGTGGAGCCACAAGGTGCTGTCAGCCTGCTATGTTCTGTTTGTCATAGTACCTTGTGGAAAATACCACACAGTTGTGGTGTGCCAGTGGAGCCACAAGGTGCTGTCAGCCTGCTATGTTCTGTTTGTCATAGTACCTTGTGGAAAATACCACACAGTTGTGGTGTGCCAGTGGAGCCACAAGGTGCTGTCAGCCTGCTATGTTCTGTTTGTCATAGTACCTTGTGGAAAATACCACACAGTTGTGGTGTGCCAGTGGAGCCACAAGGTGCTGTCAGCCTGCTATGTTCTGTTTGTCATAGTACCTTGTGGAAAATACCACGCAGTTTTTTTGTTGAACAGGAAACTGGTGGCATAATTTTGTTTGAAATACTGGCTCATGAGCTTTTAATTCTCAGCAAACCTTCTAGAAATTGACAAAAACAAAAATATGTGTCTCGAGCATATTTTCAGAGAAAACGTCTGCCTAAGAAGAAACAACTGCATGAGGTTTTGTCGCTTCAATGTGCTGCTGTTTGAAAACATTCACACAATGACCACACAGTGGGTCACACATTGGTGTCTACATGGGTGCAACTTTTCCTGCTATACAAGGATTTCCTGTTTTTGAATTTTACCAGAAAAGGAATTTCCTTTGTCCTATTGATGTTGTATGGTTTGTTCCGCTTGACGAATGTTTGCCTAGTACCAGTGCTTTCCGGTTGATGATAAATTATTATGCTCTCCTGTTTCTGTTGTATGGTTTGTCCCGCATGACGGATGTTTGCATGGTACCAGTGCTTTCAGTTGTTGATATGTTCAGTTGTTGATGTGTTCTCCTGTTGCTGTTGTCAGGTGGACCTGGAGACCCACCAAGGCTTCCTGGGCGGGCTGTGGTTGATGATGTGTTCTCCTGTTGTCAGGTGGACCTGGAGACCCACCAAGGCTTCCTGGGCGGGCTGTGGTTGATGATGTGTTCTCCTGTTGTCAGGTGGACCTGGAGACCCACCAAGGCTTCCTGGGCGGGCTGTGGTTGATGATGTGTTCTCCTGTTCCTGTTGTCAGGTGGACCTGGAGACCCACCAAGGCTTCCTGGGTGGGCTGTGGTTGATGATGTGTTCTCCTGTTGTCAGGTGGACCTGGAGACCCACCAAGGCTTCCTGGGCGGGCTGTGGTTGATGATGTGTTCTCCTGTTGTCAGGTGGACCTGGAGACCCACCAAGGCTTCCTGGGCGGGCTGTGGTTGATGATGTGTTCTCCTGTTCCTGTTGTCAGGTGGACCTGGAGACCCACCAAGGCTTCCTGGGCGGGCTGTGGTTGATGATGTGTTCTCCTGTTGTCAGGTGGACCTGGAGACCCACCAAGGCTTCCTGGGCGGGCTGTGGTTGATGATGTGTTCTCCTGTTGTCAGGTGGACCTGGAGACCCACCAAGGCTTCCTGGGCGGGCTGTGGTTGATGATGTGTTCTGTTCCTGTTGTCAGGTGGACCTGGAGACCCACCAAGGCTTCCTGGGCGGGCTGTGGTTGATGATGTGTTCTGTTCCTGTTGTCAGGTGGACCTGGAGACCCACCAAGGCTTCCTGGGCGGGCTGTGGTTGATGATGTGTTCTCCTGTTGTCAGGTGGACCTGGAGACCCACCAAGGCTTCCTGGGCGGGCTGTGGTTGATGATGTGTTCTCCTGTTCCTGTTGTCAGGTGGACCTGGAGACCCACCAAGGCTTCCTGGGCGGGCTGTGGTTGATGATGTGTTCTCCTGTTGTCAGGTGGACCTGGAGACCCACCAAGGCTTCCTGGGCGGGCTGTGGTTGATGATGTGTTCTCCTGTTCCTGTTGTCAGGTGGACCTGGAGACCCACCAAGGCTTCCTGGGCGGGCTGTGGTTGATGATGTGTTCTCCTGTTGTCAGGTGGACCTGGAGACCCACCAAGGCTTCCTGGGCGGGCTGCAGCAGAACAAAACCACCGGGGACACGGCCCCTTACTACGCTACCTCCACCTGCGAGGTGGTGTTCCACGTGTCCACCAGAATACCCTGCTCTGGAAATGACTGGCACATCAAGGTGTGTATAGGCATGGTAGTACTGATGGTGATGGTATAGCAGGGGACATTGACCCTCACTACACTACCTCCACCTGGCACATCAAGGTGTGTATAGGCATGGTAGTACTGATGGTGATGGTATAGCAGGGGACATTGACCCTCACTACACTACCTCCACCTGGCACATCAAGGTGTGTATAGGCATGGTAATACTGATGGTGATGGTATAGCAGGGGACATTGACCCTCACTACACTACCTCCACCTGGTACATCAAGGTGTGTATAGGCATGGTAGTACTGATGGTGATGGTATAGCAGGGGACATTGACCCTCACTACACTACCTCCACCTGGCACATCAAGGTGTGTATAGGCATGGTAGTATTGATGGTGATGGTATAGCAGGGGACATTGACCCTCACTACACTACCTCCACCTGGCACATCAAGGTGTGTATAGGCATGGTAGTATTGATGATGATGGTATAGCAGGGGACATTGACCCTCACTACACTACCTCCACCTGGCACATCAAGGTGTGTATAGGCATGGTAGTATTGATGGTGATGGTATAACAGGGGACATTGACCCTCACTACACTACCTCCACCTGGCACATCAAGGTGTGTATAGGCATGGTAGTATTGATGGTGATGGTATAGCAGGGGACATTGACCCTCACTACCTCCACCTGGCACATCAAGGTGTGTATAGGCATGGTAGTATTGATGGTGATGGTATAGCAGGGGACATTGACCCTCACTACACTACCTCCACCTGGCACATCAAGGTGTGTATAGGCATGGTAGTACTGATGGTGATGGTATAGCAGGGGACATTGACCCTCACTACACTACCTCCACCTGGCACATCAAGGTGTGTATAGGCATGGTAGTACTGATGGTGATGGTATAGCAGGGGACATTGACCCTCACTACACTACCTCCACCTGGCACATCAAGGTGTGTATAGGCATGGTAGTACTGATGGTGATGGTATAGCAGGGGACATTGACCCTCACTACACTACCTCCACCTGGCACATCAAGGTGTGTATAGGCATGGTAGTATTGATGGTGATGGTATAGCAGGGGACATTGACCCTCACTACACTACCTCCACCTGGCACATCAAGGTGTGTATAGGCATGGTAGTACTGATGATGATGGTATAGCAGGGGACATTGACCCTCACTACACTACCTCCACCTGGCACATCAAGGTGTGTATAGGCATGGTAGTATTGATGATGATGGTATAACAGGGGACATTGACCCTCACTACACTACCTCCACCTGGCACATCAAGGTGTGTATAGGCATGGTAGTATTGATGGTGATGGTATAGCAGGGGACATTGACCCTCACTACCTCCACCTGGCACATCAAGGTGTGTATAGGCATGGTAGTACTGATGGTGATGATGGTATAACAGGGGACATTGACCCTCACTACACTACCTCCACCTGGCACATCAAGGTGTGTATAGGCATGGTAGTACTGATGGTGATGGTATAGCAGGGGACATTGACCCTCACTACACTACCTCCACCTGGCACATCAAGGTGTGTATAGGCATGGTAGTATTGATGATGATGGTATAACAGGGGACATTGACCCTCACTACCTCCACCTGGCACATCAAGGTGTGTATAGGCATGGTAGTATTGATGGTGATGGTATAGCAGGGGACATTGACCCTCACTACACTACCTCCACCTGGTACATCAAGGTGTGTATAGGCATGGTAGTACTGATGGTGATGGTATAGCAGGGGACATTGACCCTCACTACACTACCTCCACCTGGCACATCAAGGTGTGTATAGGCATGGTAGTACTGATGGTGATGGTATAGCAGGGGACATTGACCCTCACTACACTACCTCCACCTGGCACATCAAGGTGTGTATAGGCATGGTAGTATTGATGGTGATGGTATGGCAGGGGACATTGACCCTCACTACACTACCTCCACCTGGTACATCAAGGTGTGTATAGGCATGGTAGTACTGATGGTGATGGTGTAGCAGGGGACATTGACCCTCACTACCTCCACCTGGCACATCAAGGTGTGTATAGGCATGGTAGTATTGATGATGGTATAACAGGGGACATTGACCCTCACTACCTCCACCTGGCACATCAAGGTGTGTATAGGCATGGTAGTATTGATGATGATGGTATAACAGGGGACATTGACCCTCACTACCTCCACCTGGCAAGTCAAGGTGTGTATAGGCATGGTAGTATTGATGGTGATGGTATAGCAGGGGACATTGACCCTCACTACACTACCTCCACCTGGCACATCAAGGTGTGTATAGGCATGGTAGTACTGATGGTGATGGTATAGCAGGGGACATTGACCCTCACTACACTACCTCCACCTGGCACATCAAGGTGTGTATAGGCATGGTAGTACTGATGGTGATGGTATGGTATAACAGGGGACATTGACCCTCACTACACTACCTCCACCTGGCACATCAAGGTGTGTATAGGCATGGTAGTATTGATGGTGATGGTATAGCAGGGGACATTGACCCTCACTACCTCCACCTGGCAAGTCAAGGTGTGCAGTCATTGTTTGCGTGTCTCATATACTGTATTTTTGGACTATATGGCAATACTTGTTTCTCTGCGCCTTATAGTATGACTACTAATTTAGTAAGACAGTATTACAGAACGATCTGATTTGTGTGTGTGTACAATTTGGAGGATGCGCCTTATGATTAGGTGCCACTTTGTAGTCAAACAAATAGGGTGTGTATGTGGTAGTGGTTTGTAAATCTTTCTCACTGACCATTGGACAAGCAGAGGAGGCAACCATTGTTGTTATTAAACTGGAACACCAGTAAGTTGCATTCCCTTTCCTGTACTACAAGCTACAAGCTACCTCCTACACTGGTGCAACGGCTGATGTGGTGCAACGGCTGATGATCCCCACAGCCAACATTGTCCTAAGGACACAGCACAGAGAATGGTCCACAGCCAACATTGTCCTAAGGACACAGCACAGAGAATGGTCCACAGCCAACATTGTCCTAAGGACACAGCACAGAGAATGGTCCACAGCCAACATTGTCCTAAGGACACAGCACAGAGAATGGTGCAATGGCTGATGATCCCCACAGCCAACATTGTCCTAAGGACACAGCACAGAGAATGGTCCACAGCCAACATTGTCCTAAGGACACAGCACAGAGAGTGGTGCAACGGCTGATGATCCCCACAGCCAACATTGTCCTAAGGACACAGCACAGAGAATGGTCCACAGCCAACATTGTCCTAAGGACACAGCACAGAGAATGGTGCAACGGCTGATGATCCCCACAGCCAACATTGTCCTAAGGACACAGCACAGAGAATGGTGCAACGGCTGATGATCCCCACAGCCAACATTGTCCTAAGGACACAGCACAGAGAATGGTGCAACGGCTGATGATCCCCACAGCCAACATTGTCCTAAGGACACAGCACAGAGAATGGTCCACAGCCAACATTGTCCTAAGGACACAGCACAGAGAGTGGTGCAACGGCTGATGATCCCCACAGCCAACAGTGTCCTAAGGACACAGCACAGAGAATGGTCCACAGCCAACATTGTCCTAAGGACACAGCACAGAGAGTGGTGCAACGGCTGATGATCCCCACAGCCAACATTGTCCTAAGGACACAGCACAGAGAATGGTGCAACGGCTGATGATCCCCACAGCCAACATTGTCCTAAGGACACAGCACAGAGAATGGTGCAACGGCTGATGATCCCCACAGCCAACATTGTCCTAAGGACACAGCACAGAGAATGGTCCACAGCCAACATTGTCCTAAGGACACAGCACAGAGAATGGTGCAACGGCTGATGATCCCCACAGCCAACATTGTCCTAAGGACACAGCACAGAGAATGGTCCACAGCCAACATTGTCCTAAGGACACAGCACAGAGAATGGTGCAGCGGCTGCTGGTGTGACAGTTTGAGTCATTGATAAAAGACAAACTGTATGATTTATCGTTTTTCATAATGGTGAAGACCCCTCTGTTGTGGCCTGTCACATTGCTATGGGCATGGAAGTGGCAGAAGCCAGCTGTTTTCATAATGGTGAAGACCCCTCTGTCACATTGCTATGGGCATGGAAGTGGCAGAAGCCAGCTGTTTTCATAATGGTGAAGACCCCTCTGTCACCTTGCTATGGGCATGGAAGTGGCAGAAGCCAGCTGTTTTCATAATGGTGAAGACCCCTCTGTCACCTTGCTATGGGCATGGAAGTGGCAGAAGCCAGCTGTTTTCATAATGGTGAAGACCCCTCTGTCACCTTGCTATGGGCATGGAAGTGGCAGAAGCCAGCTGTTTTCATAATGGTGAAGACCCCTCTGTCACCTTGCTATGGGCATGGAAGTGGCAGAAGCCAGCTGTTTTCATAATGGTGAAGACCCCTCTGTCACCTTGCTATGGGCATGGAAGTGGCAGAAGCCAGCTGTTTTCATAATGGTGAAGACCCCTCTGTCACCTTGCTATGGACATGGAAGTGGCAGAAGCCAGCTGTTTTCATAATGGTGAAGACCCCTCTGTCACCTTGCTATGGGCATGGAAGTGGCAGAAGGCAGCTGTTTTCATAATGGTGAAGACCCCTCTGTCACCTTGCTATGGGCATGGAAGTGGCAGAAGGCAGCTGTTTTCATAATGGTGAAGACCCCTCTGTCACCTTGCTATGGGCATGGAAGTGGCAGAAGCCAGCTGTTTTCATAATGGTGAAGA
>CM065684.1:66593943-66601443 GCA_017654935.2 Phymorhynchus buccinoides | reverse complement strand
TGTGGTGATGGTGTTGTGATGGTGGTTGTTTGTCTGTTCTCCCTCCATAGTTTACCAGTGATGTAAGTCAGTCCAACAGACTTCACTTACTTCCCTTTGCTCGTTTCTTATCTGGTTTCTTCGTTTTGGTCACCATCTTGTTTTGTATTTTCCCCTCAGTTTGATGTTGCGCTTGGAGGTTACAATCTTGGTACATTTTGCAGAGCTCCTTTCCGTTTTTGTTTTTGTTGTTATTATTTTGTTCTCAATTGTCTTTGATGTTTGTTTTATTCGTTGGCATGTGTTGGGGGTAGAGAGGGTAACTGTGTTGCTTTGTTGATTTTTAGCATACATTATTATAATATGATCTAGCATTTTATGATGTCTCTGTTTCTTTGCTATTGCTATTATATATATTGATTGTTTATCCTTTTTCTTATGTTTTCTAGACTTATGTGTATTATCCTATATTTTAAACAAATGATGGTTTAAGCTTTGTGTGCATGTGTCTGTGTGTGTGTGTGTCTGGGGAAATGAGAGAGAGAGGGGGGAGAGGGGATGGAGATTGGAGGAGGAAGGGAGAGAGAGAGAGAGAGAGAGAGAGAGAGAGAGAGAGAGAGAGAGAGAGAGAGAGAGAGAGCTCAGAGAGAGAGAGAACTAGGGTGAATGTGTGTTGATTTTAGCATACCTTTTATCATTGTTGTGGTATTCAGTATTGGTTTTAATAATCTAAACTTTGTTTTTGTGTATATTGGGATATTATTCATTTTAATTTAGTTTTATGCATATTGTCCCATTATTGTTTGTTTAAGCTGTGTGTGTGTGTGTGTGAGGGAGAGAGAGAGAGGGGGGGGGGGGGAGAGGGAGAGAGATTGGGGGAAGGGGGGGAGGAGGGGAGAGAGAGAGAGGGGGGGGGGAGAGAGAGACAGGGAGAGAGAGAGAGAGAGAAAAGAGAGAGAGAGGGAGAGAGAGAGCCAGGGTGAATGTGTGTTGACTTTAGCATACATTATTTTACATTGTTCTAGTATTCAGCATTGGCTTTTATAATCTAAACCTTGTTTTTATGTACCCCCTTTTATACATTTTGTTTGCTGTCCTATTATTACTTTTATACAAATTGTTTGTTTAGCTCTGTGTGTGTGTGTGTGTGTGTGTGTGTGTGTGTGTGTGCTATATTGTATTGTAATTTAATTCTTATGTATTTACTGTATATTGTCTTATTGTCTCTATTTGTATATGTGTTTTATGTGCATGCCAGACAAAGAATTTCTTTATGTTTTAAAGACAATAAATATTTTGATTTGATTGATTGGGGGGGGGGTTCTTTGAAGATCTTTTCACCTTGTTTTGAGTGTATGTTTCTGTATCACATGGTTTATTATTGTTACATAGTTCGCACATCTGGTTCTTTACACAAGCATACACATGTGTGTGCACGCACACACACATACACGCACACGCACACGCACACGCACACACACACGCACACGCACACGCGCACACACACACATGCACACACACACACACACACACACATGGAAGTAGTTTTTCCCCAAAAATGTCAACACTAAAGAGCTCTTATTGCTGCATTGATGTGTATCCCAGGTACCTTTGGTAGGCTGCAATTAGAGGATTTCAGTTGGTTTTGTGCTGCTTTAGTGCTCCAAGATTTCATGTGAAATCGTAATTAAATGTTGTGAATATCTATCCATTGGTAACTTGCTGTTCGTTTGTACGTTTTATTTCTTCTATGTTCCTTGAGATAGATTTGTGTCGGCTGAATGGTTAGCATTTCTGTAGAGGACATTGGAGGGGGAAGGTGATTGTTCAGTTACTGTTTGGGCTGTTCATTCGATTGTTCAGTTACTGTTTGGGCTGTTCATTTGATTGTTCAGTTACTGTTTGGGCTGTTCATTTGATTGTTCAGTTACTATTTCGTATTTGGGCTGTTCATTTGATTGTTCAGTTACTCTTTGGGCTGTTCATTTGATTGTTCAGTTACTATTTGGGCTGTTCATTTGATTGTTCAGTTACTATTTGGGCTGTTCATTTGATTGTTCAGTTACTATTTGGGCTGGTCATTTGATTGTTCAGTTACTCTTTGGGCTGTTCATTTCATTGTTCAGTTACTGTTTGGGCTGTTCATTTCATTGTTCAGTTACTGTTTGGGCTGTTCATTTGATTGTTCAGTTACTATTTGGGCTGTTCATTTGATTGTTCAGTTACTGTTTGGGCTGTTCATTTGATTGTTCAGTTACTCTTTGGGCTGGTCATTTGATTGTTCAGTTACTCTTGGGCTGTTCATTGGCTGTCATATCTGGTCTCTTTTCTCGTAGATCAGTTGGGGTCGGTAATCGGTATTCCTGTGTGGACGTTTTGTTGTTGTCTGGATCTGTTTGCTGGTAAGATCATTAAGACGCAATGGGGATTAGAAAGTGTAATGGTGGTTTCAAATCTTCAACAAGAAACTGAGAAAAAGCAGTTCCATGAGGTATTTCTGCTTGGGAAAATGTGCATGTCATCATCCTTGCATAAAGGGCGGAAAATAAAACTTGTTCAGTGCGTTTCAGTCTTCACTGGCAGTTTGGTAATTGTTGAATGTCAGCTCTTTTGACCTTTGACTGCATGTAAAGTACTGCACACACATCGTTTTAGGTGAGGTGTTTCTTTGGGCTGTTCAACATCTTGCCATGCATGCCAGTTGAGCCAAGAAAGAAGACATGTAGTGATTTAGTGAACATGCAGGTTTTGGGTCAATGTCACCATTTTTTGTAATTTCCTGTAAATCTTTCTATTCTAATTTATGTTAAGATGGGCTTCTTTGGTCTTAGTTGTTTAGATTATGCCTCATTTATTTCTGTCTTTGTCTCTGTCTCTCTGTCTCTGTCTGTCTCTCTCTCTCTCTCTCTCTCTTTCTATTCATTCATCTCTCTCTCTCTCTCCTCCCCCCCCCCCCCCTCTCCCCCCCCCCCCCTCTCCTCTCTCTCTCTCTCTCTCTCTCTCTCTCTCTCTCTCTCTCTCTCTCTCTCTCTCTCTCTCTCTCTCTCTCTCTCTCTCTCTCTCTCTCTCTCTCTCTCTCTCTCATGTCTTTCTTTGCTATTTGTGTGCATTTCAATCTTCTCCATGTAATCAGTGTCAGTGGTTTTGTTCTGACAGGTGTTGTGGTTTGTGTCATGTGTGTCAGGTACATGTTGGTTTGGAGAGAGAAAGAAAGAAAAGAAGAGGACTTTTATTGAATGTTACAGCGATGTCAGTGATTATGTTTATTGTTGCTTACCCGTAGTATGTTATACATAAGGCAGATGGAAGAGTGAATCAAGAAAAAATAATCACAAATGAAAGTTTTCATTTACAGTAGGAAAATGTTGGAACTAGAACATTGCTTAAAACCAGGTCAGTGTTGTTTGGATTTTTAAAAAACCCATGACAGCAGCTTTGAGAGAGAGGGCGAGACGGAGAAGAATAGAATGATTGATTCTTGTTCTCATTTAGAAATAAAAGCAGCTTTTAATTTCATGCATGGTTTGATGCAAATTGAAGCAAAACAAGTCTTTCATGAAGCGCATAATTATAGTCTCTTTTAATCTCTCTTTCTCTCTCTTTCATGACCTTTATAAAAACAAAAGCAAAATATATATACAACAAAGTACAAGATAAACTAAGACACACACAGACTGCAAGGAGAGACATGCTTTGTACTGTGAAGCATTTGGTAGTCTAGAATGTGATACTACTAAGGCAGAGTTGTTCATATTTTTAATGACTACAGTCTGCACCATTTGCCACTGTCTGTGTTTGTCTCTCCTTGTAGTCTGTGTCTGTCTGTCTCTCCTTGCAGTCTGTGTCTGTCTCTCCTTGCAGTCTGTGTGTGTCTGTCTCTCCTTGCAGTCTGTGTGTGTCTGTCTCTCCTTGCAGTCTGTGTGTGTCTGTCTCTCCTTGCAGTCTGTGTGTGTCTGTCTCTCCTTGCAGTCTGTGTCTGTCTCTCCTTGCAGTCTGTGTGTGTCTGTCTCTCCTTGCAGTCTGTGTGTGTCTGTCTCTCCTTGCAGTCTGTGTGTGTCTGTCTCTCCTTGCAGTCTGTGTGTGTCTGTCTCTCCTTGCAGTCTGTGTGTGTCTGTCTCTCCTTGCAGTCTGTGTCTGTCTCTCCTTGCAGTCTGTGTGTGTCTGTCTCTCCTTGCAGTCTGTGTGTGTCTGTCTCTCCTTGCAGTCTGTGTGTGTCTGTCTCTCCTTGCAGTCTGTGTCTGTCTGTCTCTCCTTGCAGTCTGTGTGTGTCTGTCTCTCCTTGCAGTCTGTGTGTGTCTGTCTCTCCTTGCAGTCTGTGTGTGTCTGTCTCTCCTTGCAGTCTGTGTCTGTCTCTCCTTGCAGTCTGTGTGTGTCTGTCTCTCCTTGCAGTCTGTGTGTCTGTCTCTCCTTGCAGTCTGTGTGTGTCTGTCTCTCCTTGCAGTCTGTGTCTGTCTGTCCTTGCAGTCTGTGTGTGTCTGTCTCTCCTTGTAGTCTGTGTCTGTCTCTCCTTGCAGTCTATGTCTGTCTCTCCTTGCAGTCTGTGTCTGTCTCTCCTTGCAGTCTGTGTCTGTCTCTCCTTGTCGTCTGTGTCTGTCTCTCCTTGCAGTCTATGTCTGTCTCTCCTTGCAGTCTATGTCTGTCTCTCCTTGCAGTCTGTCTGTGTCTGTCTCTCCTTGCAGTCTGTGTCTGTCTCTCCTTGCAGTCTGTGTCTGTCTCTCCTTGCAGTCTATGTCTGTCTCTCCTTGCAGTCTGTGTCTGTCTCTCCTTGCAGTCTGTGTCTGTCTCTCCTTGCAGTCTATGTCTGTCTCTCCTTGCAGTCTGTGTCTGTCTCTCCTTGCAGTCTGTGTCTGTCTCTCCTTGCAGTCTGTGTCTGTCTCTCCTTGCAGTCTGTGTCTGTCTCTCCTTGCAGTCTGTGTCTGTCTCTCCTTGCAGTCTGTGTGTGTCTGTCTCTCCTTGCAGTCTGTGTGTGTCTGTCTCTCCTTGCAGTCTGTGTGTGTCTGTCTCTCCTTGCAGTCTATGTCTGTCTCTCCTTGCAGTCAGTGTCTGTCTGTCCTTGCAGTCTGTGTCTGTCTCTCCTTGCAGTCTGTGTGTGTCTGTCTCTCCTTGCAGTCTGTGTCTGTCTCTCCTTGCAGTCTATGTCTGTCTCTCCTTGCAGTCTATGTCTGTCTCTCCTTGCAGTCTGTGTGTCTGTCTCTCCTTGCAGTCTGTGTGTCTGTCTCTCCTTGCAGTATGTGTGTCTGTCTATCCTTGCAGTCTGTGTGTCTGTCTGTCCTTGCAGTCTCTGACGTGTTCCTGCCGTCGGAGCCCAGCAATTCCAGCCTGTCTGAGATGTGCCCATCCTCCACGGAGCAGGGCGGAGCGCAGACCCCTGCAGCCTCCACCTCCTCCCAGCTGTCCCCCTCCACCGGCCGCCAGAGAGGTAGGAGAGTGCAGTCTGCCCTCTGGCAGAAGGGGCTGGACAACCTCATTTTCCTGTAATCCCCATGCCACCATTACCACCATTGACTAACTCAGTAGAGAGTAGGGGAGTGCAGTCTGCCCTCTGGCAGAAGGGGCTGGACAACCTCATTTTCCTGTAATCCCCATGCCACCATTACCACCATTGACTAACTCAGTAGAGAGTAGGGGAGTGCAGTCTGCCCTCTGGCAGAAGGGGCTGGACAACCTCATTTTCCTGTAATCCCCATGCCACCATTACCACCATTGACTAACTCAGTAGAGAGTAGGGGAGTGCAGTCTGCCCTCTGGCAGAAGGGGCTGGACAACTTCATTTTCCTGTAATGTTCCCCTGGCCACCATTACCACCATTGACTAACTCAGTATATATGCTTCACTTTGCTTAGTACCAGTACTGCTTTGGATTGTAACTCCTACCAGTGGTCTGGCCTTCAGTACACAGTATACCGATGCTACCAGTACTGCTTTGGATTGTAACTCCTACCAGTACTGCTTTGGATTGTAACTCCTACCAAGCTGGATAACCTACTTGTAACTGTAGAACCAATCTGCTACAAGTACTGGTGAGAGGGACAGGATAACCTTCAAACCAGCTGTGACACCAGCCATGTTCATCAGTCCTTACAACTAGCCATGTTCAATCTTGGCTCACACTGTCTGTCAATGCCACCAATCAATGAATCACGTTCATCAGTCCTTACAACTAGCCATGTTCAATCTTGGCTCACACTGTCTGTCAATGCCACCAATCAATGAATCACGTTCATCAGTCCTTACAACTAGCCATGTTCAATCTTGGCTCACACTGTCTGTCAATGCCACCAATCAATGAATCACGTTCATCAGTCCTTACAACTAGCCATGTTCAATCTTGGCTCACACTGTCTGTCAATGCCACCAATCAATGAATCACGTTCATCAATCCTTCTTCTTCTTCTTCTCTTCAGGGCCCACGGTCAGTATGTTGACCATTCTGGCTCCTTTGGAAAAAAAAAGACTTACAACTAGCCATGTTCAATCTTGGCCCACAGTGTCTATCAATGCCACTAGTAGCGCTACAGCTGTTGGTGCCAAGGACTGGATCACCTAATTTTTCTAACATCTCCAAGCACCCAGGTTCAAGTCCAGCTAACTTTATGTCTAGCAAGCAGTATGCCAATTCTACTGCCCTTACTGCTTTTACTCTGGGGAAAGTGGACTGGATACACCCATTTTCTAGTAACCTTTTTCTACATTATCACCGTCAACTGGTTCATAACTAGCAAATTATGAACGCTATTATCATTGTCTTGTTTTTCTACATTATGACCGTCAACTGGTTCATAACTAGCAAATTATGAACGCTATTATCATTGTCTTGTTGTTTTTTTCTGGTGAAAAAGGGCTGGCCATTGTTTTGTAACCCCTCCAACTCCCCATTGTGACTTTGAGCTTAGTGCAGCAAGCAGTGTACAGTGCCACCTACTGCTGCTTCAACTATTGGTGGAAGACAATGGTTAACCTCATTTCCCTGCGACATTCCTCTACCCAACACTATCAGTGCCACCTACTGCTGCTTCAACTATTGGTGGAAGACAATGGTTAACCTCATTTCCCTGTGACATTCCCAACCCAACACTATCAGTGCCACCCACTGCTGCTTCAACTATTGGTGGAAGACAATGGTTAACCTCATTTCCCTGCGACATTCCTCTACCCAACACTATCAGTGCCACCTACTGCTGCTTCAACTATTGGTGGAAGACAATGGTTAACCTCATTTCCCTGTGACATTCCCAACCCAACACTATCAGTGCCACCCACTGCTGCCCTGTTCCTTGGTCCCACATAGTGGACTGAAGAAAGAAGGCGACAAACACAATTGATCATGATGGGGGGACAGTGTTTTCACCGGTCATGGGATAAACCCAGTGTGATATTCAGTTAGTGTGTGTGTGTGTGCGCACATGCACATGCGCATGTTTGTGTGCATGGGTGGTGGTGGTGAAGGGTGGAGTTGGTGCGCGCAATGTGTGTGTGTTTTCTTGTGCGTAGTGTATTGTATGCTTCTGAAATTGTTCGTGT
>CM065684.1:66571443-66586443 GCA_017654935.2 Phymorhynchus buccinoides | reverse complement strand
TCCTGGTCACAGTCATGAGATCCATGCATGGAGATCTAGAGTGTCCTGGTCACAGTCATGAGATCCATGCATGGAGATCTAGAGTGTCCTGGTCACAGTCATGAGATCCATGCATGGAGATCTAGAGTGTCCTGGTCACAGTCATGAGATCCATGCATGGAGATCTAGAGTGTCCTGGTCACAGTCATGAGATCCATGCATGGAGATCTAGTCTCCTGGTCACAGTCATGAGATCCATGCATGGAGATCTAGAGTGTCATGGTCACAGTCATGAGATCCGTGCATGGAGATCTAGAGTGTCATGGTCACAGTCATGAGATCCATGCATGAAGATCTAGTCTCCTGGTCACAGTCATGAGATCCATGCATGGAGATCTAGAGTGTCATGGTCACAGTCATGAGATCCATGCATGAAGATCTAGTCTCCTGGTCACAGTCATCTCCATGGTCACACCTGCCACATCTTGTCTCCTCCTTTCTGTCTGTGAAGTCAAGTGTTTATCTTGATGCCATACATCTCTCTACTGGTTGATGCCAGGGGCTTGCTACACGCTAACTGAAGTCAAGTGTTTATCTTGATGCCACACATCTCTCTACTGGTTGATGCCAGGGGCTTGCTACACGCTAACTGAAGTCAAGTGTTTATCTTGATGCCATACATCTCTCTACTGGTTGATGCCAGGGGCTTGCTACACGCTAACTGAAGTCAAGTGTTTATCTTGATGCCACACATCTCTCTACTGGTTGATGCCAGGGGCTTGCTACACGCTAACTGAAGTCAAGTGTTTATCTTGATGCCACACATCTCTCTACTGGTTGATGCCAGGGGCTTGCTACACGCAAACTGTGCTTTTGATGGCAAAATGTAGGATGATTATGCTGTAATCTTACAAGCTACGGTAATGGTTAGAGCAAGTGTGTGTGTGTTTGGATCACTCTTTCAAATCAAACGAAGAGATCTTATTCACTGAACCATTTTGTTCTTTCTGCATGTGTTCATAGTCCACATAGTCCAGAGGATAAATGTGGTGAACACCTTTAGAGCTAAGAGAAATCCACTCAGTGACACTTTTCCTTAGAACACTTCTTGGCCTCTTTTCATTTTTTATAGACCCTTTTCTTTCATTTTTTTGGTTAAAGTATTTCATTTTTTGGTGAATGTAGCCCATTTGTATCTAATACTTTTCAGGGTTGGTCTTTTAGCTGATTGTGATGGAATCATTTGCACACATAGATTATTTGTTGATCAACATTCATGCACTTTGAACAAGTAACATGCCTAATGATTATGGTTATTATAACTGTCGATAAACACGATCTGTCGTTTAATATTATGCATTTCATTGTGGGAAAAAGCAAATTAACAATAAAGATTTCAATAACAAACAGAAGTTTTGGTTGTCTGTTACTGTTCTGTTTGTTTATGGCATTGTCATTTTAATGTTTGATTTGTTTAGTGTTTGTTGACATTTCTATTCAGTCTGTGTGTGCAATGCAAAGAAAAGAAGAAGAGAGAAAGGTAAGAGGAAGGAGAGAGAGAGGAATAAGAAGGAATAGAGAGAGAAAGGTAAGAGGAAGGAATAGAGAGAGAAAGGTAAGAGGGAGGAATAGAGAGAGAAAGGTAAGAGGAAGGAATAGAGAGAGAAAGGTAAGAGGAAGGAATAGAGAGAGAAAGGTAAGAGGAAGGAATAGAGAGAGAAAGGTAAGAGGAAGGAATAGAGAGAGAGAGAGAAAGGTAGGTAAGAGGAAGGAATAGAGAGAGAAAGGTAAGAGGAGAGGAATAGAGAGAGAAAGGTAAGAGGAAGGAATAGAGAGAGAAAGGTAGGAGGAGAGAGAGAATAGAGAGAGAAAGGAGAAAGGAATAGAGAGAGAAAGGTAAGAGGAAGGAATAGAGAGAGAAAGGTAAGAGAGAGGAATAAGAGAGGAATAGAAAGGTAAGAGGGAGGAAAGGAAGAATAGAGAGAGAAAGGTAAGAGGAAGGAATAGAAAGTAAGAGGAAGGAATAGAGAGAAAGGTAAGAAGAATAGAGAGAGAAAGGTAAGAGAGAAAGGTAAGAAGGAATAGAGAGAGAAAGGTAAGAGGAGGAATAGAGAGAGAAAGGTAAGAGGAAGGAATAGAGAGAGAAAGGTAAGAGGAAGGAATAGAGAGAGAAAGGTAAGAGGGAAGGAATAGAGAGAGAAAGGTAAGAGGAAGGAATAGAGAGAGAAAGGTAAGAAAGGAATAGAGAGAGAAAGAGAAAGGAGAAAGGGAAGGAATAGAGAGAGAAAGGTAGAGAGAGAAAGGTAAGAGAGGAATAGAGAGAGAAAGGTAAGAGGAAAGGTAAGAGGAGGAATAGAGAGAGAAAGGTAAGAGGAAGGAATAGAGAGAGAAAGGTAAGAGGAGAGGAATAGAGAGAGAAAGGTAAGAGGAAGGAATAGAGAGAGAAAGGAATAGAGAGGTAAGAGGAAGGAATAGAGAGAGAAAGGTAAGAGGAAGGAATGAGAGAGAAAGGTAAGAGGAAGGAATAGAGAGAGAAAGGAATAGAGAAGAAAGGTAAGAGGAGGAATAGAGAGAGAAAGGTAAGAGGAAGGAATAGAGAGAGAAAGGTAAAGAGGAAGGAATAGAGAGAGAAAGGTAAGAGGAGAGGAATAGAGAGGTAAGAGGAAGGAATAGAGAGAGAAAGGTAAGAGGAAGGAATAGAGAGAGAAAGGTAAGAGGAAGGAATAGAGAGAGAAAGGTAAGAGGGAGGAATAGAGAGAGAAAGGTAAGAGGAGAGGAATAGAGAGAGAAAGGTAAGAGAGAAATAGAGAGAGAAAGGGTAAGAGGAAGGAATAGAGAGAGAAAGGTAAGAGAGAGAGGAATAGAGAAGAGGAAGGAATAGAGAGAAGGTAAGAGGAGGAATAGAGAGAGAAAGGTAAGAGGAAGGAATAGAGAGAGAGAGAAAGGTAAGAGGTAAGAGGAAGGAATAGAGAGAGAATAGGAATAGAGAGAGAAAGGTAAGAGGAAGGAATAGAGAGAGAAAGGTAAGAGGAAGGAAGAGAGAGGAATAGAGAGAGAAAGGTAGAGAGGTAAGAGGAGGAATAGAGAGAGAAAGGTAAGAGGAAGGAAGAGAGAGAGAGAAAGGTAAGAGGAAGGAATAGAGAGAGAAAGGTAAGAGGAAAGGAATAGAGAGAGAAAGGTAAGAGGAAGGAATAGAGAGAGAAAGGTAAGAGGAAGGAATAGAGAGAGAAAGGTAAGAGGAAGGAATAGAGAGAGAAAGGTAAGAGGAAGGAATAGAGAGAGAAAGGTAAGAGGGAGGAATAGAGAGAGAAAGGTAAGAGGAAGGAATAGAGAGAGAAAGGTAAGAGGAAGGAATAGAGAGAGAAAGGTAAGAGGAAGGAATAGAGAGAGAAAGGTAAGAGGAAGGAATAGAGAGAGAAAGGTAAGAGGAAGGAATAGAGAGAGAAAGGTAAGAGGAATAGAGAGAGAAAGGTAAATAGAGAGAGAAAGGTAAGAGGAAGGAATAGAGAGAGAAAGGTAAGAGGGAGGAATAGAGAGAGAAAGGTAAGAGGAAGGAATAGAGAGAGAAAGGTAAGAGGAAGGAATAGAGAGAGAAAGGTAAGAGGAAGGAATAGAGAGAGAAAGGTAAGAGGAAGGAATAGAGAGAGAAAGGTAAGAGGAAGGAATAGAGAGAGAAAGGTAAGAGGAAGGAATAGAGAGAGAGAGAAAGGAATAGAGAGAGAAAGGAAGAGGAGGAATAGAGAGAGAAAGGTAAGAGAGGAGAATAGAGAGAAGAGAGAGTAAGAGGAAGGAATAGAGAGAGAAAGGAGAGAAAGGTAAGAGGAAGGAATAGAGAGAGAAAGGTAAGAGGAAGGAATAGAGAGAGAAAGAGAGAAAAGAGGAAGGAATAGAGAGAGAAAGGTAAGAGGAAGGAATAGAGAGAGAAAGGTAAGAGGAAGGAATAGAGAGAGAAAGGTAAGAGGAAGGAATAGAGAGAGAAAGGTAAGAGGAAGGAATAGAGAGAGAAAGGAGAGGGAAGGAATAGAGAGAGAAGGTAAGGTAAGAGGGAGGAATAGAGAGAGAAAGGTAAGAGGAAGGAATAGAGAGAGAAAGGTAAGAGGAAGGAATAGAGAGAGAAAGGAGAGAGAAAGGTAAGAGGGAGGAATAGAGAGAGAAAGAGAGAGAAGGAATAGAGAGAGAAAGGTAGAGAGGAAGGAATAGAATAGAGAGAGAAAGGTAAGAGGAAGGAATAGAGAGAGAGAAGAGGAAGGTAAGAGGGAAGGAATAGAGAGAGAAAGGTAGAGAGAGAAAAGAGGAAAGAGAGAAAGGTAGGAGAGAGAAAGGTAAGAGAGGAAGGAATAGAGAGAGAAAGGTAAGAGGAAGGAATAGAGAGAGAAAGGTAAGAGGGTAAGGAATAGAGAGAGAAAGGTAAGAGGAAGGAATAGAGAGAGAAAGGTAAGAGGAAGGAATAGAGAGAGAAAGGTAATAGAGAGAGAAAGGTAAGAGGAAGGAATAGAGAGAGAAAGGTAAGAGGAAGGAATAGAGAGAGAAAGGTAAGAGGGAGGAATAGAGAGAGAAAGGTAAGAGGAAGGAGAGAGGTAAGAGGAAGGAATAGAGAGAGAAAGGTAGAGAGAAAGGTAAGAGGAAGGAATAGAGAGAGAAAGGTAAGAGGAAGGAATAGAGAGAGAAAGGTAAGAGGAAGGAATAGAGAGAGAAAGGTAAGAGAATAGAGAGGAAATAGAGAGAGAAAGGTAAGAGGAATAGAAGAGAAAGGTAAGAGGAAGATAGAGAGAGAAAGGTAAGAGGAAGGAATAGAGAGAGAAAGGTAAGAGGAAGGAATAGAGAGAGAAAGGTAAGAGAGAGAAAGAAGGAATAAGAGAGAGAGAAAGGTAAGAGGGAGGAATAGAGAGAGAAAGGTAAGAGGAAGGAATAGAGAGAGAAAGGGTAAGAGGAAAGGTAAGAGGAATAGAGAGAGAAAGGTAAGAGGAAGGAATAGAGAGAGAAAGGTAAGAGGAAGGAATAGAGAGAGAAAGGTAAGAGGAAGGAATAGAGAGAGAAAGGTAAGAGGAAGGAATAGAGAGAGAAAGGTAAGAGGAGAGGAATAAGAGAGAGAAGAGGTAAGAGGAAGGAATAGGAATAGTAAGAGAGAAAGGTAAGAGAAAGGTAGGAATAGAGAGAGAAAGGTAAGAGGAAGGAATAGAGAGAGAAAGGTAAGAGAAGGAATAGAGAGAGAAAGGTAAGAGGAAGGAATAGAGAGAGAAAGGTAAGGAGGAAGGAATAGAGAGAGAAAGGTAAGAGGTAAGAGGAATAGAGAGAGAAAGGTAAGAGGAAGGAATAGAGAGAGAAAGGTAAGAGGGAAGAGAATAGAGAGAGAAAGGTAAGAGGAAGGAATAGAGAGAGAAAGGTAAGAGGAAGGAATAGAGAGAGAAAGGTAAGAGGAAGGAATAGAGAGAGAAAGGTAAGAGGAAGGAATAGAGAGAGAAAGGTAAGAGGAAGGAATAGAGAAAGAAAGGTAAGAGGTAAGAGGAAGGAGAGAGAGAAAGGTAAGAGAGGAGGAGAGAGAAAGGTAAGAGGGAGGAATAGAGAGAGAAAGGTAAGAAAGGAATAGAGAGAAAGGTAAGAGGAAGGAATAGAGAGAGAAAGGTAAGAGGAAGGAATAGAGAGAGAAAGGTAAGAGGAAGGAATAGAGAGAGAAAGGTAAGAGGAAGAGGAATAGAGAGAGAAAGGTAAGAGGAGAGGAATAGAGAGAGAAAGGTAAGAGGGAGGAATAGAGAGAGAAAGGTAAGAGGGAGGAATAGAGAGAGAAAGGTAAGAGGAAGGAATAGAGAGAGAAAGGTAAGAGGGAGAATAGAGATAGAGGAAGGAATAGAGAGAGAAAGGTAAGAGGAAGGAATAGAGAGAGAAAGGTAAGAGGAAAGGAATAGAGAGAAAGGTAAGAGGAAGGAATAGAGAGAGAAAGGTAATAGGAATAGAGAGAGAAAGGTAAGAGGGGAATAGAGAGAGAAAGGTAAGAGGAAGGAATAGAGAGAGAAAGGTAAGAGGGAGGAATAGAGAGAGAAAGGTAAGAGGGAGGAATAGAGAGAGAAAGGTAAGAGGTAAGAGGAATAGAGAGAGAAAGGTAAGAGGAAGGAATAGAGAGAGAAAGGTAAGAGGAAGGAATAGAGAGAGAAAGGTAAGAGGGAGGAATAGAGAGAGAAAGGTAAGAGGGAGGAATATAGAGAGAAAGGTAAGAGGTAAGAGGAAGGAATAGAGAGAGAAAGGTAAGAGGGAGGAATAGAGAGAGAAAGGTAAGAGGGAGGAATAGAGAGAGAAAGGTAAGAGGAAGGAATAGAGAGAGAAAGGTAAGAGGGAGGAATAGAGAGAGAAAGGTAAGAGGGAGGAATAGAGAGAGAAAGGTAAGAGGAAGGAATAGAGAGAGAAAGGTAAGAGGGAGGAATAGAGAGAGAAAGGTAAGAGGAAGGAATAGAGAGAGAAAGGTAAGAGGAAGGAATAGAGAGAGAAAGGTAAGAGAGGAATAGAGAGAGGGTAAGAGGAAGGAATAGAGAGAGAAAGGTAAGAGGAAGGAATAGAGAGAGAAAGGTAAGAGGAAGGAATAGAGAGAGAAAGGTAAGAGGAAGGAATAGAGAGAGAAAGGTAAGAGGAAGGAATAGAGAGAGAAAGGTAAGAGGGAGGAATAGAGAGAGAAAGGTAAGAGGGAGGAATAGAGAGAGAAAGGTAACAGTTTGTTTCTTTGGTTTTGTCTTTGCTGTTACAATGCATATTCCCGTATCTTTATAGGAGCACACATTCATGCAGACTTTCAACAGAGCTGGCACATGCACACACATTCTCTTTCTTTCTCATACTTATGTTCGTATGTGCGCCCACACCCGCACATCACACACACGCACACGCACACGCACACCAATTCTCTTCAACAGCAATCTAATATCACGAAGAGTGGATAGACGTTAAATGAAAGACACACACACACACACACACACACACACACACACACACACACATGCACATTCTATGAACTACACAAATGACACCCACTTTTAGCATATTTCATACACTACAATTGCTCACCCCCTGCTATCCAATTCATGCTATAGATTTACAGTCACTGCAGAGAATGCCTCCTCTGATGGAGAGTATGTCGCTGCTAGTGCAGCGCCTTATCCTTTTCTTTTACTTGCTCTTCATATTTACTGCTTGAATGGAGAGGGTGGAAAGGTAAAATATTGACTAGTTGTTCATTTTAAGAAAAAGAAAAACGACCAATTGACAACCGTTTTGTTGCCAAAGGGTTCTTAGCCATTCTTGAAGACCATCAGCACATGGGGCCCGCGTTGTTGTCATTTCATTAAAAAGAAAAAGAGCTTAAAGGTTAAGCGCTATATACATGTTCTTCAGCCTATTTACACTCCATTGTAATCTATGTATGAACATTCGCACCAGCTGACGGCATAGTATGTTCATTGTAATCTATGTATGAACATTGGCACCAGCTGACGGCATAGTATGTTCATTGTAATCTATGTATGAACATTGGCACCAGCTGATGGCATAGTATGTTCATTGTAATCTATGTATGAACATTGGCACCAGCTGACGGCATAGTATGTTCATTGTAATCTATGTATGAACATTGGCACCAGCTGACGGCATAGTATGTTCATTGTAATCTATGTATGAACATTGGCACCAGCTGACGGCATAGTATGTTCATTGAGCTTTATGAACATTGGACCAGCTGACGGCATAGTATGGGTGACAACGGCATAGTAATAGCTTTATACAGTGGAACCTCCCTTATAAGAACCCCCCCCCCCCCCCCCCCCCCCCACCCCCCCCCCCCCCCCCCCCCCCCCCCCCCCCCCCCCCCCCCCCCCCCCCTTAGACTTGCTCCCTCTTATGATCTTCTCTGAGACATTGCCCTTCTTTGTAAGTATTAAAATGACCTCCCTTATACAACTCCCTCCTACTTCAGACCTCATTTTGCATGATGTTGGAGGTTCCTCTGTACTCTTTGTTTTCATTCGGCAACTAAGAAGATGCAACAAATGTTACCTGTGTGTTACCTGTGTGTTACCTGTATGTTACCTGTGTGTTACCTGTATGTTACCTGTGTGTTACCTGTGTGTTACCTGTTTGTTACCTGTGTGTTACCTGTATGTTACCTGTATGTTACCTGTGTGTTACCTGTATGTTACCTGTGTGTTACCTGTGTGTTACCTGTATGTTACCTGTGTGCTACCTGTATGTTACCTGTATATTAGCCTAATCTATTCAATGTTTTCTAGCTTTTATATATAATTTGTCTACTTTTTCCTCCATTAAATTGCACATTAACAAAAGACATGGTCATGTGTTGTTATCAGAGCTGTAGCCGTGCATTTCACCCACTAATGTGGATCATTGGTGTTTTCCTCTTTTCATATTCAGTAGCCTTAAAGACCCACCACGTCACGTGTCATAATCATGGTTTGTACGTGTTTTCCCTCTTATAGCTGGTAAGAAATCTGAAGAATCTTCCAAGCATAAGAGGGAATGTGACACGTGACGTGAGGGGTCTTTAAAGATATATTCAGAACTCTTCAACAGCATAACTTGAAAACTTGTGTCAATTGGATTGAAGTATACTCACTTCCTCGAGCCATGACAACATTTTACTCACTTCAGAAACGAACCGACACTCACCCTGTTTTACCACTTCTCTGAAAACCCTATGTTGTCCAGTTCTCCGTAGAGTTTCTTTGCACAAAGTGATAATCACCCTATTTTACAACTTCTCTGAAAACCCTCTGTGGTCCAGCTTTCCGTAGAGTTTCTCCGCTTCAACGCATTCTACCCCATCCGTGCAGCCGCATTTATCTTCCCTGGCCCAGCTGTGCAGAGAGCTGTGAGCATAACGATAAAAAAGTTTATAAAATTTGCTATAACTTTGGAACAATTCACTGTATTACTTTAAAATTGTCAAATGTTATTGTCAAATGTGTGTTTTAAAAGTTTACAAAGTTTCATGGAATTTGAAATACGGCTTGTAGTTCTAAAAATAACTCTTTTACACACCAAAAAAACCCCAGTATTGAAGAAAAGGTTTGTTCTTTAAGCAATGATCGAAAGTAGAGCTTTCTACTTCACCTGCATTCGCTAAAAAATTTATACAATCGCTATTTTTGTCATTATAATAGTCTTAAATCAATTCAAAAACAATTTTACTTGCTGTTTTATTACTCAGACACAGTAGATATCAACCCATCATCCCAAAAAATTGGTAAAAACATGAGAAATCTGCTCCAAATCAATCAA
Source organism: Phymorhynchus buccinoides (assembly GCA_017654935.2). Taxonomy (NCBI): domain Eukaryota; kingdom Metazoa; phylum Mollusca; class Gastropoda; order Neogastropoda; family Raphitomidae; genus Phymorhynchus; species Phymorhynchus buccinoides. The sequence goes on along the minus strand of CM065684.1, from coordinate 66,577,188 downwards.
ATCTAAGCATGACCGGAAAGGAAGTGTCTGTAAACAGGCTAAAGCTACCAAAGTGAACACAATTTGAGGATGAGAACCAAGCTAGACGCTTCAGTTAGAAGATGGGTTTTTATTACGAGTTAACTGGTAAACAGGCAAATATGGTTGGCGTGAGTTTACGAGTCTACTGGTGAATGGGGTAGAGTGGGTCAGCTGATAATGGGCCTATTGTGCCATGTTTATCTTGCACAGTCTACTGGTGAATGGGGTAGAATCAGCTGATAATGGGCCTATTGTGCCATGTTTATCTTGCGCAGTCTACTGGTGAATGGGGTAGAGTGGGTCAGCTGATAATGGGCCTATTGTGCCATGTTTATCTTGCACAGTCTACTGGTGAATGGGGTAGAGTGGGTCAGCTGATAATGGGCCTATTGTGCCATGTTTATCTTGCACAGTCTACTGGTGAATGGGGTAGAGTGGGTCAGCTGATAATGGGCCTATTGTGCCATGTTTATCTTGCACAGTCTACTGGTGAATGGGGTAGAATCAGCTGATAATGGGCCTATTGTGCCATGTTTATCTTGCGCAGTCTACTGGTGAATGGGGTAGAGTGGGTCAGCTGATAATGGGCCTATTGTGCCATGTTTATCTTGCACAGTCTACTGGTGAATGGGGTAGAGTGGGTCAGCTGATAATGGGCCTATTGTGCCATGTTTATCTTGCACAGTCTACTGGTGAATGGGGTAGAGTGGGTCAGCTGATAATGGGCCTATTGTGCCATGTTTATCTTGCACAGTCTACTGGTGAATGGGGTAGAATCAGCTGATAATGGGCCTATTGTGCCATGTTTATCTTGCGCAGTCTACTGGTGAATGGGGTAGAGTGGGTCAGCTGATAATGGGCCTATTGTGCCATGTTTATCTTGCGCAGTCTACTGGTGAATGGGGTAGAGTGGGTCAGCTGATAATGGGCCTATTGTGCCATGTTTATCTTGCGCAGTCTCTGCTCATCCTGCGGGTGCCATCTTCTGGTCGGGGGGGCTGCGAAGACACCCCCGCCCCAACAGTTCAGATTTTGACACCCTGTAGCTGGCTGGCATCACCTTCACCGTCTTTCTCAGCAGTTACAGGTAGCCGCCCTGCCTGCCTTGCTGCTCGCCCATGTCGCATTTTGGAATCGTGCCAAGGATGTTCCCCCGCCCCAAATGGGGCAGAATAGTTTCTCGGTTTTGTCTTTTGATTGCTTATGAAAACCGCTGACATGCATGGACACGTGTGTGTTAATTTTGTGGATGTTAAGTATTTTGTGTATGTTGTATGCCGACATTCTTTTCTTCCTGTTGTTCGCTTTGAAGATTAATGTGTAAAGATGTGTATGAATGTGGCGTATGTGTTAATGCGGCATAACAATGGTGTCCGTCACTAAATGTTTATTTGGATTCATTTTCCTCTTGGTCGCTTCACAATTGACAAGCATGGTCATTTATGTGTTAATGTGATTGAAAATTGATTTGTGTTGATGTGTTTTGAGTATTTGAACTTTATGGGCATTATTTATATCTGGAGTTGTATTTTTGTTGTTGATGTGTGTTATCTGTTGCTTTTTTCTGTTTCATTGCTGAATGCACATCATGTGGGCCATTTCCCATTAACGTTGTGTGTTGGTTTTAGTAACAGGAAGGAGTGCAGTTCATCATGTGCATTTCCATTCTTTAAGCGTTGTTAGTGATGTTTACAAACTGTGCTTTGTAATGTTGTTGGTTTTACTAACAGGAAGGAATGTAGTTCATCATGATCATTTCCATTCTTTAAGCGTTGTCAGTGATGTTTACAAACTGCTTTGTAATGTTGTTGGTTTTACTAACAGGAAGGAGTGTAGTTCATCATGATCATTTCCATTCTTTAAGTGTTGTCAGTGATGTTTACAAACTGTGCTTTGTAATGTTGTTGGTTTTACTAACAGGAAGGAGTGTAGTTCATCATGATCATTTCCATTCTTTAAGCGTTGTCAGTGATGTTTACAAACTGTGCTTTGTAATGTTGTTGGTTTTACTAACAGGAAGGAATGTAGTTCATCATGATCATTTCCATTCTTTAAGCGTTGTCAGCGATGTTTACAAACTGTGCTTTGTAATGTTGTTGGTTTTACTAACAGGAAGGAGTGTAGTTCATCATGATCATTTCCATTCTTTAAGCGTTGTCAGCGATGTTTACAAACTGTGCTTTGTAATGTTGTTGGTTTTACTAACAGGAAGGAGTGTAGTTCATCATGATCATTTCCATTCTTTAAGCGTTGTTAGTGATGTTTACAAACTGCTTTGTAATGTTGTTGGTTTTACTAACAGGAAGGAGTGTAGTTCATCATGATCATTTCCATTCTTTCTGTAAGTGTTGTCAGCGATGTTTACAAACTGTGCTTTGTAATGTTGTTGGTTTTACTAACAGGAAGGAATGTAGTTCATCATGATCATTTCCATTCTTTAAGCGTTGTTAGTGATGTTTACAAACTGCTTTGTAATGTTGTTGGTTTTACTAACAGGAAGGAATGTAGTTCATCATGATCATTTCCATTCTTTCTTTAAGTCACTCTCTACTGGCCGATTGCTTCCCTTTACAACCGTTCAATACTAATGTACGCTATAGCGTACATAGCGTTTAACCATTCACAATTCACAACTCCGCGAAGCCATGCAACCCAAACCGGTATAGAAGTGTTCCTTTACGGTCCCTTAATAGTTTTCAAGCAATGAAATCACTTCCAGTCTATTTTTAGTACATGTACCGCAGTGAATGCGAACGAGTCTCTACCCCTCTCTTCGTCTTCTTTGTTATGCTTTTTTAAAATCTGCTAATAATAAAAATGTTACTTTGGAATTATAACATATGCTAGCTTTTATTATTATAAACAATACCGCACATTTTCAAAACTGTGTGGTTAAGCATTATTTTTTAAATACTTTTTATGTAATGATGCAAGCCTGCCTAGTATGGAACGTTTGTGCGCGGCATGTACGCTATCACATACGTTAGTATAGAGAGAGTCAAGTGTTGTCAGTGATGTTTAAAAACTGCTTTGTAATGGTTTTAGCAGTACATTAGCTGTGTTAGAAAGTGCAAAACAGTTGGACAAATTGCTTTTTTCTGGAGTCTGATTGTTGATCCAAAGCCTATACGCTTATAACCTGATGTCAATACATTTTCAAGATTAATCGTAGTATTGAGACGTTATAACCTGATGTCGATACATTTTCAACATTAATCGTAGTATTGAGACGTTATAACCTGATGTCAAAACATTTTCAACATTAATCGTAGTATTGAGACGTTATAACCTGATGTCAAAACATTTTCAACATTAATCGTAGTATTGAGACGTTATAACCTGATGTCAAAACATTTTCAACATTAATCGTAGTATTGAGACGTTATAACCTGATGTCAAAACATTTTCAACATTAATCGTAGTATTGAGACGTTATAACCTGATGTCAAAACATTTTCAACATTAATCGTAGTATTGAGACGTTATAACCTGATGTCAAAACATTTTCAACATTAATCGTAGTATTGAGACGTTATAACCTGATGTCAAAACATTTTCAACATTAATCGTAGTATTGAGACGTTATAACCTGATGTCAAAACATTTTCAACATTAATCGTAGTATTGAGACAAAGTTGGTGAACTAACCAAAAACTAACCAATAATGAAAGCCTGTTTCAACTTCAAAATGATGGGTATTTGTCTTCAAAAAGTCTATGTATGTTTGCCTGTGTATCCGTGTTGTGTACATGCGCATTCTAACGTCTTTTTGCTCTTTATGTTCCTTTAACACGTACACCAAATGTGTAATGTCTGTTTTTTCAGTTCGTCGCAGTCTGCCCAATTTAATGCGTCCTGGTAAGGATCATGTTTGGCTTGAGAAGAAAACAGTTACCACTTAGCGCCAGAAATAAAGTACCATATTTCAAAATCCAATACTCCCTCCCTCAAAATATTATCCTTAGTACTCGGAAACATGTAGAAGCATACTGTTTTGTGCATAGTAGGTCTTTCATGCAAATAGTTACCCTACCTTCTGGAAGTTCTGCACTTGTAACGTCCTCTGATCTGTCACTCTCTTTGACTCTGCCTTTTCCCTGTGCTTACTGTCACCTACTATCTTTCTGCCTTATTGGTCCATTCTCCTGCCTTTGTTCTAGAAACTCTGACAAAGATTTTCTCCAGCCAAAAACTGACATGCTGGGCCTAACTATTTGTTAGTTAGGCGCATAACAGCAGCATGATGCAACTGCACTCATATGACAGGAGACCGAGTGATTGAAGAAGGAGCTTGTGAACTAGTGGTGTCCTCTGTGGAGAACTGAGTTGTGCAGTGCTGTGTTGCATGGATGTACAGGTAGACTCTATCCAGTTAGTAAGGTATTGTTGTTGAACAATCAGTTTGTGCCATGCGTCTTCTGTCATTGTATTGCTAGACTGAGGAGGAAACCTTCAGCAATATCAGTTTGTGCCATGTGTCTTCTGTCATTGTATTGCTAGACTGAGGAGGAAACCTTCAGCAATATCAGGGCTGTTGTGCCATGTGTCTTCTGTCATTGTATTGCTTGACTGAGGAGGAATCAGGGCTGTTGTGCCATGTGTCTTCTGTCATTATATTGCTTGACTGAGGAGGAAACCTTCAGCAATATCAGGGCTGTTGTGCCATGTGTCTTCTGTCATTGTATTGCTTGACTGAGGAGGAAACCTTCAGCAATATCAGGGCTGTTGTGCCATGTGTCTTCTGTCATTGTATTGCTTGACTGAGGAGGAAACCTTCAGCAATATCAGGGCTGTTGTGCCATGTGTCTTCTGTCATTGTATTGCTAGACTGAGGAGGAAACCTTCAGCAATATCAGGGCTGTTGTGCCATGTGTCTTCTGTCATTGTATTGCTAGACTGAGGAGGAAACCTTCAGCAATATCAGGGCTGTTGTGCCATGTGTCTTCTGTCATTGTATTGCTTGACTGAGGAGGAAACCTTCAGCAATATCAGGGCTGTTGTGCCATGTGTCTTCTGTCATTGTATTGCTAGACTGAGGAGGAAACCTTCAGCAATATCAGGGCTGTTGTGCCATGTGTCTTCTGTCATTGTATTGCTAGACTGAGGAGGAAACCTTCAGCAATATCAGGGCTGTTGTGCCATGTGTCTTCTGTCATTGTATTGCTTGACTGAGGAGGAAACCTTCAGCAATATCAGGGCTGTTGTGCCAAGTGTCTTCTGTCATTGTATTGCTTGACTGAGGAGGAAACCTTCAGCAATATCAGGGCTGTTGTGCCAAGTGTCTTCTGTCATTGTATTGCTAGACTGAGGAGGAAACCTTCAGCAATATCAGGGCTGTTGTGCCAAGTGTCTTCTGTCATTGTATTGCTTGACTGAGGAGGAAACCTTCAGCAATATCAGGGCTGTTGTGCCATGTGTCTTCTGTCATTGTATTGCTAGACACCTTCAGCAATATCATTGCTAGGGCTGTTGTGACTGAGGAGGAAACCTTCAGCAATATCAGGGCTGTTGTGCACTGTATGCACCCCCACCCCCCTTACATTTTTCACATGGAATATCTTCTACTGAGAAGCAGCATTCTGCCATTGTGGGGAAAGGGATAGGGTTAGGATCAGCCCAGGGTTACTGTCATATAGCTGAAAGAAGCAGCATTCTGCCATTGTGGGGAAAGGGATAGGGTTAGGATCAGCCTGGGATTACTGTCATATAGCCGAAAGAAGCAGC
>CM065684.1:66533943-66566443 GCA_017654935.2 Phymorhynchus buccinoides | reverse complement strand
AAAGTTCTGATGTTAAAACACAATATTTAGTGAGGAATGGGTGAAGGATTAGGGCATGTACAGTGTGTACACATCTTAAAGTTCTGATGTTAAAACACAATATTTAGTGAGGAATGGGTGAAGGATTAGGGCATGTACAGTGTGTACACATCTTAAAGTTCTGATGTTAAAACACAATATTTAGTGAGGAATGGGTGAAGGATTAGGGCATGTACAGTTTGTACACATCTTAAAGTTCTGATGTTAAAACGCAATATTTAGTGAGGAATGGGTGAAGGCGTGAAGGATTAGGGCATGTGCATATTTACAAAAACCTCCCTACAGAAACTCATCCGTAATCCGCAAAAAACCCACCCCAAAACAAACAAACAGACATTTGGAGGTAAGAAATATGAAAGAGTGTGCACATTACACACGGAAAGCATTCCGCTTATTTCTTATATAAGAGAAGAGTTTCTGTATGGAATTTGCGAATTACTGATCTAATGTAAGCAAGCCCTAAGGGCTGTTTGGTAGGTTGGATGTGCGTGCGTGCGTGTGTGTGTGTTAGGATCATTGGTTAGGTTGTTTTTGCACGCTTTACCTTTTTGAAAATCTTTTGTTCATGCTGCATTTTGGGACGAACTAGTTGTTGTTTTTATGAAGTGCATGTGAATGTCTTGCTATGGACGTTGTCTCTCACTGTGCATTTTATTGTTTCTGTATGAAAAGTAATTTATGCTATTGAAGAGATACTCATAAATAATGTCATCATTGTCATCATCATCATCATTATCATCAATTTCATTATTATCAATTTCATTATCATCATCACCACTACCACTTTAATAGTAATTTAGCAAAGCAAATTTACATTTCATTTCATTCTAAGAAAACAGCAACAAACAAACAGAATAAGTAAGTAAATAATGAAAAAGAATACACTGTACTAGAAATTATTTGAGGTTTTGTTTATTTCCTATGTCTGCACATATCTGTGATGCAGCATTCTCTTGCATCATATACTGGAGATATCGGCCAAAGAAATGAAAATAGGAATTAAGCTAACATAAATACACATTGCTTCCAAGAGTTCTTAAGAACACATTTACCAGAGTTCACAGAGCGTTTGTTGGCTTCACAATGGCATGGATTTCTGAGTGCATGAAAGCATGTTTTGGCAGAGTTCATAATCAGAAAGACTCACAATGGCATGCTTTGGCAAAATTGAATGTTTTTTTGGCAGAGATAAGTTATAGCATGTTTTTGCAAGGTTAGGGTATGCTTTTTTGGCAGAGTTCACCCTGTGGCACATTTTTGGCAGAGTCTGAAATGGCATGTTTTGGCAGGGTTCACAACGGCATGTTTTGGAAGAGTTCGTATTGCATATTTTGGCAAGAGTTCACATTGGCATGTTCTTGCAGGGTTCACAGTGGCATGCTTTGGCAGAGTTCACAATGGCCTTTTTTGGCAGAGTTCACACCTTTTGGCAGAGTTTATAATGGCATATTTTGTGGCAGAGTTCATAATGGCATGTTTTGACAGAGTTCATAATGGTGTGCTTTTTGGAACAGTTTGCAATGACATGTTTTGGGCAAAGTTCACAATGGCATGTATGTTTTGCTAAAATTGACTGGCATAGTTTAGCAAGATAGCCGTGTTTGAACAGAGGTTACTTCAGCATGCTATGGTGAGATGCATATGTCGTGTTTGAACAGAGGTTACTTCAGCATGCTATGGTGAGATGCATATGTCGTGTTTGAACAGAGGTTACTTCAGCATGCTATGGTGAGATGCATATGTCGTGTTTTGTCCAGTTCACTGCAGTATGATGTGGTCTGTGTTAGCTGGATTCACAATGGCATGCTCAGCTCCTTTCAGTTGACATTGGCCTTTGTTAGCTGGATTCACAATGGCATGCTCAGCTCCTTTCAGTTGACATTGGTCTGTGTTAGCTGGATTCACAATGGCATGCTCAGCTCCTTTCAGTTTGCATTGGCCTGTGTTAGCTGGATTCACAATGGCATGCTCAGCTCCTTTCAGTTTGCATTGGCCTGTGTTAGCTGGATTCACAATGGCATGCTCAGCTCCTTTCAGTTTGCATTGGCCTGTGTTAGCTGGATTCACAATGGCATGCTCAGCTCCTTTCAGTTTGCATTGGTCTGTGTTAGCTGGATTCACAATGGCATGCTCAGCTCCTTTCAGTTGACATTGGTCTGTGTTAGCTGGATTCACAATGGCATGCTCAGCTCCTTTCAGTTTGCATTGGCCTGTGTTAGCTGGATTCACAATGGCATGCTCAGCTCCTTTCAGTTTGCATTGGCCTGTGTTAGCTGGATTCACAATGGCATGCTCAGCTCCTTTCAGTTGACATTGGTCTGTGTTAGCTGGATTCACAATGGCATGCTCAGCTCCTTTCAGTTTGCATTGGCCTGTGTTAGCTGGATTCACAATGGCATGCTCAGCTCCTTTCAGTTGACATTGGCCTGTGTTAGCTGGATTCACAATGGCATGCTCAGCTCCTTTCAGTTTGCATTGGCCTGTGTTAGCTGGATTCACAATGGCATGCTCAGCTCCTTTCAGTTTGCATTGGCCTGTGTTAGCTGGATTCACAATGGCATGCTCAGCTCCTTTCAGTTGACATTGGCCTTTGTTAGCTGGATTCACAATGGCATGCTCAGCTCCTTTCAGTTGACATTGGCCTGTGTTAGCTGGATTCACAATGGCATGCTCAGCTCCTTTCAGTTTGCATTGGCCTGTGTTAGCTGGATTCACAATGGCATGCTCAGCTCCTTTCAGTTTGCATTGGTTGTGTTAGCTGGATTCACAATGGCATGCTCAGCTCCTTTCAGTTGACATTGGCCTTTGTTAGCTGGATTCACAATGGCATGCTCAGCTCCTTTCAGTTTGCATTGGTTGTGTTAGCTGGATTCACAATGGCATGCTCAGCTCCTTTCAACTTCACAGTAGCTTTGTGTTGGATATACATAAGCACAGCTTTTCAAGGTCATGGTAAGGTAACTGGGTTGTTTTCACAACACTGGCACGTTCATCACAGCTTTTCTTGTTTGAGTTCACGCATTGGCATGTTCAAGTCGACAGTCATTGGCAGTCTTTGGGCTCACAGTGGCATTTCGTTTTATAATTCACAAAGAGCTTGTGATTTTTATTTGCATTCACAGTGGCATGCCTGGCCTGAGTTGACAGTAGGTTTTACTAAGTTGTTTTAGTTTATATTAACATTTTGTTCCTTTCAAATTCACATTTGGCTTGTATAAATTAGTTTTCTTGGGTCATACCTTTCAAAATGTGTTGTAGCTTGTATTGTTCACATTTATTTCGACATGCGTTTTGCAAATTCACCAATGAAAATCCAATAATTATGGAAACAAAAATGTTTGGTTTCTAAAGAGTTTTATGAATATCAAATTACTGTAGACCAATCATTTTTATATTTTAATTAAAATTAAGTTGGAATTTGAGTGAAGGGAATATAAATTGCCTTTCTAATCTGGTGATTGAGCTGGAATGTAGATGGGAATCCTGTATGCTGAATTACTCTTCCTTGCGTTATGTTAGTATCAGTTTATCATGATTTGGAATCATTTAGGAGACTATTAATGAACATTAGATTACCATATGTTTCCGACTATAAGGCGATGCTTTTTTCCTAGACTGAGACCCCTGCGCCTTATAATGTGACTAACAATATAGTCAGAGAATATCATAACAAAATCTGAATTCTGTGACAAGTTTGGGTGCTGTGCCTTATGGTCCGAAAAAGATGGTACTGTAAGCCCACAATGCTGAGCACTTTATCATCCAGACTTATTATGGTACTGTCAGCCCACAATGCTGAGCACTTTATCATCCAGACTTATTATGGTACTGTAAGCCCACAATGCTGAGCACTTTATCATCCAGACTTATTATGGTACTGTCAGCCCACAATGCTGAGCACTTTATCATCCAGACTTATTATGGTACTGTAAGCCCACAATGCTGAGCACTTTATCATCCAGACTTATTATGGTACTGTAAGCCCACAATGCTGAGCACTTTATCATCCAGACTTATTATGGTACAGTAAGCCCACAATGCTGAGCACTTTATCATCCAGACTTATTTAAAATTGTGCAAAAATCCAATTCTGTTAACAGGCTTGAAATGTGTCTTATTTTGTGGTCTCAGTGTAAACTGCTTGAATCGTTCTCTCTTTATTTCATGGTTGGCATTGCAACAGCTGTTGCTTTATGGAAGTTCAGAACTCTTAGGTGAACATGATGAATCATCAGATGAAAGGTCTGTGCTGTCATAAGTTTCTTTGTTGTCCATTGTACAAACGCACATGGAAAAGTGTGTGTGTGTGTGTGCATGCATGTGTGTGTTTTGAGCGTGCATATATGCGTGTATGTGTGTGGTGTGTGTGTTTGACTTTTCTTTGTGCTCTTATGAATGTGTGTGCTCTTGTTATGCCTGTGAAGGTACATGAAGTTGGCCATGCTTGTGTTCATTGTAGACGAAGGATATTGGTAACACGTTTGAATCCCCCTTTACTATGCTTTTTATAACATGAAGTGTACAAATTCCCACATTATGATGACATTTTAACTTGGCGATGGCGGTGTTGCAGGCAGTGACTCCAGCTATCGCGAATCGTTGGACCCAGGCCCCGGAGTGTTAACGCGCACCGCTCGACGCCTCTCCATGAAATCTCGCAAATCATCAGGCTCCAAGATCTCCCAGGAACTTCTGGTTCCACCCAACAGCCCCAAGAGTTCCAGCAAACCCAAGAAAGGATGACACCGGGCCTGCAACTATGTCCGTCCGTCTGTCTGTCTGTCTGTCTGTCTGTCTGTCTGTCTGTCTGTCTGTCTGTCTGTCTGTCTGTCTGTCTGTCTGTCTGTCTGTCTGTCTGTCAGTCCGTCCGTCCGTTCATGTTTCTGTATGTGTGTGCCCGGGCAGTCTCCAGGTTTAGGAGCATAAGGGAGATAATTTAATGACAGGGAAAAAATAAGATGGGTTGCTCTTTGTGTCCATAACTTACCTTCTCTTACCCATGAAATTGGAGTTTTCTGTACCCAGTTCAGTTTAATGGTATTTTTTGGCTGAAAAATGGCTGGAAGCGTTAAAATAGCTTCTAGAATAAAGGCATGAGAATGGACCGGTAAGGCAGAAAGATGACAGTAAGCAAAGGGAAAAGGCACAGAGAGAGAGACTGATAGACTAGAGGAATAAAGGCATGAGAATGGACCGGTAAGGCAGGAAGATGACAGTAAGCAAAGGGAAAAGGCACAGAGAGAGAGTGATAGACTAGAGGAATAAAGGCATGAGAATGGACCGGTAAGGGCAGAAAGATGACAGTAAGCAAAGGGAAAAGGCACAGAGAGAGACTGATAGACTAGAGGAATAAAGGCATGAGAATGGACCGGTAAGGCAGAAAGATGACAGTAAGCAAAGGGAAAAGGCACAGAGAGAGAGACTGATAGACTAGAGGAATAAAGGCATGAGAATGGACCGGTAAGGCAGAAAGATAGATGACAGTAAGCAAAGGGAAAAGGCACAGAGAGAGAGACTGATAGACTAGAGGAATAAAGGCATGAGAATGGACCGGTAAGGCAGAAAGATGACAGTAAGCAAAGGGAAAAGGCACAGAGAGAGAGTGATAGACTAGAGGAATAAAGGCATGAGAATGGACCGGTAAGGCAGAAAGATGACAGTAAGCAAAGGGAAAAGGCACAGAGAGAGAGACTGATAGACTAGAGGAATAAAGGCATGAGAATGGACCGGTAAGGCAGAAAGATGACAGTAAGCAAAGGGAAAAGGCACAGAGAGAGAGTGATAGACTAGAGGAATAAAGGCATGAGAATGGACCGGTAAGGCAGAAAGATGACAGTAAGCAAAGGGAAAAGGCACAGAGAGAGAGTGATAGACTAGAGGAATAAAGGCATGAGAATGGACCGGTAAGGCAGCAGAAAGATGACAGTAAGCAAAGGGAAAAGGCACAGAGAGAGAGTGATAGACTAGAGGAATAAAGGCATGAGAATGGACCGGTAAGGCAGAAAGATGACAGTAAGCAAAGGGAAAAGGCACAGAGAGAGAGTGATAGACTAGAGGAATAAAGGCATGAGAATGGACCGGTAAGGCAGAAAGATAGAAGATGACAGTAAGCAAAGGGAAAAGGCACAGAGAGAGAGACTGATAGACTAGAGGAATAAAGGCATGAGAATGGACCGGTAAGGCAGAAAGATGACAGTAAGCAAAGGGAAAAGGCACAGAGAGAGACTGATAGACTAGAGGAATAAAGGCATGAGAATGGACCGGTAAGGCAGAAAGATGACAGTAAGCAAAGGGAAAAGGCACAGAGAGAGACTGATAGACTAGAGGAATAAAGGCATGAGAATGGACCGGTAAGGCAGAAAGATGACAGTAAGCAAAGGGAAAAGGCACAGAGAGAGAGTGATAGACTAGAGGAATAAAGGCATGAGAATGGACCGGTAAGGCAGAAAGATGACAGTAAGCAAAGGGAAAAGGCACAGAGAGAGACTGATAGACTAGAGGAATAAAGGCATGAGAATGGACCGGTAAGGCAGAAAGATGACAGTAAGCAAAGGGAAAAGGCACAGAGAGAGACTGATAGACTAGAGGAATAAAGGCATGAGAATGGACCGGTAAGGCAGAAAGATGACAGTAAGCAAAGGGAAAAGGCACAGAGAGAGACTGATAGACTAGAGGAATAAAGGCATGAGAATGGACCGGTAAGGCAGAAAGATGACAGTAAGCAAAGGGAAAAGGCACAGAGAGAGACTGATAGACTAGAGGAATAAAGGCATGAGAATGGACCGGTAAGGCAGAAAGATGACAGTAAGCAAAGGGAAAAGGCACAGAGAGAGAGTGATAGACTAGAGGAATAAAGGCATGAGAATGGACCGGTAAGGCAGAAAGATGACAGTAAGCAAAGGGAAAAGGCACAGAGAGAGACTGATAGACTAGAGGAATAAAGGCATGAGAATGGACCGGTAAGGCAGAAAGATGACAGTAAGCAAAGGGAAAAGGCACAGAGAGAGACTGATAGACTAGAGGAAGTGACAAGCACATAACTTCCAGTAGTTGTTGTGTTGTCTGTGCTGTTGGGACACAAAGCAGGTACCGTATAAAAGGGCATTTATAATCAAGACGCAATCCAAGTCGTTGTGAAACCATGCATACCTGTGATGGGATGCATGCAGTCAATGTCATCACACGCCCAATTCGGTAATGTATAGAAATAATTCTTGTAACCATATTGTACATTGGCTTCATATGTGAGAGTTCAGTGATTTGTAATCATCTGTTTTTGCTTTTTCGAAAAAATGCTTTTGGTGGATGAAATATTATTGAACACTTGGCAGACAAGAATAGATTTGTTTGCTTCCATATCAGTCACAGTTTTGTTTTGTTTTTAAATGATTAATAATGGGTGAATATTGATGTAAGCAACTTGAGCGAAACTAACAAAATATGTGTGCCAGTGCTCTTGTATTTGTGCTTTGTTTTATTTTACGGTGCATAGTTGTGACATGCTTCATGCTCTGTTTGTTTGTTTCTGTTCTTTTCCTTGTATTAAAAGGATACTGTATGGTGAAAATGTTGCCAAGTTTGGTGAACAAGATTATGGAAGCTTGAAGAACAGTGAGACATGGTCCTTTGGTGTGTTTTTGGTTGGTTTGTTGGTTGCCCCCCCATGTATCCTTATTGTTCTGAGTCGACAGATTCTACATACTTTTGAATATTAGCTCTGTTAGTATTTCTTCCTTATTTTAGCTTACAGTTTTTCAGGAAAAGAAAAAAGAAAGCAAAACAGAATCCTACCATGCGCAGTCTCAGAGGCAGCCTTACAAAAGCTCCAGTTCAATTTGCTATAAAAGAACAGGATTTGGTTCACTATTCTCAACCAGGCTGGAACAAAATAACCATGTCAGTGTCTGGCTGTGTTTTCAAATAGCAGATGAGGCAATTGCTATTTAAAATTTAAAAAACTAGGCTGAATTGTATTGTATGTTGTGTATCAGAATGCCTGTTGGCCGACAGTTGTTAGGGACAGAATGCCTGTTGGCCGACAGTTGTTAGGGACAGAATGCCTGTTGGCCGACAGTTGTTAGGGACAGAATGCCTGTTGGCCGACAGTTGTTAGGGACAGAATGCCTGTTGGCTGACAGTTGTTAGGGACAGAATGCCTGTTGGCTGACAGTTGTTAGGGAAAGAATGCCTGTTGGCTGACAGTTGTTAGGGACAGAATGCCTGTTGACTGACAGTTGTTAGGGACAGAATGCCTGTTGGCTGACAGTTGTTAGGGACAGAATGCCTGTTGGCCGACAGTTGTTAGGGACAGAATGCCTGTTGGCTGACAGTTGTTAGGGACAGAATGCCTGTTGGCTGACAGTTGTTAGGGACAGAATGCCTGTTGGCCGACAGTTGTTAGGGACATTTAGGCTGAATTGTGTTGTGTGTTGTGTGTCAGAATGCCTGTTGGCTGACAGTTGTTAGGGACAGAATGCCTGTTGGCTGACAGTTGTTAGGGACATTTAGGCTGAATTGTGTTGTGTGTTGTGTGTCAGAATGCCTGTTGGCTGACAGTTGTTAGGGACAGAATGCCTGTTGGCCGACAGTTGTTAGGGACATTTAGGCTGAATTGTGTTGTGTTGTGTGTGAGAATGCCTGTTGGCCGACAGTTGTTAGGGACATTTAGGCTGAATTGTGTTGTGTGTCAGAATGCCTGTTGGCTGACAGTTGTTAGGGACATTTAGGCTGAATTGTGTTGTGTGTTGTGTGTCAGAATGCCTGTTGGCTGACAGTTGTTAGGGACATTTAGGCTGAATTGTGTTGTGTGTTGTGTGTCAGAATGCCTGCTGGCGGACAGTTGTTAGGAACAGAATGCCTGTTGGCTGACAGTTGTTAGGAACATTTAGGCTGAATTGTGTTGTGTGTTGTGTGCCAGAATGCCTGCTGGCCGACAGTTCTTAGGGACATGTAAGCTCTCAGTCCAGCAGTCAGTGTATTTTACTGTGGATATTTATCTAAACGATAATATGCATGTTTTCTTATCCATTACTATTGGGAATGAACAAAGAATGATGAAGGTGAAGTGACACGAGGAATGTCTGTCCTGTGCGTGGCTTGTACCAGTTTCATGTGAGGTTACAAACACTTGCTGGATTTGATTCTTCTTCGATATTCTGCAGTTCAATTCTTTACATATTTTCCCCATTCTCCTATCCTCTTCACTCCTCTTCAGCTGATCTGCATATTATTCTTTACATATTCTCCCCATTCTCCTGTCCTCTTCACTCCTCTTCAGCTGATCTGCATATTATTCTTTACATATTCTCCCCATTCTCCTGTCCTCTTCACTCCTCTTCAGCTGATCTGCATATTATTCTTTACATATTCTCCCCATTCTCCTATCCTCTTCACTCCTCTTCAGCTGATCTGCATATTATTCTTTACATATTCTCCCCATTCTCCTGTCCTCTTCACTCCTCTTCAGCTGATCTGCATATTATTCTGGAGGTTTTATAGTTTGGCCTTTTTTATCATTTGCAGTGGGTGCTTGTGAGTGTTTTGTTTATATGCCAGTAAGGGTGTGAACAATATATGTTTTGTATTTACATTTTGCTCCCTCAGGGTTTAGGTGTGTGTGTGTGCGTGTGTGTATGTGTAAGTGTGTGTGTGTGAGAGAGAGAGAGAGTGAGAGAGAGAGAGAGAGAGAGCGCACAGTTAATAAAAGGCTGATTAGATGAAAGTTGTAATCAAGTTACGTCAGATTTTGTTTTTTTCGTTTTGAGAGAGAATAACAAGATTCTAAGCACTACTTTTTTCTAATGCAATTCTGATCATTGTTTTTTTAATTTCATTTTTGTATAGTATTTATAATGCAGCAGCTTTTTTAAAAATTACTGCACAAAACTTGTTTTTATATACTATCAACGGTTATAAGTAGATAGTATGGAAAGAACTATTTCATACCAGACTTTGCAATCATTATTATGTTTAACATGTTTATCAATAATAGTGCAATACATGGATATAAAGTCTGGACATTTTTGACATATATTGTACATATTTTTTCTCATTGTTATCACAAATAAAAAACCATAGAAACAGTTGATTGTTGTATTGTTATTGTATAGGAGTTATTAATCAAGGTGTGTGTGTATATTGCATTGCTTGTTGCATAATAGCTGTGGCTATGTACTGTGTGTAATATGTATCTTCTATAAATATAAATGGATGTTTCTGTGTTGTTTGATTTATACTGCTGAAGCTAGTTGAAAGTATTGATTGATGTTATTATGATTGATGTTATTATGATTGATGTTATCATGATTGATGTTATCATGATTGATGTTATGATTGATGTTATCATGATTGATGTTATTATGATTGATGTTATCATGATTGATGTTATTATGATTGATGTTATCATGATTGATGTTATTATGATTGATGTTATCATGCATGTCATGTACATTGCTCTTCCTCTGTGTAAAGTGCATGGGGCTTGGATTGAGTGATTGAGAGGTGTGTGTGTCAGTGTGTGTGTGTGAGTGTCAGTGTGTGTGTGTGTGTGTGTGTGTGTGTGTGTGTGTGTGTGTGTGCATGCATGTTTGTGTGTGTGTGTGTGTATGTGAGCACATATGTATGTAAATGTGTATGTGCAAGTGTATGTGCAAGTGTGATTGTGTGTGCATGTTAATTGCATGTATGTATTTTGTGTGCAGGCGCATTTACATGTGTGCATTCATGCGTGTATATGCAGCATAATCACTAACATTTTAGTGACTGGTGATGACACTGGTGATGTCATTCAAATTACGCGAAATTGGTTATAAAATTGTACTTAAAATTT
Organism: Phymorhynchus buccinoides; assembly: GCA_017654935.2. Lineage (NCBI taxonomy): Eukaryota > Metazoa > Mollusca > Gastropoda > Neogastropoda > Raphitomidae > Phymorhynchus > Phymorhynchus buccinoides. Next base: position 66,555,576 of record CM065684.1, on the reverse strand, counting down.
GTTATCACATTTTTTTAGCTTTGTGGAATCTGCCTAGATTTGGAATCTGAATTTGAACTTCTGATTTTTTTTCTTGATTGGAGAAAAGATCCAGAGGATTTGAAGTGTGTGTGTGTGTGTGTGCGTGTGCGCGCATACTTGTGTATGTGTTTATGGGGGAGGGGGGCGGGGCTTAGAGAGTTAGGTGTGTGTGTGTTGTTTCTTTTCTTGCTCCAAAGGATATTGTCTACAACATAACCCCACCCTCCCCCAAACGTAATGCATTTGTGAAAGTGGGCATTTACAAACAAGTGGCAAAAAACGCAACATAGGATCACTGCCATTCGGGTTTTGCTGCATTTGTGCACAGGCTAGCTAGAGAGATAGAGACATTTGTGCACAGGCTAGCTAGAGAGATAGAGACATTTGTGCACAGGCTAGCTAGAGAGAGACATTTGTGCACAGGCTAGCTAGAGAGATAGAGACATTTGTGCACAGGCTAGCTAGAGAGATAGAGACATGTGTGCACAGGCTAGCTAGAGAGATAGAGACATTTGTGCACAGGCTAGCTAGAGAGATAGAGACATTTGTGCACAGGCTAGCTAGAGAGATAGAGACATTTGTGCACAGGCTAGCTAGAGAGAGAGACATTTGTGCACAGGCTAGCTAGAGAGATAGAGACATTTGTGCACAGGCTAGCTAGAGAGAGACATTTGTGCACAGGCTAGCTAGAGAGATAGAGACATCTGTGCACAGGCTAGCTAGAGAGAGACATTTGTGCACAGGCTAGCTAGAGAGATAGAGACATTTGTGCACAGGCTAGCTAGAGAGAGACATTTGTGCACAGGCTAGCTAGAGAGATAGAGACATTTGTGCACAGGCTAGCTAGAGAGAGAGAGACATTTGTGCACAGGCTAGCTAGAGAGAGACATTTGTGCACAGGCTAGCTAGAGAGAGAGAGACATTTGTGCACAGGCTAGCTAGAGAGAGAGACATTTGTGCACAGGCTAGCTAGAGAGATAGAGACATTTGTGCACAGGCTAGCTAGAGAGATAGACATTTGTGCACAGGCTAGCTAGAGAGATAGAGACATTTGTGCACAGGCTAGCTAGAGAGATAGAGACATGTGTGCACAGGCTAGCTAGAGAGATGGAGACATTTGTGCACAGGCTAGCTAGAGAGATAGAGACATTTGTGCACAGGCTAGCTAGAGCGATAGAGACATTTGTGCACAGGCTAGCTAGAGAGATGGAGACATTTGTGCACAGGCTAGCTAGAGAGATGGAGACATTTGTGCACAGGCTAGCTAGAGATAGAGACATTTGTGCACAGGCTAGCTAGAGAGAGAGAGACATTTGTGCACATGCTAGCTAGAGAGAGACATTTGTGAACAGGCTAGCTAGAGAGAGAGACATTTGTGCACAGGCTAGCTAGAGAGAGACATCTGTGCACAGGCTAGCTAGAGATAGAGAGACATCTGTGCACAGGCTAGCTAGAGAGAGATACATTTGTGCACAGGCTAGCTAGAGAGATAGAGACATTTGTGCACAGGCTAGCTAGAGATATAGAGACATTTGTGCACAGGCTAGCTAGAGAGAGACATTTGTGCACAGGCTAGCTAGAGAGATGGAGACATTTGTGCACAGGCTAGCTAGAGAGATGGAGACATTTGTGCACAGGCTAGCTAGAGATAGAGACATTTGTGCACAGGCTAGCTAGAGATAGAGACATTTGTGCACAGGCTAGCTAGAGAGAGAGAGACATTTGTGCACAGGCTAGCTAGAGAGAGACATTTGTGCACAGGCTAGCTAGAGAGAGAGACATTTGTGCACAGGCTAGCTAGAGAGAGAGACATTTGTGCACAGGCTAGCTAGAGAGAGACATTTGTGCACAGGCTAGCTAGAGAGAGAGACATTTGTGCACAGGCTAGCTAGAGAGAGAGACATTTGTGCACAGGCTAGCTAGAGAGAGAGACATTTGTGCACAGGCTAGCTAGAGAGATAGACATTTGTGCACAGGCTAGCTAGAGAGAGACATTTGTGCACAGGCTAGCTAGAGAGAGACATTTGTGCACAGGCTAGCTAGAGAGATAGAGACATTTGTGCACAGGCTAGCTAGAGAGATAGAGACATTTGTGCACAGGCTAGCTAGAGAGATAGAGACATTTGTGCACAGGCTAGCTAGAGAGATAGAGACATTTGTGCACAGGCTAGCTAGAGAGATAGAGACATTTGTGCACAGGCTAGCTAGAGAGAGACATCTGTGCACAGGCTAGCTAGAGAGAGACATTTGTGCACAGGCTAGCTAGAGAGATAGAGACATTTGTGCACAGGCTAGCTAGAGAGATAGAGACATTTGTGCACAGGCTAGCTAGAGAGATAGAGACATCTGTGCACAGGCTAGCTAGAGAGAGACATTTGTGCACAGGCTAGCTAGAGAGAGACATTTGTGCACAGGCTAGCTAGAGAGATAGAGACATCTGTGCACAGGCTAGCTAGAGAGAGACATCTGTGCACAGGCTAGCTAGAGAGATAGAGACATTTGTGCACAGGCTAGCTAGAGAGAGACATTTGTGCACAGGCTAGCTAGAGAGATAGAGACATCTGTGCACAGGCTAGCTAGAGAGAGACATCTGTGCACAGGCTAGCTAGAGATATAGAGACATTTGTGCACAGGCTAGCTAGAGAGAGACATTTGTGCACAGGCTAGCTAGAGAGATAGAGACATCTGTGCACAGGCTAGCTAGAGAGAGACATCTGTGCACAGGCTAGCTAGAGATATAGAGACATTTGTGCACAGGCTAGCTAGAGAGATAGAGACATTTGTGCACAGGCTAGCTAGAGAGATAGAGACATTTGTGCACAGGCTAGCTAGAGAGAGAGAGACATTTGTGCACAGGCTAGCTAGAGAGAGACATTTGTGCACAGGCTAGCTAGAGAGAGAGACATTTGTGCACAGGCTAGCTAGAGAGAGAGAGACATTTATGCACAGGCTAGCTAGAGAGATAGAGACCAGGTGTGTGTATGTGGGTGTAGATTTGGAGCAACCATCAGTCACAGTTTGACACCATTTTTTCAGTACCTAAAGCTAGAGCAGCCATTGGATGCAACAGAGAATAATGTAACTCAACGGGCTTTGCAATGTGTTTTAATTTATGGACAGAGGGAGGTATAGGGGTGGGGGTGGGAAGTGTGTAAATAAGAAAGTTGCTTTGTTGATAGGGGCATTTGTTGTGTTGTGGACTAAGGATCTAGTGTGTCCAAATGTATGAAAGAAGGTGAAAACAAAAAGTAACATGCTCATAACAATCAACTTTCCACATTCGCCGCAGTCGAGTCTTCTAACAGTGCAATACGATTCACACTCAAGTTTCTCAGGCAATGTCATGTTTCGTGTGTGGGCGCTACTATGTGTCTTATGACGCTAACAAAATGCTTGCTCATGATTCCACTGTATCTCTTTTTTTTTATTATTGATACCTCTCTCCCCTTGCCCTCCCCCCCCCCCCCCCCCCCCCCCCCCCCCTCTAATGTAGAATTGTATTGTTAAGCATTTGTTTCACAATTATTCATTGAATCAAAAAAGAATTAAACAAAGTGAAATCTTGTCTGTTTTTGTTATTTGTTCTATTGTCATTTTTTATTGCAAGCTTGCTTTACACTTTTGAAAATAGGAAAAGTTGAAACTGAAGGGGGGGGAAGGGGGGGGGGGGGGGGGGGGGGGGGGGGGGGGGGTATGGCCAAGGTTCAGACTGCTTGCTTTTCTGTCGTGCATTTTGTGCTGTTTCTCGAAAAGTGAAATATCAATATTATTACGATAGATCTAATGCGATCTATTGTCCATTTTTCAGCTGGCCCAAAGGGTCTTTCTTACACACGTTGCTGTGTGTGCATGTTAAAGGGTCTTTCTGACACACGTTGCTGTGTGTGCATGTTAAAGGGTCTTTCTGACACATGTTGCTGTGTGTGCATGTTAAAGGGTCTTTCTGACACACGTTGCTGTGTGTGCATGTTAAAGGGTCTTTCTGACACATGTTGCTGTGTGTGCATGTTAAAGGGTCTTTCTGACACATGTTGCTGTGTGTGCATGTTAAAGGGTCTTTCTGACACACGTTGCTGTGTGTGCATGTTAAAGGGTCTTTCTGACACATGTTGCTGTGTGTGCATGTTAAAGGGTCTTACACACGTTGCTGTGTGTGCATGTTAAAGGGTCTTTGTGACACATGTTGCTGTGTGTGCATGTTAAAGGGTCTTACACACGTTGCTGTGTGTGCATGTTAAAGGGTCTTTCTGACACATGTTGCTGTGTGTGCATGTTAAAGGGTCTTTCTGACACATGTTGCTGTGTGTGCATGTTAAAGGGTCTTTCTGACACATGTTGCTGTGTGTGCATGTTAAAGGGTCTTTCTGACACATGTTGCTGTGTGTGCATGTTAAAGGGTCTTTCTGACACATGTTGCTGTGTGTGCATGTTAAAGGGTCTTTCTGACACATGTTGCTGTGTGTGCATGTTAAAGGGTCTTACACACGTTGCTGTGTGTGCATGTTAAAGGGTCTTTCTTACACACGTTGCTGTGTGTGCATGTTAAAGGGTCTTTCTTACACATGTTGCTGTGTGTGCATGTTAAAGGGTCTTTCTTACACACGTTGCTGTGTGTGCATGTTAAAGGGTCTTTCTTACACATGTTGCTGTGTGTGCATGTTAAAGGGTCTTTCTGACACATGTTGCTGTGTGTGCATGTTAAAGGGTCTTTCTGACACATGTTGCTGTGTGTGCATGTTAAAGGGTCTTTCTTACACACGTTGCTGTGTGTGCATGTTAAAGGGTCTTTCTTACACATGTTGCTGTGTGTGCATGTTAAAGGGTCTTTCTGACACATGTTGCTGTGTGTGCATGTTAAAGGGTCTTACACACGTTGCTGTGTGTGCATGTTAAAGGGTCTTACACACGTTGCTGTGTGTGCATGTTAAAGGGTCTTTCTTACACACGTTGCTGTGTGTGCATGTTAAAGGGTCTTTCTTACACACGTTGCTGTGTGTGCATGTTAAAGGGTCTTTCTTACACACGTTGCTGTGTGTGCATGTTAAAGGGTCTTTCTTACACATGTTGCTGTGTGTGCATGTTAAAGGGTCTTTCTGACACATGTTGATGTGTGTGCATGTTAAAGGGTCTTTCTTACACACGTTGCTGTGTGTGCATGTTAAAGGGTCTTACACACGTTGCTGTGTGTGCATGTTAAAGGGTCTTTCTTACACACGTTGCTGTGTGTGCATGTTAAAGGGTCTTTCTTACACACGTTGCTGTGTGTGCATGTTAAAGGGTCTTTCTTACACACGTTGCTGTGTGTGCATGTTAAAGGGTCTTTCTTACACACGTTGCTGTGTGTGCATGTTAAAGGGTCTTACACACGTTGCTGTGTGTGCATGTTAAAGGGTCTTACACACGTTGCTGTGTGTGCATGTTAAAGGGTCTTACACACGTTGCTGTGTGTGCATGTTAAAGGGTCTTTCTTACACACGTTGCTGTGTGTGCATGTTAAAGGGTCTTACACACGTTGCTGTGTGTGCATGTTAAAGGGTCTTTCTGACACATGTTGCTGTGTGTGCATGTTAAAGGGTCTTTCTTACACACGTTGCTGTGTGTGCATGTTAAAGGGTCTTACACACGTTGCTGTGTGTGCATGTTAAAGGGTCTTTCTGACACATGTTGCTGTGTGCATGTTAAAGGGTCTTACACACGTTGCTGTGTGTGCATGTTAAAGGGTCTTTCTTACACACGTTGCTGTGTGTGCATGTTAAAGGGTCTTACACACGTTGCTGTGTGTGCATGTTAAAGGGTCTTTCTGACACACGTTGCTGTGTGTGCATGTTAAAGGGTCTTTCTGACACACGTTGCTGTGTGTGCATGTTAAAGGGTCTTTCTTACACATGTTGCTGTGTGTGCATGTTAAAGGGTCTTTCTGACACATGTTGCTGTGTGCATGTTAAAGGGTCTTTCTTACACACGTTGCTGTGTGTGCATGTTTGTTTATTTTCTTTCATTTTATTGTTTGTCTTTCCGTCATATAAGGAGGTGGGATGGGGGTGATTATCATTAACCCAGATTGTATTTTATTTATTGCAACAAGGTTGACTATTTAACTGTTTAGTAATTGTATTTATAAATATGCTACATGTTATTTTTTAATGCAATTTATTCAGAATAATTCCTTTTTATTTTTTTCTCTGGACGTGATCTTTTTGTATAATTCATGTCAAGTGTATGGGGGAGGGGGGGAGGGGGGTAAGGGACAGTGGGTTGTGTTATGTTTGCATGCAGTGTGTTTTCAATATTAATGGTATTCATTCTTTTATTTATTAATTTCATAGAGATGTAAGAGCTAGTCGTTTTGAAATGTGTGTATAATGTGTGTCTTTTGGTGAGTGAAAGCGCATTGAGTTGCTTAGCAAGATTATGCTCTATATAAGCATTATTCATTATTATTATTATTAATTATTTATGTTTAGTTTTGAGTGTTATAAAATTGGAAGAAAGAATAGAAAAACAACCTTACTGCTTCTCTTTTATGCCAGACAGTTGCAGATTAGAGTTTTCTGAAATATATGCTCTTTGTTATGCTGTAGGATACTCGTGAGGTCTGTACGCAACACACACACACACACACACACACACACACACATATATATTGTCTAATATCATGTGTAGTGGATAGACGTTAAATGAAAGACACACACACACACACACACACACACACACACACACACACACATATATATTGTCTAATATCATGTGTAGTGGATAGACGTTAAATGAAAGACACACACACACACACACACACACACACACACACACACACACACACACACATATATATTGTCTAATATCATGTGTAGTGGATAGACGTTAAATGAAAGACACACACACACATACACACATCCCTATTCTGTCTTTTGTAGCCTATATGTATTTTACATCCACTGATCCAGCCAGGCACATACGCCATTGGACAAGGTATGTTTACTCTTATTTATAGGGCAGATAATTTCACTGTGAAACAGAGTGAGTGAGTATGCATGCGGATCTGTGTTGGTGTATGTGTAAGCAATGATCACGCTAACAGGTCGTTAGTAGTGAAATACTGATTGCAAAACCAAAATACTAAAAAAAGAAAGTTTGACCAATCGGTACAAGGGATACATTTTTTTCTAGGACTGATAAAAAATTTTTAATAGATGCTTTGATATTGTGAGTTTCTCAACTTTCTGTGGTTTTCGTTTTTGTGGGACTGGTTTTGACACCGGTTGTTGGGGAAATTGTCACTGATGGGACTGGTTTTGACACCGGTTGTGGGGGACATTGTCACTGATGGGACTGACAAACAACTACACGACAAGTGTAAAGTGACGTTATTTTATTCACAAGAGACAAAACTACTGGATATTTCGGCGAATGCGCCTTTATCAACACAGACAAGCAAGAAAACAGCAAATAGCAAATATAACAAAAGGAGCAAAAAGTAGACAACAAAAGGAGCAAAAAATAAACAAGATCAAAAAACAATACTTCCCCTTTTTTTATCTTGTTGATTTTTTGCTCCTTCTGTTGCCTGCTTTTTGCTTCTTTTGCTATATTTGCTGTTTTCTTGTTTGTCTATGTTGATAAAGGCGCATTCGCCGAGCTATCTAGTAGTTTTGTTTTGTCTCTTGTGATTGTGAATAAAATAGCGTCACTTTACACTTGTCGTGTAGTTGTTAGTTGTATGTTGTATTTTTTTTCTTTTTCTTTTCAGTTCACTGATGTGACTGGTTTTCAAAATTCCTAGCGCGATCACTGTGTAAGTGTTTGTGTTTGTGTGTATGCAAAGTAGTTGTTTTGCATCACAAGTTGATGGCAAGCATTTGAGTGAGGATCTGTGAAGTTTACCTTTACGTTTGTGGAAATGTTTGCCTTTATCACACACTGTATACAATGAAAGTTAGGTTGAATGTCTGCTCGACTGCAGAACAGCGCATGTGGGATGAACCCATCAACCAACCATCATTCAACCATGTATAAACACTGTATGCGACTCTTTGGAATGAACCCATCAACCAACCATTGTTCAACCATGTATAAACACTGTATACGACTCTTTGGAATCAACATTGGCATGAAAGAGTCTGCCTTTGTTTGTGCAGATCTCCGCTAATTTGGCATCAATGTTCGGGTTTAATTAAAACAAATATTACCGGTAACCCTTGTTGCTAATGTTGCTTTGTAATGTTTTTTTAAATTACACGAGTTTGTTATTTTTCTTCTGTGTACATGAACTGTCTGTTTTATTTATTATGTTGTAGCTGGATGTTATTGTTCTTCTGTGTACATGAACTGTCTGTTTTATTCATAATGTTGTAGCTGGATGTTATTGTTCATAATCTATGAGTATGACAGTTACAAAAAAATAATAAAAAAATTGTCAAATTAAACAAGCGAATTATCATATTGTGTATTTGTTTTTGGCGTGTGTGTGTGTGTGTGTGTGTGTGTGTGTGTGTGTGTGTGTGTGTGTGTGTGTGTGTGTGTGTGTGTGTGTGTGTGGTTTTAAAAAGAACACAAAATTGAAATGAATGCAGTCAGCATACACCACATGAGGGGGTGGGACAGAAAAAGATGAAACGTTTGTCACGATGTTTCTCACACACAACACACACCACACACACACACACACACGCACGAGACACACACACACATACACACACTGACATGCATGCACACGTACACACGCAACACACACACATGCATACATACACATACACACACACACACACACACACACACACACACACACACGCACAAAAGTGAGTGAAGGAACACGCGACCTGTTTTCAGTGTTTCCACTTGGTCCAATCATTCAGGCAGGAGTAGACGAAAAGCCCACACATAGACACCCACTTTCCCCTTTTCCATGAAAACAGACCATGGGAATGTCATTATTTTGTATCGTCTTATCTCCCATGCAGCGCAGTGTTACATCGGTCAAACCAGCCAGGGTTCAGGGAAGGTCACTGAAATGACCAGATGGATAGCCTGAGGCAGTCCAACAAACCCATACTGCACATTCCACAATCGGAGCTTATCTCTACCAGAACACACACACAACACTTACTGCTGATGGACTTATTGCGCTGGTCTGTTGTCTAATCTAAAATCTCTGTCGGTATGAGAAGGATAAAGGATTTGGTTAATGTTGGTGGCTTTGTGTTAAATGTGATAATATTATTAATCAATACAAGCGCATCTGCCACTGATCACGTGGAACATACCACAGCGCAACAGCCACCAAGCCAAGTGACAACTTCTTTTTCATCAACTTTGTCGTCTACGTTGTCATCATCGACATTGTCATCATCGACGACTTTTTCATCAACTTCAAGTACTACAGGTTCGAATGTGTGTATTAATGAATATAAAGTTAATTTGCTTTTAGTGTAACTGTCGTCTGTCGTCATCATCATCATTGTTGTCATCGTTGCCGTCGTCATCGTCATCATCAACATTATCGTCATCATCGCCGTTATCTTCATCATTGTTGTCATCATTATCATTATCGTCGTTGCCATCATTATCATCGTCGTCATCATCAGCATCATCATCGTTGTCATCATCATCATCGTCATTATCATCGTCGTCGTCATCATCATTAGTGTTTACCGCTCTCATCATGTGTGCTTCGACCACGTGAATGTCCTGTGGACAGCAGAGGAGACAACTACTATGTTGGACAGCTGGGATGGAATTGGTTCACTGGAGATGCCATGCTGAGAGGTCAGCCCAAGTCTCCTGGTGTGGAGGACAGCTGGGATGGAATTGGTTCACTGTGGAGATGCCATGCTGAGAGGTCAGCCCAAGTCTCCTGGTGTGGAGGACTGGGGGACAGCTGGCTTTGAGCACAGTCCTCAAGGCTGCAGTACCATTAGAGCCAGTACAATAAAGTCTGTGGAGGACTGGAGGACAGCTGGCTCTGAGCACAGTCCCCAAGGCTGCAGCACCATTAGAGCCAGTACAATAAAGTGTGGAGGACTGGAGGACAGCTGGCTCTGAGCACAGTCCCCAAGGCTGCAGCACCATTAGAGCCAGTACAATAAAGTCTGTGGAGGACTGGAGGACAGCTGGCTTTGAGCACAGTCCCCAAGGCTGCAGCACCATTAGAGCCAGCACAGTAAAGGCCCCTGGCCTGAGAAGCATGGTCACTGACAAACAGTGAAATGATGTCCCATTTCTGTGCAACATTGTACTGCTCTTACCCTGTGGGGATAGCGGGGGGTGGGGTGGGGGTGGGTGTCTTTTGTACAAACATCCCCTCCCCCCACCCCCTGGAAGTTCTGTGATTGTAACTTTTTCTAATCTGTCACTCTCTTTGATTCTGCCTTTTCCCTTTCTGCCTTTCTGGTCCATTCTCTTGCCTTTGTTCTAGAAACTCTTCCAAAGATTTTCTCCAGCCGAAGACGGACATGCTGGGGCTAACTATTTTTTAGTTATGCGCATAACGACAGGATGATGCATCTGCGCTCATACTTGACAGGAAACTGAGCGATCGACAAGGAAAAGTACAGCTCTCACACTCTCCTTACTATTGGAGTAAAGGGTCACCGCTCATTAGACTAGGCCTACCATGACATGCATCGCACGGCTTTCGTGAACACCGTGACTCAAACTAGGGGACATTTGCACCGGCTCTAGTGCTGCAGCTGAAGGGATAGGTTGGCCTTTAGGGACCTTCCCCAACGCCAGCTGTCCTCAAATCCCTTTGGCCGAGAGAGTGGGGATTCACCTTAGGCAAGGCATCTCCACTATAAACAAATCTTAGCCCAGTCCACCGGAATAGTATCTGCCTCCTCTGCTATCTGAGTCACTGTGTCAGACTGGCATGCATCCTAAGGAATTGCTATGGTGAACACCAAACCTACCTCAATGCTTTATCTAAGGAATTGCTATGGTGAACACCAAGCTTACCTCAATGCTTTATCTAAGGAATTGCTATGGTGAACACCAAACTTACCTCAATGCTTTATCTAAGGAAGTGTTATGGTGATCACCAAACTTACCTCAATGCTTTATCTAAGGAAGTGTTATGGTGAACACCAAACTTACCTCAATGCTTTATCTAAGGAAGTGTTATGGTGAACACCAAACCTACCTCAATGCTTTATCTAAGGAATTGCTATGGTGAACACCAAACTTACCTCAATGCTTTATCTAAGGAATTGTTATGGTGAACACCAAACTTACCTCAATGCTTTATCTAAGGAATTGCTATGGTGAACACCAAACTTACCTCAATGCTTTATCTAAGGAAGTGTTATGGTGAACACCAAACTTACCTCAATGCTTTATCTAAGGAATTGCTATGGTGAACACCAAACTTACCTCAATGCTTTATCTAAGGAATTGTTATGGTGAACACCAAACCTACCTCAATGCTTTATCTAAGGAATTGCTATGGTGAACACCAAACTTACATCAATGCTTTATCTAAGGAATTGTTATGGTGAACACCAAACTTACCTCAATGCTTTATCTAAGGAATTGCTATGGTGAACACCAAACTTACCTCAATGCTTTATCTAAGGAATTGTTATGGTGAACACCAAACCTACCTCAATGCTTTATTTAAGGAATTGTTATGGGCAAGGCCTTGAACACCAAACTTACCTCTATGCTCTATCTAAGGAATTGCTATGGGCAAGGCCTTGAACACCAAACTTACCTCAATGCTTTATCTAAGGAATTGTTATGGGCAAGGCCTTGAACACCAAACTTACCTCTATGCTTTATCTAAGGAATTGTTATGGTGAACACCAAACCTACCTCAATGCTTTATTTAAGGAATTGTTATGGGCAAGGCCTTGAACACCAAACTTACCTCTATGCTCTATCTAAGGAATTGCTATGGGCAAGGCCTTGAACACCAAACTTACCTCAATGCTTTATCTAAGGAATTGTTATGGGCAAGGCCTTGAACACCAAACTTACCTCTATGCTTTATCTACGCTGTTGTTTGAACTTTACAGTACACAATGACTGCGCAAATCGTGGCAGTGTTCATTGATTGCCATTTTGTTGTGCTTGTGATGTGTGTGTGTATGTGTGTATATCTGACTGTGTTTGTGTATGTAAGAGCTTATCTCTGTGTCTGTGTATATCTGTGTCTCTGTACATAGGGTCCAACTGCACAAGGAATCCAGCCGATGTGGTTTTCATATTAGATGCCTCAGCCAGTGAGGGTCTGGAAGGGTTCCAGCAACAGATACAGTTTGTCTCCAGCATCGTGCAACAACTGGACATTGGACCTTCACACACCCAGGTATGCACACTGTAAGTTTGTCTGTCTGTCTGTCTCTCTGTCTTCATCCCTCCCTATCTCTGTGTCTCTGTGTCTGTCTCTCTGTCTCTGTCTCTCTGAGGGCCTGGAAGGGTTCCAGCAACAGACACAGTTTGTGACCAACATCGTACAACAACTGGACATTGGGCATGCACACACACAGACACCCTCTTTGTCTCTGTCTGTCCGTCTGTCTGTCTGTGTGTCTCGCTCCTTTAAAGATGACGCACATACGAAGTTTGTGACAAACATCGTTCAGCAATTGTTGTTATGCATTAGACCTTCACACTCAGGTGGGCTACACTGCCTGTCCAATTATCTGGTGTGTTTCTGTCTGCCTGCATGCATGCACGTATGTTTGCCTGTCTGTTTCTCTCTCATGAGGGGCAAAGGCCTACATGAATAAACCATTCATTCATTCTCTCTCTCTCTCTCTCTCTCTCTCTCTCTCTCTCTCTCTCTCTCTCTCTCTCTCTCTCTCTCTCTCTCTTCGCTGTAATCATCATCATCATCATCATCACCACCATCATCATCATCACATTTCATTCCTTTTCATTCTTCAGGTGGGTGTCATCAAATACTTCACCACAGCACAGGTAGAGTTTCCCCTGAACAGCCACCCCACCAAAGACTCCGTGCTGCAATCCCTGGGCGGCCTACATTTCCCCTCGGGGGCAAGTTACACGGGGGATGCACTGCAGTTGGCCCAAAACATCACCGGAAAACGCACTAATGCTTGGACAGTGGTTATCGTTCTTTCCGACGGTCACTCCTCTGACAGGTACCTCCCCTGTGAATTTGACTCCCTGGTTATTATATAATAATTTTGTTCTATAAAAAAGGTTGTTTTTATGGTAGTGTATTTTGCTCGTTATGTTAGTCTATGTAAGTTTAACAAAGATGGGACAGATTTTGATTACATTTAGCAGACACACCATTTGTAGGTCTCTTTAGTCTTCTTCGTCGCTCGCTCGGACAGTTTCCTGTCATCATGATTACATAAGAGTCATGCTGCCGTCATGCGCCTAACTAAGAAATAATTAGGCCCAGCTTGTCCATCTTTGGCTGGAGAAAATCTGTGAAAGAATTTCTAAAGCAAAGGCAGGAGACTGGACCAGTGAGGCAGAACGATGGTAGATGCCAGTTGTTGGCCGATTCCTGGGGTCCGAGGATCAACGGGGGGCTGGTCCCTGGCGGCACACCCTCTGATGGATGTAGAGTCCAATCCTGGACCTGCACATTTACGGACATGACGGGCACGGAAAACTCTGGGTCGGGGCGCTCTGAGCAGTTGACGCCTTTCTTCTGCTCCTCTTGTTCTCTGCATCCTCTCTCCTGGCCTCAGTACCTCGCCTTGTTGATGCTCTCCATCCGTTTCTGTCGTGCACCATGTTCTCCCAGTCTTTATCTGGGATACCAGCCAGATTGAGTTGACGCTTCAGCTGGTCTTTGAAGCGCTTTCGTGGGGCTCCCCTGTCACACTTTCCCTGACAGAGCTCTCCATGGATAGAACACGGCTTGTGGCATTCTCGTGTCCTCCATGCATGACAGGTGACCTGCCCAGCAGAGCTGTCTGGACAGAACATGGCTTGTGGCATTCTCGTGTCCTCCATGCGTGACAGGTGACCTGCCCAGCAGAGCTGTCTGGACAGAACACGGCTTGTGGCATTCTCGTGTCCTCCATGCATGACAGGTGACCTGCCCAGCAGAGCTGTCTGGACAGAACACGGCTTGTGGCATTCTCGTGTCCTCCATGCGTGACAGGTGACCTGCCCAGCAGAGCTGTCTGGACAGAACACGGCTTGTGGCATTCTCGTGTCCTCCATGCGTGACAGGTGACCTGCCAAGCAGAGCTGTCTGGACAGAACACGGCTTGTGGCATTCTCGTGTCCTCCATGCGTGACAGGTGACCTGCCCAGCAGAGCTGTCTGGACAGAACATGGCTTGTGGCATTCTCGTGTCCTCCATGCATGACAGGTGACCTGCCCAGCAGAGCTGTCTGGACAGAACACGGCTTGTGGCATTCTCGTGTCCTCCATGCGTGACAGGTGACCTGCCCAGCAGAGCTGTCTGGACAGAACACGGCTTGTGGCATTCTCGTGTCCTCCATGCGTGACAGGTGACCTGCCCAGCAGAGCTGTCTGGACAGAACACGGCTTGTGGCATTCTCGTGTCCTCCATGCGTGACAGGTGACCTGCCCAGCAGAGCTGTCTGGACAGAACACGGCTTGTCGCATTCTCGTGTCCTCCATGCATAACAGGTGACCTGCCCAGCAGAGCTGTCTGGACAGAACACGGCTTGTGGCATTCTCGTGTCCTCCATGCATGACAGGTGACCTGCCCAGCGGAGCTGTCTGGACAGAACACGGCTTGTGGCATTCTCGTGTCCTCCATGCATGACAGGTGACCTGCCCAGCGGAGCTGTCTGGACAGAACACGGCTTGTGGCATTCTCGTGTCCTCCATGCATGACAGGTGACCTGCCCAGCGGAGCTGTCTGGACAGAACACGGCTTGTGGCATTCTCGTGTCCTTCATACGTGACAGGTGACCTGCCCAGCGGAGCTGTCTGGACAGAAACATAGCCTCGATGTTGGGGATGTTGGCCCGCTCTAGGAATTAATTGTTGGTAATGATCGAAATCTTGCCATTTGATGCCAATGAAGAAATGAAGGCATCGTAGAGGGAAGCGCTCAGAAGTCGTACTTGTATATCACAGTAAGCATAGAGAAAAGGCAGAATCAAAGAGAGTGACAGATGAGAGGAAGTTAAAACCACAGAACTTCCAGAAAGTGGGGGAACTATTCGTACAAAAGACCCCCGGTGTCCCCACGAGGGGAGACTAATTTAATCATTCTTATGAACTGGGACAGTATTTCCTAAACCTTTTCTCATGCCACAGAATATCTGACACGTTGACTGTTCCCACATTCTAAGCAAGATCTAGGCCTTACCCTGTGGCTTGATTTGAACTATTTCTGGAATAAATCCACGAATCAATTTGCTTTTCAGTTGTTTTTTAATATATACTCTAAATCATGTCATAAGTTAACTGTCCATTGTACAAACGCTCAAGGAAAATAAGATGTAAAATAAGATAACATACATCAAAATAAAAATCAGAATTATTAAATAAAAACATGAAACAGAAATTTAATTTGCATTAAACCGTTAAAACGCATTTTTGGGGGCACAACTGAGTAACTACTACTCTTTTACTGATCACAGTGTTATCTTCCAAATAATTTTCTTCTTTGAGCTTCTCTAAAATTGGAATGTGTCGCCTGAATGCAGCGGGGAGACCAGTGAACACTGAAAACCAGACGCATATGTACCTCTCCCATTATGGCCATATGGCCTGGGAAAGCACAAATAGGAGAAGATACGTGTAGGCCCCTATATGTGTTTGAGTTTTTAACTTCTCAGAAGCCAAACACTAGACGCCGCCCAAGCTCTGAAGAACACCGGGGCATTGGTCTTAGCTGTGGGTGTTGGAAGTGACGTCAGCGGAAATGAGCTGAACCAGATCGCTACTGACGCTGCGCATGTTTTCAATATGACGTCATCAACACCGGATATCCGGTCTGCCATTGGACGGAAGATTGTGACGGAGATTGAGTGTGCTGATCGACAATGGGTGTCAACAGGTTAGAAACGACAAAAAACAAAAAACAATTTGAGTCAGAGAGAGAGTAGAGATAGAGAGTAGCACGGACCTATATGTAGATCCGTGGAGAGTAGAGAAAGAGAGAGAGAGAGAACGAACGAACGAACGAACGAACGAATGTGTTTTTTTTAATTGAGGGAAAGCGGAATGAAAGCGGAATGAAAGCGGAATAAGCACAATAACCAGCTTTTTTTCCATCCGGCCCTCCGAACAAAAGAACAGAAATTTAAAAAATATAAATAGAAAAAAAGACATCGCAAAATACAAGAAAAAACAACATCCTTAAATCAAGGTCGTAAACGGACGCACCGTGCAAGGCATATAAATAAAATAAATTACGTCAATTAAAGAGAGAGACTGAGACAAGGACAGGCAGACAGACAGAGAGAGAGAGGTCAAAAGAAAAGAGAGAGAGAGAGAGAGAGAGAGAGAGAGAGAGAGAGAGAGAGAGAGAGAGAGAGAGAGAGAGAGAGAGAGAGAGAGAGAGCACTATATAAACAAAGCTGATTCATATCTCGACGATAGTAATGATTCATGATTATCACAAAGACGACGTTGATAATACAGTTGATGATTCATAATGCCAACAGAGCCATGCTTTCACCAGCCAGCAGCAACAGAGAGAGGTAGAAGGAGATGGTGATGATGATGATGATGATGATGATGATGATACTGATGCTGCTGCTGCTGCTGATGATAATGGAGATGATGATGACAACGACGACGACGATCAAGACAACAATGCTGATAACGATAGTGACTCCTAATGCCAACAGACCCCTGCTCTACCCATCCATGCGGCAACAGAGGGACCTGTATGCCCAACGGTGCTTTCTTCTCTTGCCTCTGTGACCCCACCTCCACTGGACCGCTGTGCCACACATGTAAGAAACTGGGTACTAATGATTAATATGCAACAGTTACAACAACCAAACAAACAACGTCGGCGGTAGCAGCAACAACAACAGCGGCACAACCACCAAAACAACTATAACATTCGTAGCAAATGGCGTTGTAATAATAATGAAAATATATTGCATTGAAATCTACATAGCACCTTTCTTTGAAATTAAGCTCTGTGCGCTCGCATTCACTGATTGACTCGCAGATGCAGTAACATACCAAACCATTCTCCCACATTCATTCGACCATCATCTAGTGAACTTGACCTTTTCAGAGGAGAAGCTCTTTTATTCGAAAAGGATGAGTTTTTAGTTGTGTTTGAAAAGTGGGACGCGTTGCTTGGTGTCGGAGATGAACTAATGAGGAATTCCAGACAGTGGGGGCACACGAACTGAAACTGCCTTGGTCACCGGACTTTACAAAACTGAAACTGCCTTGGTCACCGGACTTTACAAAACTGAAACTGCCTTGGTCACCGGACTTTACAAAACTGAAACTACCTTGGTCACCGGACTTTACATTCAATCTAGATACTTTGAACAGTTTGGTCTGGGAAGATCGGAATGAGCGAGAAGGAGTGGGAGTGTGTCAAACTCTTTTATCAACACCTTATATATCCATCGATTGATTCATCAATAAATCGATCAACTGATCAATCAATCAATCAATTAATCATCAAAGGCCAGTCGATAATGTACTCAACCAAGTTCCAGTCGATCGACTTGTGTATTAATTTGTGTGTTACACCTTTATATGTGTTGCGTGTATTTGTTCACACGTATTTTGGTGTGTGTACGCACGTGTACATGGTCAAATCTATCACTCTTTCTCTCTCTTTCTCTGTCTCTCTTTGTTTCTCTTATCTGTCTCTCTGTTTGCGTGTGCGTGCGCACGGGTGTTCATGCACACATTTGTTCCTATTCCACATCTATGTGTGAGTGTGTTGGGTATGTGTGCATATGTTCACCACGACGTGTGCATGCGTGCTTGTGCGTATGCAGGGCTGGATCCGTGTTATTCCGACCCTTGTCAAAACGGAGCTACATGCATGAGCAGAGAACCCAGGCCAGAGTTCATGTGTCGCTGTGCGGATGGCTTCACTGGCTTCACCTGTGACACAGGTGAGACTTGGCTGCTATATTATCTTCTTCTTCTTCTTCTTCTTCTTCGACCACTCAGTTTCCCGTCATTATGGGGGCGGGGTGATATTATGATCAGAGAAATGTAAAAGCTGGTTCACAGCTCAGACCTAATCTGTCACACCAACGGCACTGTTTGTCAGCAGAGCTTCTTTGGTTGTGTAGCAGGCGTATGCCAGAAGAAGATCTCTCATACCTTTAATATATGTGTATTCCGAGTTATTATTTTTCCTTTAACATAAATATGGCAACTGTTCTAATTGTGTCACTTCTGTTTCCAGCTGCCATATTGAAATGGAAACGAAACGAGCACAGACACAATATAGGCTACAGACAGACAGACAGACAGACACAATATAGGCTACAGACAGACAGACAGACAGACAGACAGACACAATATAGGCTACAGACAGACAGACAGACAGACAGACACAATATAGGCTACAAGATCGTTGTTTCCGTTATCTGTTTGTTGACAGACAGACAGACAGACAGACAGACAGACATATATAGACAGCCACAATATAAGCTACAAAATCATGATCTTTTTGTTGACAGACAGACAGACAGACAGACAGATAGACAGCCAGAATATAAGCTACAAGATCGTTGTTTCTGCTATCTGTTTGTTGACAGACAGATAGACAGACAAAGAAAGTTATAGGGTGACAGCAGGAAACAGACAGATGGGCATAGAGCAGACAGAAAGAAAAAGAGATCGAGAGAAGGGGGGGGGGGGGTATGGAAGGAGGAAGGGATGTTGAACAGTCGGACAGACAGACAGACAGACACGTAGTTTTAACAAATATGATTGATAATTGTATGTTGTGTTTCAGCAAGAGTGTCCCCCACAACAGCGTGGCCAGGTGACTGTATCGTCAGCTCAACATTGTGTAAAGGGAGAGAGAGAGAGAGAGAGAGAGAGAGAGAGAGAGAGAGAGAGAGAGAGAGAGAGAGAGAGAGAGAGAGAGAGAGAGAGAGAGAGAGAGAGAGAGAGAGAGAGAGAGAGAGAGAGAGAGAGAGAGAGAGAGAGAGAGAGAGAGAGAGAGAATACGAATACGAATGTTTTATTGAGGGTCAAATGGATAAGCTACAATAGCTTGTTTGCATCATACCCTCTCTCTCACACACTCACACCATGCATCAGGCAAACAAATTGAAATCATGAAATAACAATGAAGTCAAGCAGTGGAAAAGAGAAACAAATGACACATGAATTAATTGAAAAAAAGGTAGGATTGATTGAAATCAGATATGAATACAAATATGAGAATGGTGAATTTGAATTGGTGGTTTCTTCTTCTTCGATCGCTCAAACAGTTTTGTGTCAGTTATGAGCTCAGATTCGTCATGCTGCCGTTATGTGCCTAACTAAGAAATAATTAGGCCCAGCAAGTCCGACTTCGGCTGGAGGAAATGTTTTTGAAAGTGTTTCTTGAAAAAAGGCAGGAGAATGGACCGGAAAGGCAGAAAGATAGTAGATGACAGTAAGCAAAGGGAAAAGGCAGAGTCAAAGAGAGTGACAGATTAGAGGAAGTTGCAAGCACAGAACTTCCAGAAGGTGGGGGAACTATTTATACAAAAGACCCCCCAGTATCCCCACGGGGGGTGAATTGGTGGTTTGAAATTAAGTATTCCCCTCGTGGGGATACCGGGGAGTCTTTTGTATAAATAGTTCCCCCACCTTCTGGAAGTTCTGTGCTTGTAACTTCCTCTAATCTGTCACTCTCTTTGACTCTTGCCTTTTCCCTTTGCTTACTGTCATCTACTATCTTTCTGTCTTACCGGTCCATTCTCCTGCCTTTTTTTGAGAGAGAGAGAGAGAGAGAGAGAGAGAGAGAGAGAGAGAGAGAGAGAGAGAACTCAAAACAAAAAAATGTTTTAATGTCAGACCTCCGGCCTATAACATTGAGGGTGCGCATATACACACATAATGTAATAAATGAAAACAGGACAAATGTGAATATTCTTTCACTTAGCACTAACATGTTATCCAAATACTTTTTTTATTTTTATAATGCATAAGTTCATGTATCAGCTGACATAAGTTCATATCTTTGTTTAAACGCATACAATATAAGCATGGCAACATCTCTAGTTATGAATGTATTTTTATTGGCAAGAAGATATTTAATTCAATGGGATAGTTGTTTCTAAATTGATTATGTTTGAAAATATACTTGTCTCTTAGCTCTTTATAGGTAGTGCAATGAATCAAGAAGTGCAACTCGTTTTCTATTTGATCGCAGAATGGACAGGTTTGGGGGATATTACTGTCGTAGCGTTTGTTATTTCTCAAATCATTTACGCCCAGTCGAAACTGAGCGAAACAAGCCTTGAACTTCTTAATTGTTAGTTGAGTAAGGAAGTGTTCAGGTTGTAGAAGAAATTTGAACTTACGATAAGTAAGGAAACGGTCACTAGAACTCAATTTACTGTTCCAGTCCTGTTTATAACAGTCTATCATCCGTTGCCTGAATAGGTAGGTAGGTAGTAGTAGAAGGTTTTACGTCCTCGTAACAGTTGCTCTTAGGGACAAGTAATTCTGGTGCTGTAGTCTTCGATGTAGCAGGTACACCTGGTATAAAGATTGCCTGAATATGCCAATGAAAGCTTTTATATTTACAACCCCTCCCGCTAACCACACCTCTGAAAATCCGTATCTGTCTAAGCAATGTTTAATACTTTTAGCCCAGTTTGTGTTGGTTCCATTACTGTCTGTCAGTTTATTTGCGCTTGAGACGTAGGCTTGTTTGGGGATTCTGTTTAAAGCCATGTCTTGTAATACAAACCAGTAACGCAATGCCCTTATCGTGCTGTCTATATATAATGCATAGCGGCCTAGCTCTCCATAAACCATCGTGTTGGGTGTTTTAACGCTTACATTTAATAACTTCTTGCAGGCAAATAATTGTACTGATTCGATTACTTTATACTGAGTCATACCCCAAGTTTCCGCTGCGTACAGAAGCATAGGTTTTACCTGGGCGTCAAACAATCTAAAAAATACAGTCGTGTCCCTATTTCCTAAGCTCCACATAGTTTTCATTAGTTCTACAACTCTACACCTAGCTCTTATCGCATACTCCTCTAATGCAGTTACGTATGACAGCTTTGTTGTTAGCGTGAAACCTAAGTACTTGTAGCTGTTTACTACTTCAATTTGTATCCCTTTATAAAACCAGTTTTCATTTTTGCTGAGATGTCCACCCTTTGTTTTGTTCAAATTTACTTTAAGACCTAGTTTATCCAAAGCTTTTTGAAGATTATTTATTTGATTTTGTAGCCCAGATGGAGTGTAGGATAACAAGGCAATGTCGTCAGCAAATAACAATAAGAACATTTCCCTTAGTCCAGGCAAATACTGATAACCATGTTTAACTTTTATGTTTACCTCCTCTGCCACTTCAGAAATAAGCAGTGCAAAAATTAGGAGAGACAACAAACAACCTTGCTTAAGACCGCCGGGGCATTCAAAGAAATCCGAGATGTCCGATCCCCATTTAACGCATGATTGAACGGAGCTATACATTGACTGAAGCATTTTGAGCATTTTTGTTGATGTTTTGACTTTTCTAAGTACATT
>CM065684.1:66513943-66523943 GCA_017654935.2 Phymorhynchus buccinoides | reverse complement strand
ATGATGATCACAACGACAACGACGACGATGATAATGAAGATGCTTTCTCTGCAGGCTACAGACCTCAAACAGCGCTACAACGTGGAGATGCTGGTGGTGGGGGTGGGGGGTGGGGTGGACATAACTGAGCTGGAGTCCATCGCTTCCCTCCCCTCCTCAGGCCTGTTCCTGGTGTCAGACCTTCGTCAGCTGGGCAGCGTCATCAGAGACCGAGTCTGCAACGGTCAGCGCAGTGCAAATAGACCCCACCTTCTGGAAGTTTTGGGCTATTAAGGGCCTGCTCCACTACATGCGATTCGCTGTCAATGCAATGCGATTGTGACGATGCGGGTCGTGATTTACATGAAATTCATGTATTGGGTCTGCTTCAGTACAATAGTTTATAGACTAAGAGCGAAATTAGTAGAAATATTATTAGACGCAAGTATTTAACGCGTATCATGACTCGCATCGTCACAATCGCATCACATTGACAGTGAATCGTATGTAGTGTAGCAGGCACTTCAGCATTGCTTCCTTTTAATCTATCACTTTTTTGTTTTACTCTTCTTTTTCTTGCTTTCATGTACTATGTTCTGCCCTGTTGCCCCATTCTCTTTCATGTACTATGTTCTGCCCCATTCTCTTTCATGTACTATGTTCTGCCCCATTCTCTTTCATGTACTATGTTCTGCCTTGTTGCCCCATTCTCTTTCATGTACTATGTTTCTGCCCCATTCTCTTTCATGTACTATGTTCTGCCCTGATGCCTCATTCTCTTTCATGTACTATGTTCTGCCCTGTTGCCCCATTCTCTTTCATGTACTATGTTCTGCCCCATTCTCTTTCATGTACTATGTTCTGCCTTGTTGCCCCATTCTCTTTCATGTACTATGTTCTGCCCTGTTGCCCCATTCTCTTTCATGTACTATGTTCTGCCCCATTCTCTTTCATGTACTATGTTCTGACCCATTCTCTTTCATGTACTATGTTCTGCCCTGTTGCCCCATTCTCTTTCATGTACTATGTTCTGCCCTGATGCCCCATTCTCTTTCATGTACTATGTTCTGCCCTGTTGCCCCATTCTCTTTCATGTACTATGTTCTGCCCCATTCTCTTTCATGTACTATGTTCTGCCCCATTCTCTTTCATGTACTATGTTCTGCCCTGTTGCCCCATTCTCTTTCATGTACTATGTTCTGCCCCATTCTCTTTCATGTACTATGTTCTGCCCTGTTGCCCCATTCTCTTTCATGTACTATGTTCTGCCCCATTCTCTTTCATGTACTATGTTCTGCCCCATTCTCTTTCATGTACTATGTTCTGCCCCATACTCTTTCCTGTACTATGTTCTGCCCCATTCTCTTTCATGTACTATGTTCTGCCCTGTTGCCCCATTCTCTTTCATGTACTATGTTCTGCCTTGTTGCCCCATTCTCTTTCATGTACTATGTTCTGCCTTGTTGCCCCATTCTCTTTCATGTACTATGTTCTGCCTTGTTGCCCCATTCTCTTTCATGTACTATGTTCTGCCTTGTTGCCCCATTCTCTTTCATGTACTATGTTCTGCCTTGTTGCCCCATTCTCTTTCATGTACTATGTTCTGCCCTGTTGCCCCATTCTCTTTCATGTACTATGTTCTGCCTTGTTGCCCCATTCTCTTTCATGTACTATGTTCTGCCTTGTTGCCCCATTCTCTTTCATGTACTATGTTCTGCCCTGTTGCCCCATTCTCTTTCATGTACTATGTTCTGCCTATGTTGCCCCATTCTCTTTCATGTACTATGTTCTGCCTTGTTGCCCCATTCTCTTTCATGTACTATGTTCTGCCCCATTCTCTTTCATGTACTATGTTCTGCCCTGTTGCCCCATTCTCTTTCATGTACTATGTTCTGCCCTGTTGCCCCATTCTCTTTCATGTACTATGTTTCTGTTGCCCCATTCTCTTTCATGTACCATGTTATGCCCTGTTGCCCCATTCTCTTTCATGTACTATGTTCTGCCCCATTCTCTTTCATGTACCATGTTCTGCCCTGTTGCCCCATTCTCTTTCATGTACCATGTTCTGCCCTGTTGCCCCATTCTCTTTCATGTACTATGTTCTGCCCTGTTGCCCCATTCTCTTTCATGTACTATGTTCTGCCCTGTTGCCCCATTCTCTTTCATGTACTATGTTCTGCCCCATTCTCTTTCATGTACTATGTTCTGCCCCATTCTCTTTCATGTACCATGTTCTGCCCTGTTGCCCCATTCTCTTTCATGTACTATGTTCTGCCCCATTCTCTTTCATGTACCATGTTCTGCCCTGTTGCCCCATTCTCTTTCATGTACTATGTTCTGCCCCATTCTCTTTCATGTACTATGTTCTGCCCCATTCTCTTTCATGTACTATGTTCTGCCCTGTTGCCCCATTCTCTTTCATGTACTATGTTCTGCCCTGTTGCCCCATTCTCTTTCATGTACTATGTTCTGCCTTGTTGCCCCATTCTCTTTCATGTACTATGTTCTGCCCCTTTCTCTTTCATGTACTATGTTCTGCCCTGTTGCCCCATTCTCTTTCATGTACTATGTTCTGCCCCATTCTCTTTCATGTACTATGTTCTGCCCTGTTGCCCCATTCTCTTTCATGTACTATGTTCTGCCCCATTCTCTTTCATGTACTATGTTCTGCCCCATTCTCTTTCATGTACTATGTTCTGCCCTGTTGCCCCATTCTCTTTCATGTACCATGTTCTGCCCTGTTGCCCCATTCTCTTTCATGTACTATGTTCTGCCCCATTCTCTTTCATGTACTATGTTCTGCCCTGTTGCCCCATTCTCTTTCATGTACCATGTTCTGCCTTGTTGCCTCATTCTCTTTCATGTACTATGTTCTGCCCTGTTGCCCCATTCTCTTTCATGTACTATGTTCTGCCCCATTCTCTTTCATGTACTATGTTCTGCCTTGTTGCCCCATTCTCTTTCATGTACTATGTTCTGCCCTGTTGCCCCATTCTCTTTCATGTACCATGTTCTGCCCTGTTGCCCCATTCTCTTTCATGTACTATGTTCCCCATTCTCTTTCATGTACTATGTTCTGCCCTGTTGCCCCATTCTCTTTCATGTACTATGTTCTGCCCTGTTGCCCCATTCTCTTTCATGTACTATGTTCTGCCCTGTTGCCCCATTCTCTTTCATGTACTATGTTCTGCCCTGTTGCCCCATTCTCTTTCATGTACTATGTTCTGCCCTGTTGCCCCATTCTCTTTCATGTACTATGTTCTGCCCTGTTGCCCCATTCTCTTTCATGTACTATGTTCTGCCCTGTTGCCCCATTCTCCTGTACTATGTTCTGCCCCATTCTCTTTCATGTACTATGTTCTGCCCTGTTGCCCCATTCTCTTTCATGTACTATGTTCTGCCCCATTCTCTTTCATGTACTATGTTCTGCCCTGTTGCCCCATTCTCTTTCATGTACTATGTTCTGCATCTGTTGCCCCATTCTCTTTCATGTACTATGTTCTGCCCTGTTGCCCCATTCTCTTTCATGTACTATGTTCTGCCCTTTTGCCCCATTCTCTTTCATGTACTATGTTCTGCCCTGATGCCCCATTCTCTTTCATGTACTATGTTCTGCCCTGTTGCCCCATTCTCTTTCATGTACTATGTTCTGCCCTGTTGCCCCATTCTCTTTCATGTACTATGTTCTGCCCTGTTGCCCCATTCTCTTTCATGTACTATGTTCTGCCCTGTTGCCCCATTCTCTTTCATGTACTATGTTCTGCCCTGTTGCCCCATTCTCTTTCATGTACTATGTTCTGCCCTGTTGCCCCATTCTCTTTCATGTACTATGTTCTGCCCCATTCCTTTCATGTACTATGCCCCATTCTCTTTCATGTACTATGTTCTGCCCTGTTGCCCCATTCTCTTTCATGTACTATGTCTCTGCCCCATTCTCTTTCATGTACTATGTTCTGCCCTGTTGCCCCATTCTCTTTCATGTACTATGTTCTGCCCCATTCTCTTTCATGTACTATGTTCTGCCCCATTCTCCTGTTGCCCCATTCTCTTTCATGTACTATGTTCTGCCCCATTCTCTTTCATGTACTATGTTCTGCCTTGTTGCCCCATTCTCTTTCATGTACTATGTTCTGCCCTTGCCCCATTCTCTTTCATGTACTATGTTCTGCCTATGTTGCCCCATTCTCTTTCATGTACTATGTTCTGCCCCATTCTCTTTCATGTACTATGTTCTGCCCCATTCTCTTTCATGTACTATGTTCTGCCTTGTTGCCCCATTCTCTTTCATGTACTATGTTCTGCCCTGTTGCCCCATTCTCTTTCATGTACTATGTTCTGCCCCATTCTCTTTCATGTACTATGTTCTGCCCTGTTGCCCCATTCTCTTTCATGTACTATGTTCTGCCCTGTTGCCCCATTCTCTTTCATGTACTATGTTCTGCCCTGTTGCCCCATGTTCTGCCCCATTCTCTTTCATGTACTATGTTCTGCCCCATTCTCTTTCATGTACTATGTTCTGCCCTGTTGCCCCATTCTCTTTCATGTACTATGTTCTGCCCTGTTTGCCCCATTCTCTTTCATGTACTATGTTCTGCCCTGTTTGCCCCATTCTCTTTCATGTACTATGTTCTGCCCTGTTGCCCCATTCTCTTTCATGTACTATGTTCTGCCCTGTTGCCCCATTCTCTTTCATGTACTATGTTCTGCCCTGTTGCCCCATTCTCTTTCATGTACTATGTTTGCCCTGTTGCCCCATTCTCTTTCATGTACTATGTTCTGCCCTGTCGTGCCTATGTTTGCCTTGTTGCCCCATTCTCTTTCATGTACTATGTTCTGCCCTGTTGTACTATGTTCTGCCCTGTTGCCCCATTCTCTTTCATGTACTATGTTCTGCCCCATTCTCTTTCATGTACTATGTTCTGCCCTGTTGCCCCATTCTCTTTAATGTACTATGTTCTGCCCCATTCTCTTTCATGTACTATGTTCTGCCCCATTCTCTTTCATGTACTATGTTATGTTCTGCCCTGTTGCCCCATTCTCTTTCATGTACTATGTTCTGCCTTGTTGCCCCATTCTCTTTCATGTACTATGTTCTGCCCCATTCTCTTTCATGTACTATGTTCTGCCCTGTTGCCCCATTCTCTTTCATGTACTATGTTCTGCCCCATTCTCTTTCATGTACTATGTTCTGCCCTGTTGCCCCATTCTCTTTCATGTACTATGTTCTGCCCTGTTGCCCCATTCTCTTTCATGTACTATGTTCTGCCTTGTTGCCCCATTCTCTTTCATGTACTATGTTCTGCCCCATTCTCTTTCATGTACTATGTTCTGCCCTGTTGCCCCATTCTCTTTCATGTACTATGTTCTCTGTTGCCCCATTCTCTTTCATGTACTATGTTCTGCCCCATTCTCTTTCATGTACCATGTTTGCCCTGTTGCCCCATTCTCTTTCATGTACTATGTTCTGCCCCATTCTCTTTCATGTACTATGTTCTGCCCTGTTGCCCCATTCTCTTTCATGTACATGTATGTTCTGCCCTGTTGCCCCATTCTCTTTCATGTACTATGTTCTGCCCTGTTGCCCCATTCTCTTTCATGTACTATGTTCTGCCTATGTTCTGCCTGTTGCCCCATTCTCTTTCATGTACTATGTTCTGCCCTGTTGCCCCATTCTCTTTCATGTACTATGTTCTGCCCCATTCTCTTTCATGTACTATGTTCTGCCCTGTTGCCCCATTCTCTTTCATGTACTATGTTCTGCCCCATTCTCTTTCATGTACTATGTTCTGCCCTGTTGCCCCATTCTCTTTCATGTACTATGTTCTGCCCCATTCTCTTTCATGTACTATGTTCTGCCTATGTTTGCCCCATTCTCTTTCATGTACTATGTTCTGCCCTGTTGCCCCATTCTCTTTCATGTACTATGTTCTGCCCTGTTGCCCCATTCTCTTTCATGTACTATGTTCTGCCTTGTTGCCCCATTCTCTTTCATGTACTATGTTCTGCCCCATTCTCTTTCATGTACTATGTTCTGCCCTGTTGCCCCATTCTCTTTCATGTACTATGTTCTGCCCCATTCTCTTTCATGTACTATGTTCTGCCCTGTTGCCCCATTCTCTTTCATGTACTATGTTCTGCCCCATTCTCTTTCATGTACTATGTTCTGCCCCATTCTCTTTCATGTACTATGTTCTGCCCTGTTGCCCCATTCTCTTTCATGTACTATGTTCTCTGTTGCCCCATTCTCTTTCATGTACTATGTTCTGCCCCCCATTCTCTTTCATGTACTATGTTCTGCCCTCGTTGCCCCATTCTCTTTCATGTACTATGTTCTGCCTTGTTGCCCCATTCTCTTTCATGTACTATGTTCTGCCCTGTTGCCCCATTCTCTTTCATGTACTATGTTCTGCCCCATTCTCTTTCATGTACTATGTTCTGCCTTGTTGCCCCATTCTCTTTCATGTACTATGTTCTGCCCTGTTGCCCCATTCTCTTTCATGTACTATGTTCTGCCCTGTTGCCCCATTCTCTTTCATGTACTATGTTCTGCCCTGTTGCCCCATTCTCTTTCATGTACTATGTTCTGCCCTTGTTGCCCCATTCTCTTTCATGTACTATGTTCTGCCCTGTTGCCCCATTCTCTTTCATGTACTATGTTCTGCCTTGTTGCCCCATTCTCTTTCATGTACTATGTTCTGCCCTGTTGCCCCATTCTCTTTCATGTACTATGTTCTGCCCTGTTGCCCCATTCTCTTTCATGTACTATGTTCTGCCCCATTCTCTTTCATGTACTATGTTCTGCCCCATTCTCTTTCATGTACTATGTTCTGCCCTGTTTGCCCCATTCTCTTTCATGTACTATGTTCTGCCCTGTTGCCCCATTCTCTTTCATGTACTATGTTGTTGCCCCATTCTCTTTCATGTACTATGTTCTGCCCTGTTGCCCTATTCTCTTTCATGTACTATGTTCTGCCCTGTTGCCCCATTCTCTTTCATGTACTATGTTCTGCCCTGTTGCCCCATTCTCTTTCATGTACTATGTTCTGCCCTGTTGCCCCATTCTCTTTCATGTACTATGTTCTGCCCTGTTGCCCCATTCTCTTTCATGTACTATGTTCTGCCCTGTTGCCCCATTCTCTTTCATGTACTATGTTCTGCCCTGTTGCCCCATTCTCTTTCATGTACTATGTTCTGCCCTGTTGCCCCATTCTCTTTCATGTACTATGTTCTGCCCTGTTGCCCCATTCTCTTTCATGTACTATGTTCTGCCCTGTTGCCCCATTCTCTTTCATGTACTATGTTCTGCCCTGTTGCCCCATTCTCTTTCATGTACTATGTTCTGCCCTGTTGCCCCATTCTCTTTCATGTACTATGTTCTGCCCTGTTGCCCCATTCTCTTTCATTTACTATGTTCTGCCCCATTCTCTTTCATGTACTATGTTCTGCCCTGTTGCCCCATTCTCTTTCATGTACTATGTTCTGCCCCATTCTCTTTCATGTACTATGTTCTGCCCTGTTGCCCCATTCTCTTTCATGTACTATGTTCTGCCCCATTCTCTTTCATGTACTATGTTCTGCCCCATTCTCTTTCATGTACTATGTTCTGCCCTGTTGCCCCATTCTCTTTCATGTACTATGTTCTGCCCTGTTGCCCCATTCTCTTTCATGTACTATGTTCTGCCCCATTCTCTTTCATGTACTATGTTCTGCCCTGTTGCCCCATTCTCTTTCATGTACTATGTTCTGCCCTGTTGCCCCATTCTCTTTCATGTACTATGTTCTGCCTTGTTGCCCCATTCTCTTTTTCTATGTTACATGTATGTTCTGCCCTGTTGCCCCATTCTCTTTCATGTACTATGTTCTGCCCTGTTGCCCCATTCTCTTTCATGTACTATGTTCTGCCCTGTTGCCCCATTCTCTCATTACATGTTACCATGTTCTGCCCTGTTGCCCCATTCTCTTTCATGTACTATGTTCTGCCCTGTTGCCCCATTCTCTTTCATGTACTATGTTCTGCCCTGTTGCCCCATTCTCTTTCATGTATTCTCTTTCATGTACTATGTTCTGCCCTGTTGCCCCATTCTCTTTCATGTACTATGTTCTGCCTTGTTGCCCCATTCTCTTTCATGTACTATGTTCTGCCATGTACTATGTTTGCCCCTCTTTCATGTACTATGTTTCTCTTCTCATGTACTATGTTTTCCATGTTGCCCCATTCTCTTTCATGTACTATGTTCTGCCCTGTTGCCCCATTCTCTTTCATGTACTATGTTCTGCCCTGTTGCCCCATTCTCTTTCATGTACTATGTTCTGCCCTGTTGCCCCATTCTCTTTCATGTACTATGTTCTGCCCCATTCTCTTTCATGTACTATGTTCTGCCTTGTTGCCCCATTCTCTTTCATGTACTATGTTCTGCATGTACTATGTTCTGCCCCATTCTCTTTCATGTACTATGTTCTGCCCCATTCTCTTTCATGTACTATGTTCTGCCTTGTTGCCCCATTCTCTTTCATGTACTATGTTCTGCCCTGTTGCCCCATTCTCTTTCATGTACTATGTTTCTACCTATGTTGCCCCATTCTCTTTCATGTACTATGTTCTGCCCTGTTGCCCCATTCTCTTTCATGTACTATGTTCTGCCCTGTTGCCCCATTCTCTTTCATGTACTATGTTCTGCCCCATTCTCTTTCATGTACTATGTTCTGCCCTGTTGCCCCATTCTCTTTCATGTACTATGTTCTGCCCTGTTGCCCATGTACTATGTTCTGCCCCATTCTCTTTCATGTACCATGTTCTGCCCTGTTGCCCCATTCTCTTTCTCTTCTGCCCTGTATTCTCTTTCGTGTACTATGTTCTGCCCTGTTGCCCCTTTCTCCCATTCTTGTTTGCCCCTTTCTTTCATGTACTATGTTCTGCATGTACTATGTTCTGCCCTGTTGCCCCATTCTCTTTCATGTACCATGTTCTGCTCTTTCTGTTGCCCCATTCTCTTTCATGTACTATGTTCTGCCCTGTTGCCCCATTCTCTTTCATGTACTATGTTCATGTACTATGTTCTGCCCTGTTGCCCCATTCTCTTTCATGTACTATGTTCTGCCCTGTTGTTCTGCCCTGTTGCCCCATTCTCTTTCATGTACTATGTTCTGCCCTGTTGCCCCATTCTCTTTCATGTACTATGTTCTGCCCCATTCTCTTTCATGTACTATGTTCTGCCCTGTTGCCCCATTCTCTTTCATGTACTATGTTCTGCCCTGTTGCCCCATTCTCTTTCATGTACTATGTTCTGCCCTGTTGCCCCATTCTCTTTCATGTACTATGTTCTGCCCTGTTGCCCCATTCTCTTTCATGTACTATGTTCTGCCTTGTTGCCCCATTCTCTTTCATGTACTATGTTCTGCCCCATTCTCTTTCATGTACTATGTTCTGCCCTGTTGCCCCATTCTCTTTCATGTACTATGTTCTGCCCTGTTGCCCCATTCTCTTTCATGTACTATGTTCTGCCCTGTTGCCCCATTCTCTTTCATGTACTATGTTCTGCCCTGTTGCCCCATTCTCTTTCATGTACTATGTTCTGCCTTGTTGCCCCTTTCTCTTTCATGTACTATGTTCTGCCCTGTTGCCCCATTCTCTTTCATGTACTATGTTCTGCCCTGTACTATGCCCCATTCTCTTTCATGTACTATGTTCTGCCCTGCCCCATTCCTTTCATGTTGCCCCATTCTCTTTCTTTCATGTACTATGTTCTGCCCTGTTGCCCCTTTCTCTTTCATGTACTATGTTCTGCCCTGTTGCCCCATTCTCTTTCATGTACTATGTTCTGCCCTGTTGCCCCATTCTCTTTCATGTTGCCCCATTCTCTTTCATGTACTATGTTCTGCCTTGTTGCCCCATTCTCATTCATGTACTATGTTCTGCCCTGATGCCCCATTCTCTTTCATGTACTATGTTCTGCCCTGTTGCCCCATTGCCCCATTCTCTTCATGTACTATGTTCTGCTGTTGCCACATTCTCTTTCATGTA
>CM065684.1:66495199-66513443 GCA_017654935.2 Phymorhynchus buccinoides | reverse complement strand
AACCGAAATTTCCTTCTTTGCGCTATATGTTTTCTTCTTCAAGCTTGTATCTCGTGAACTACAAGACATCTCCCTTCCAATTTTGTGTCAGGTGTACACTCTACGGGGTGTCGCAAGTGCGTGGCATTGCCTGGTGACGGACATGTCCTGCCGCTCGGCGACGCCCTTGTTGTCTTGTGTTTTTCCTTTTGTAAATCCCTCCTCTCTGACATCGGCAGAAGGCCTGGATCAGTAAACTTTGTGAATTGTGTGAATCTCTCTCTCTCTCTATCTCTCTCTCTGTCTCTTTCTCTCTCTCTCTCTTCGTCTCTCTCTCCTCTCTCGCTCTCTCCGCTCTCTCTCACACACACACACCCCCTCTCTCTCTCTTCTCTCTCTCGCTCTCTCTCTTATTACACACACACACACACACACACACACACTCACCCACGAACACACACACACCACACACACACACACACCACACCACACACACACACACACACACACAGACACACATCATTACAATGCTAATGTAACCAAGCTATCCATCCCTCTAAAACTTATACCTACATACACTTATGTTTACAACATACAAATATACAACTTGCAATTCACTAATATATATCACAAAAATCTATATCCTTGGAAAATACAAAGTTTTTCAAGTTTTTCAAGTTTTCAAGTTTCAAGTTTTCTCTTCTCTCTCTCTCTCTATCTCCTCCCCGTCTCTCTCTCTCCTCTCTCTCTCTCTCTCTCTCCCCTCTCTCTCTATCTCTCTCTCTCTCTCTCTCTCTCTCCGTCCCTCCGTCTGTCTGTCTCTCTCTCTCCTCTCGCTCCCTCCCTCTCGCTCTGTCGTGGTCCCCCTCGCCCTGGCCCTCTCTCTCACTCTCTCTCTCCCATCTCTCTCTCCCCCCCCTCTCTCTTTTCAGCTTGCAAGGGGCACAGAAGCAGCCGACCTCCTCCTGTTGTTAGACGCCACAGATGCACAACAAGGAAACACGCCAACTTTCCAGAACATGGTCAACTTTGCCATAGACCTGGTCCAGGGGTTCCCCATAGGGCCCCACAGGGTTCAAGTGTCCGTGGTGTCGTACGCCGATAAGGCCTCCGGGGATATATGGTTCAATTCCTACCCCAACAAAAACGAGTTGCTGCAAGGCCTGAAGGCGCTTAGGGTTGCTTCTACATCTGGGGTGTCTGATTTGGATGCTGCTTTGACGGTATGTATAACTCTGTCTCTGTCTGTTTCTTTATCCTGTCCCCCCGTATCTCTCTGTGTGTCTCTCTCTCTGTGTCTCTCCCTCCCAGCCTCTCTCTATCTTGCTGCCATCCCCACTACGGATACGGTGATTTTTTAAATTTATTTTACTGTGTGCTTGTCGACTTTTGATTGCATTTGTCTTTGAGTGTGCATATGTGCATGAGCGCGTGTGTATGTGTGTATGTGCGCTTGTATGTGCATGTATGCTTATAGGGCCTATGTGTGTGTTTGTGCGTGTGTAGGCCTACAATGTCTATTTGTCTGTCTGTCTCTGTCTATCTCTGTTTGTGTTGTGGTGTGTTACATGGACTTATGAATTGTATTTTATTGTTGAGTAAGTGTGCATGGTTAGGGGCCCTACCAGGTGCATGCTTTGTGTGGTGTGTGTGTGTGTGTGTGTGTGTGCGTGTGCGTGTGCGTTGCGTTGCGAGCGTGCGGTGCGTGCGTGCGTGCGTGTGTGTGTTTGTGTGTGCGTGCGCGTGCGTGTGCGTGCGTGCGTGCGTGCGTGCGTGCGTGCGCGTGCGTGCGTACGCGTGCGTGCATGCGTGAGTGCGCATAAGAGGATGCGTGCGTGCGTGCATACGCATGTGCATGCTTATTTGCGTTTGCACAATCAATCAATCAATGAATCTATATTTTTATTGTCTACTAGCAAAACGCCTAGTACCGGTAACGCCAAGTACCGGTAAGCGCCTAGTAGCGGTAACGCTGAGTAACGGTTTCGCCGGGTCCGCGAAATATTATATTATTACTTTTGTCACTCTCCCTACTTCCATCTTCTTCTCTCATTCTAAATTGGGGTCACACTTTTGCTTTGAAACTAAAAACTTGGATCAGAAAATTTACTGAAACGAAAGTGTTTATTAATTGACGCCATCGGGTTTATCGCTCATTCGCTGGTGGCCTGTTTTCACGCGCCATTATTATGCCTCTCTATCTGTCTGTCTCTCTTTGTCTCTCTCTCTGTCCCCCTCCCTCCCCGTCTCTGTCTCGCTCTCCCTCTCTCTCTCTGCCCCCCCCCCTGCCTCTCCCTCTCCCACTGTCCCTCTCTCGGGGTCTCCTCTCTCTCCCACTCTGTGGTGTGTCTCTCTCTCCCGCTTTGTCTCTCTCTCTCTCTCTCTCTTTTTTTTTTTCCTCTCTCCTCTCTCTCTCATCTCGTCTCTCTCGGCCCTCTCTCTCTCGCTCTGGTCGTCTCTCCTCGTCTCTCCTCTCTCCTCATCTGTGTCTTTGTCTTATCTCGCGGAGTGAGGAGAGAGACAGAGAGAGAGACACACACACAGATACAATGTGAGAGAGAGAGAGAGAGAGTGAACGCGCGAGCGAGAGAGAGAGAGAGAGGGAGAGAGAGAGAGAGAGAGGAGAGGAGAGAGAGAGAGAGAGAGAGAGAGAGAGAGAGAGAGACAGAGACAGAGACAATGACAGAGAGAGACAGAGAGAAACAGTGAGTGAGAGAGACAGGGAGAGAAAACGAGAGAGAGAGAGAGATGAGAGAAGAGACGAGAGAGAGGAGAGAGAGAGAGAGAGAGAGAGAGACAGAGGAGAGAGAGAGATACAGAGAGAGAGAGACACACACACAGACAGAGAGAGAGAGACACACACACACAGAGATAGAGAGAGAGAGAGAGAGAGAGAGAGAGAGAGAGAGAGAGAGAGAGAGACGCGGTGAGAGAGAGAAACAGAAAGAGATACAGAGGAGAGAGACAGAGACAGAGACAGAGAGAGAGAGACACACAGAGAGAGACAGACAGTGAGAGAGAGAAACAGAAAGAGATACAGAGAGAGAGAGACAGAGACAGGGAGAGAGAGAGAAACACAGAGAGAGACAGAGAGCGAAACAGAGAGAGAGAGAGAGAGAGAGAGAGACGGAGAGAGAGAGAGAGAGAGACAGAGGAGAGAGACAGACGAGAGAGACAGAGACAGAGAGAGACACAGACAGAGAGAGAGAGAGGA
Organism: Phymorhynchus buccinoides; assembly: GCA_017654935.2. Taxonomy (NCBI): domain Eukaryota; kingdom Metazoa; phylum Mollusca; class Gastropoda; order Neogastropoda; family Raphitomidae; genus Phymorhynchus; species Phymorhynchus buccinoides. The sequence goes on along the minus strand of CM065684.1, from coordinate 66,510,250 downwards.
GAGAGAGAGAGAGAGAGATTGAGAGAGAGAGAGAGAGAGAGAGAGAGAGAGAGAGAGAGAGAGAGAGAGAGACACACACAGAGGGAGAGAGATAGAGAGACAGACAGAGAGAGAGAAACAGAGAGAGAGGGAGAGAGACAGAGACACAGAGAGACACACACACACACAGAGACACAATGTGAGAGAGAGCGAGACAGCGATAGAGAGAGACAGAGACAGGGAGAAGAGAGACAGAGAGAGACAGAGACAGACAGATAGAGAGACAGAGAAAGGCAGAGAGAGAATGGGAGAGACAGAGACACTATACTATACTATACTATAGACACTTACTATATACAGAACACCGCGTGAATAACCTTTCCCTTTTTATTTCCCTGCTTAGAACGATAAAGTGTTTGAGGTAACCAAGAACACTTACTCGGTTTACTTTCTGATTCAACTTTTTAAAGAACCCAAGCAAAAGTGCGCGCGGGGAATTGGCCAGGAAAATGTGAAAACGCGCGCGCGTTTTTTAGAAATCGGGCGAAATTACGCCCGCGTTTCTAAACGGGTTTGAGGTATTTGGCTTTCCATACATAACCACAAGGACTTGCACGGCTGTTTTCAGTTTGCCAGGGAATACGCGTACGCCCCTTTCCATGGCTACCGACCACAGGTGCCGAACTATGCCATCATTGTCACTGACACTGTGTCACAGAGACGTCAGTCAGGCTATTAGGCAGGTGAGGAGAGAGAGAGAGAGAGAGAGAGGAGAGAGAGAGAGAGAGAGAGAGAGAGAGAGAGAGAGAGAGGGGAGAGAGAGAGAGAGAGAGAGAGAGAGAAAAGAGAGAGAGAGAGAGAGAGAGAGTAACTATGCCATCGTAGTCACTGAGCCTGTGTTTTTCTTCTTCTTCTTTCTGCGTTCGCATGCCATATGGCCATGATGGGTAAGGTACGTATGTGTCGGTTTTCAGTTTTCACTGGTCTCCCCGCTGCATTCAGCCGACACAATTCCGATTTTCGGAGGAGCTCAAAGATTGGAAGATGTTTTTGGAAAAAAGGCAGGAGAATGGGCCAATAAGTCGGAAAGATAGTACCGGTAGATGATAGAAAGCAAAGGGAAAAGGCTGAGTCAAAGAGAATGAAAGACAAGAGGAAGTTACAAGCCCAGAACTTCCAGAAGGTGGGGGAAAACTATTTTTGCGAAAGGCCCCCCGGTAACACTGTGAGAGAGAGAAAGAGAGGCAGTCAGACAGAGAGACACAGAGATAAAGATAGAGAGAGATTTGATGGTGATGATGATGATGATGATGATGGTGATGATGATGATGATGATGACGATGGTGATGATAATGGTGATGATGATAATGATGATGATGATGATGATGATGACGATGATGATGATGATGGTGATGATGATGTTGGTGGTGATGATAATGATGATCAAATCAAATCAAATCAAATCATCTTTATTATCTCATAACTGAGAAATTGCAGCCAGGTGCACATAAGAAAAACAACAATAAACACATTTATCAACAACAATTAAAGAATATAAGCAAATAACTAATAGCACTGCAATATTGTAATTAACAAACTGGACGAATACGAACAATTACTCCAGTAAAAGCAGAACACATTTTTAAAATACATTTTAAATCAAGACATAATCAGTTTTTTTTTAAAAGGGAAAAAAGCAAGCTTAAAAATGCAGCAATAATAGCACCTACACCATCTCTACACAGACAATTTAGTCAAGGACGTACACAGCAGTAATCTATTGTAGAACACACGATGATGATGATGATGATGACGATGATGATGGTGATGATGATGATGATGATGATGACGATGATGATGGTGATGATGATGATGATGATGATGATGATCGACGACGAACGAAGATGATGATAATGATTATGATGATGATGATGACGATGATGATGACGATGATGATGGTGATGATGATGATGATGACGATGATGATGATGGTGACGATGATGATGATGGATGATGATCATGACGACGATGATGATGATGATGATGATGATGATGATGATGATGAATGATGATGATGACGACAACGATGATGATGATGATGACGATGGTGATTATGATAATGATGATGTTGATGATGAAAATTATGATGATGACAACGACAACGACGACGATGATAATGAAGATGCTTTCTCTGCAGGCTACAGACCTCAAACAGCGCTACAACGTGGAGATGCTGGTGGTGGGGGTGGGGGGTGGGGTGGACATAACTGAGCTGGAGTCCATCGCTTCCCTCCCCTCCTCAGGCCTGTTCCTGGTGTCAGACCTTCGTCAGCTGGGCAGCGTCATCAGAGACCGAGTCTGCAACGGTCAGCGCAGTGCAAATAGACCCCACCTTCTGGAAGTTTTGGGCTATTAAGGGCCTGCTCCACTACATGCGATTCGCTGTCAATGCGTGCGATTGTGACGATGCGGGTCGTGATTTACATGAAATTCATGTATTGGGTCTGCTTCAGTACAATAGTTTATAGACTAAGAGCGAAATTAGTAGAAATATTATTAGACGCAAGTATTTAACGCGTATCATGACTCGCATCGTCACAATCGCATCACATTGACAGTGAATCGTATGTAGTGTAGCAGGCACTTCAGCATTGCTTCCTTTTAATCTATCACTTTTTTGTTTTGCCCCATTCTCTTTCATGTACTATGTTCTGCCCTGTTGCCCCATTCTCTTTCATGTACTATGTTGCCCTTGTTGCCCCATTCTCTTTCATGTACTATGTTCTGCATTCTCTTTCATGTACTATGTTCTGCCCTGTTGCCCCATTCTCTTTCATGTACTATGTTCTGCCCTGTTGCCCCATTCTCTTTCATGTACTATGTTCTGCCCATTCTCTTTCATGTACTATGTTCTGCCCCATTCTCTTTCATGTACTATGTTCTGCCCTGTTGCCCCATTCTCTTTCATGTACTATGTTCTGCCCTGTTGCCCCATTCTCTTTCATGTACTATGTTCTGCCCTGTTGCCCCATTCTCTTTCATGTACTATGTTCTCCTGTTGCCCCATTCTCTTTCATGTACTATGTTCTGCCCTGTTGCCCCATTCTCTTTCATGTACTATGTTCTGCCCCATTCTCTTTCATGTACTATGTTCTGCCCTGTTGCCCCATTCTCTTTCATGTACTATGTTCTGCCCTGTTGCCCCATTCTCTTTCATGTACTATGTTCTGCCCCATTCTCTTTCATGTACTATGTTCTGCCCTGTTGCCCCTTTCTGTACTATGTTCTGCCCTTGCCCCATTCTCTTTCATGTACTATGTTCTGCCCCATTCTCTTTCATGTACTATGTTCTGCCCTGTTGCCCCATTCTCTTTCATGTACTATGTTTCTGCCCCATTCTCTTTCATGTACTATGTTCTGCCCCATTCTCTTTCATGTACTATGTTCTCTGTTGCCCCATTCTCTTTCATGTACTATGTTCTGCCCTGTTGCCCCATTCTCTTTCATGTACTATGTTCTGCCCTGTTGCCCCATTCTCTTTCATGTACTATGTTCTGCCTTGTTGCCCCATTCTCTTTCATGTACTATGTTCTGCCTTGTTGCCCCATTCTCTTTCATGTACTATGTTCTGCCCCATTGCCTCTTTCATGTACTATGTTCTGCCTTGTTGCCCCATTCTCTTTCATGTACTATGTTCTGCCCTGTTGCCCCATTCTCTTTCATGTACTATGTTCTGCCCCATTCTCTTTCATGTACTATGTTCTGCCCTGTTGCCCCATTCTCTTTCATGTACTATGTTCTGCCCCATTCTCTTTCATGTACTATGTTCTGCCCTGTTGCCCCATTCTCTTTCATGTACTATGTTCTGCCCTGTTGCCCCATTCTCTTTCATGTACTATGTTCTGCCCTGTTGCCCCATTCTCTTTCATGTACTATGTTCTGCCCTGTTGCCCCATTCTCTTTCATGTACTATGTTCTGCCCCATTCTCTTTCATGTACTATGTTCTGCCCCATTCTCTTTCATGTACTATGTTCTCTGTTGCCCCATTCTCTTTCATGTACTATGTTCTGCCCCATTCTCTTTCATGTACTATGTTCTGCCCTGTTGCCCCATTCTCTTTCATGTACTATGTTCTGCCCCATTCTCTTTCATGTACTATGTTTGCCCCATTCTCTTTCATGTACTATGTTCTGCCCTGTTGCCCCATTCTCTTTCATGTACTATGTTCTGCCCTGTTGCCCCATTCTCTTTCATGTACTATGTTCTGCCTTGTTGCCCCATGTACTATGTTCTATGTGTTGCCCCATTCTCTTTCATGTACTATGTTCTGCCCTGTTGCCCCATTCTCTTTCATGTACTATGTTCTGCCCCATTCTCTTTCATGTACTATGTTCTGCCCTGTTGCCCCATTCTCTTTCATGTACTATGTTCTGCCCCATTCTCTTTCATGTACTATGTTCTGCCCCATTCTCTTTCATGTACTATGTTCTGCCCTGTTGCCCCATTCTCTTTCATGTACTATGTTCTGCCTTGTTGCCCCATTCTCTTTCATGTACTATGTTCTGCCCCATTCTCTTTCATGTACTATGTTCTGCCCTGTTGCCCCATTCTCTTTCATGTACTATGTTCTGCCCTGTTGCCCCATTCTCTTTCATGTACTATGTTCTGCCCTGTTGCCCCATTCTCTTTCATGTACTATGTTCTGCCCCATTCTCTTTCATGTACTATGTTCTGCCCTGTTGCCCCATTCTCTTTCATGTACTATGTTCTGCCCTGTTGCCCCATTCTCTTTCATGTACTATGTTCTGCCCTGTTGCCCCATTCTCTTTCATGTACTATGTTCTGCCCTGTTGCCCCATTCTCTTTCATGTACTATGTTCTGCCCTGTTGCCCCATTCTCTTTCATGTACTATGTTCTGCCCTGTTGCCCCATTCTCTTTCATGTACTATGTTCTGCCCTGTTGCCCCATTCTCTTTCATGTACTATGTTCTGCCCTGTTGCCCCATTCTCTTTCATGTACTATGTTCTCTGTTGCCCCATTCTCTTTCATGTACCATGTTCTGCCCTGTTGCCCCATTCTCTTTCATGTACTATGTTCTGCCCCATTCTCTTTCATGTACTATGTTCTGCCCTGTTGCCCCATTCTCTTTCATGTACTATTCATGTACTATGTTCTGCCCTGTTGCCCCATTCTCTTTCATGTACTATGTTCTGCCCTGTTGCCCCATTCTCTTTCATGTACTATGTTCTGCCCTGTTGCCCCATTCTCTTTCATGTACTATGTTCTGCCCTGTTGCCCCATTCTCTTTCATGTACTATGTTCTGCCCTGTTGCCCCATTCTCTTTCATGTACTATGTTCTGCCCTGTTGCCCCATTCTCTTTCATGTACTATGTTCTGCCCTGTTGCCCCATTCTCTTTCATGTACTATGTTCTGCCCTGTTGCCCCATTCTCTTTCATGTACTATGTTCTGCCCTGTTGCCCCATTCTCTTTCATGTACTATGTTCTGCCCTGTTGCCCCATTCTCTTTCATGTACTATGTTCTGCCCCATTCTCTTTCATGTACTATGTTCTGCCCTGTTTGCCCCATTCTCTTTCATGTACTATGTTCTGCCCTGTTGCCCCATTCTCTTTCATGTACTATGTTCTGCCCTGTTGCCCCATTCTCTTTCATGTACTATGTTCTGCCCTGTTGCCCCATTCTCTTTCATGTACTATGTTCTGCCCTGTTGCCCCATTCTCTTTCATGTACTATGTTCTGCCCTGTTGCCCCATTCTCTTTCATGTACTATGTTCTCTGCCCCATTCTCTTTCATGTACTATGTTCTGCCCCATTCTCTTTCATGTACCATGTTCTGCCCTGTTGCCCCATTCTCTTTCATGTACTATGTTCTGCCCTGTTGCCCCATTCTCTTTCATGTACTATGTTCTCTCTTGCCCCATTCTCTTTCATGTACTATGTTCTGCCCCATTCTCTTTCATGTACTATGTTCTGCCCTGTTGCCCCATTCTCTTTCATGTACTATGTTCTGCCCTGTTGCCCCATTCTCTTTCATGTACTATGTTCTGCCCTGTTGCCCCATTCTCTTTCATGTACTATGTTCTGCCCTGTTGCCCCATTCTCTTTCATGTACTATGTTCTGCCCTGTTGCCCCTTTCTCTTTCTCTTTGCCCCATTCTCATGTACTATGCCCCATTCTCTTTTCTGCCCCATTCTCTTTCATGTACTATGTTCTGCCCTGTTGCCCCATTCTCTTTCATGTACTATGTTCTGCCCCATTCTCTTTCATGTACTATGTTCTGCCCTGTTGCCCCATTCTCTTTCATGTACTATGTTCTGCCCCATTCTCTTTCATGTACTATGTTCTGCCCCATTCTCTTTCATGTACTATGTTCTGCCCTGTTGCCCCATTCTCTTTCATGTACTATGTTCTGCCCTGTTGCCCCATTCTCTTTCATGTACTATGTTCTGCCCCATTCTCTTTCATGTACTATGTTCTGCCCTGTTGCCCCATTCTCTTTCATGTACTATGTTCTGCCCCATTCTCTTTCATGTACTATGTTCTGCCCTGTTGCCCCATTCTCTTTCATGTACTATGTTCTGCTCTTTCATGTACTATGTTCTGCCCCATTCTCTTTCATGTACTATGTTCATGTACTATGTTCTGCCCTGTTGCCCCATTCTCTTTCATGTACTATGTTTCTGTTGCCCCATTCTCTTTCATGTACTATGTTCTCTGTTGCCCCATTCTCTTTCATGTACTATGTTCTGCCCTGTTGCCCCATTCTCTTTCATGTACTATGTTCTGCCCTGTTGCCCCATTCTCTTTCATGTACTATGTTCTGCCCTGTTGCCCCATTCTCTTTCATGTACTATGTTCTGCCCCATTCTCTTTCATGTACTATGTTCTGCCCTGTTGCCCCATTCTCTTTCATGTACTATGTTCTGCCCTGTTGCCCCATTCTCTTTCATGTACTATGTTCTGCTGTTGCCCCATTCTCTTTCATGTACTATGTTCTCTGTTGCCCCATTCTCTTTCATGTACTATGTTCTGCCCTGTTGCCCCATTCTCTTTCATGTACTATGTTCTGCCTTTCATGTTGCCCCATTCTCTTTCATGTACTATGTTCTGCCCCATTCTCTTTCATGTACTATGTTCTGCCCTGTTGCCCCATTCTCTTTCATGTACTATGTTCTGCCCTGTTGCCCCTTTCTCTGTACTATGTACTGCCCCATTCTCTTTCATGTACTATGTTCTGCCCCATTCTCTTTCATGTACTATGTTCTGCCCTGTTCCCATTCTCTTTCATGTACTATGTTCTGCCCTGTTGCCCCATTCTCTTTCATGTACTATGTTCTGCCCTGTTGCCCATGTACTATGTTCTGCCCTGTTGCCCCATTCTCTTTCATGTACTATGTTCTGCCCTGTTGCCCCATTCTCTTTCATGTACTATGTTCTGCCCTGTTGCCCCATTCTCTTTCATGTACTATGTTCTGCCCTGTTGCCCCATTCTCTTTCATGTACTATGTTCTGCCCTGTTGCCCCATTCTCTTTCATGTACTATGTTCTGCCCTGTTGCCCCATTCTCTTTCATGTACTATGTTCTGCCCTGTTGCCCCATTCTCTTTCATGTACTATGTTCTGCCCCATTCTCTTTCATGTACTATGTTCTTGCCCCATTCTCTTTCATGTACTATGTTCTGCCCCATTCTCTTTCATGTACTATGTTCTGCCCTGTTGCCCCATTCTCTTTCATGTACTATGTTCTCTGCCCTGTTGCCCCATTCTCTTTCATGTACTATGTTCTGCCCTGTTGCCCCATTCTCTTTCATGTACTATGTTCTGCCCCATTCTCTTTCATGTACTATGTTCTGCCCTGTTTGCCCCTTTCTCTTTCATGTACTTTGTTCTGCCCTGTTGCCCCATTCTCTTTCATGTACTATGTTCTGCCCCATTCTCTTTCATGTACTATGTGTTGCCCCATTCTCTTTCATGTACTATGTTCTGCCCTGTTGCCCCATTCTCTTTCATGTACTATGTTCTGCCCTGTTGCCCCATTCTCTTTCATGTACTATGTTCTGCCCCATTCTCTTTCATGTACTATGTTCTCTGTTGCCCCATTCTCTTTCATGTACTATGTTCTGCCTATGTTCTGCCCCATTCTCTTTCATGTACTATGTTCTGCCTATGTTTGCCCCATTCTCTTTCATGTACTATGTTCTGCCCTGTTGCCCCATTCTCTTTCATGTACTATGTTCTGCCTTGTTGCCCCATTCTCTTTCATGTACTATGTTCTGCCCCATTCTCTTTCATGTACTATGTTCTGCCCTGTTCTCTTTCATGTACTATGTTCTGCCCTGTTGCCCCATTCTCTTTCATGTACTATGTTCTGCCCTGTTGCCCCATGTTCTCTTTGCCCCATGTACTATGTTCTGCCCTGTTGCCCCATTCTCTTTCATGTACTATGTTCTGCCCTGTTGCCCCATTCTCTTTCATGTACTATGTTCTGCCCTGTTGCCCCATTCTCTTTCATGTACTATGTTCTGCCCTGTTGCCCCATTCTCTTTCATGTACTATGTTCTGCCCTGTTGCCCCATTCTCTTTCATGTACTATGTTCTGCCCTGTTGCCCCATTCTCTTTCATGTACTATGTTCTGCCCTGTTGCCCCATTCTCTTTCATGTACTATGTTTCTGCCCCATTCTCTTTCATGCCCCATTCTCTTTCATGTACTATGTTCTGCCCCATTCTCTTTCATGTACTATGTTCTGCCCTGTTGCCCCATTCTCTTTCATGTACTATGTTCTGCCCTGTTGCCCCATTCTCTTTCATGTACTATGTTCTGCCCTGTTGCCCCATTCTCTTTCATGTACTATGTTCTGCCCTGTTGCCCCATTCTCTTTCATGTACTATGTTCTGCCCCATTCTCTTTCATGTACTATGTTCTGCCTTGTTGCCCCATTCTCTTTCATGTACTATGTTCTGCCCTGTTGCCCCATTCTCTTTCATGTACTATGTTCTGCTCTTTCATGTTGCCCCATTCTCTTTCATGTACTATGTTCTGCCCTGTTGCCCCATTCTCTTTCATGTACTATGTTCTGCCCTGTTGCCCCATTCTCTTTCATGTACTATGTTCTGCCCTGTTGCCCCATTCTCTTTCATGTACTATGTTCTGCCCTGTTGCCCCATTCTCTTTCATGTACTATGTTCTCTGCCCCATTCTCTTTCATGTACTATGTTCTGCCCTGTTGCCCCATTCTCTTTCATGTACTATGTTCTGCCCTGTTGCCCCATTCTCTTTCATGTACTATGTTCTGCCCCATTCTCTTTCATGTACTATGTTCTGCCCTGTTGCCCCATTCTCTTTCATGTACTATGTTCTGCCCTGTTGCCCCATTCTCTTTCATGTACTATGTTCTGCCCTGTTGCCCCATTCTCTTTCATGTACTATGTTCTGCCCCATTCTCTTTCATGTACTATGTTCTGCCCTGATGCCCCATTCTCTTTCATGTACTATGTTCTGCCCTGTTGCCCCATTCTCTTTCATGTACTATGTTCTGCCCTGTTGCCCCATTCTCTTTCATGTACTATGTTCTGCCCTGTTGCCCCATTCTCTTTCATGTACTATGTTCTGCCCTGTTGCCCCATTCTCTTTCATGTACTATGTTCTGCCCTGTTGCCCCATTCTCTTTCATGTACTATGTTCTGCCCTGTTGCCCCATTCTCTTTCATGTACTATGTTCTGCCCCATTCTCTTTCATGTACTATGTTCTGCCCTGTTGCCCCATTCTCTTTCATGTACTATGTTCTGCCCTGTTGCCCCATTCTCTTTCATGTACTATGTTCTGCCCTGTTGCCCCATTCTCTTTCATGTACTATGTTTCTGCCCCATTCTCTTTCATTCTCTTTCATGCCCTGTTGCCCCATTCTCTTTCATGTACTATGTTCTGCCCTGTTGCCCCATTCTCTTTCATGTACTATGTTCTGCCCTGTTGCCCCATTCTCTTTCATGTACTATGTTCTGCCCTGTTGCCCCATTCTCTTTCATGTACTATGTTCTGCCCTGTTGCCCCATTCTCTTTCATGTACTATGTTCTGCCCTGTTGCCCCATTCTCTTTCATGTACTATGTTCTGCCCTGTTGCCCCATTCTCTTTCATGTACTATGTTCTCTGCCCCATTCTCTTTCATGTACTATGTTCTGCCCTGTTGCCCCATTCTCTTTCATGTACTATGTTCTGCCCCATTCTCTTTCATGTACTATGTTCTGCCCTGTTGCCCCATTCTCTTTCATGTACTATGTTCTGCCCTGTTGCCCCATTCTCTTTCATGTACTATGTTCTGCCCTGTTGCCCCATTCTCTTTCATGTACTATGTTCTGCCCTGTTGCCCCATTCTCTTTCATGTACTATGTTCTGCCCCATTCTCTTTCTCTTTCATGTACTATGTGTTGCCCCATTCTCTTTCATGTACTATGTTCTGTTGCCCCATTCTCTTTCATGTGCCCCATTCTCTTTCATGTACTATGTTCTGCCCCATTCTCTTTCATGTACTATGTTCTGCCCCATTCTCTTTCATGTACCATGTTCTGCCCTGTTGCCCCATTCTCTTTCATGTACTATGTTCTGCTATGTTGCCCCATTCTCTTTCATGTACTATGTTCTGCCCCATTCTCTTTCATGTACTATGTTCTGCCCTGTTGCCCCATTCTCTTTCATGTACTATGTTCTGCCCTGTTGCCCCATTCTCTTTCATGTACTATGTTCTGCCCTGTTGCCCCATTCTCTTTCATGTACTATGTTCTCCATTGCATGTACTATTTCATGTTGCCCCATTCTCTTTCATGTACTATGTTCTGCCCTGTTGCCCCATTCTCTTTCATGTACTATGTTCTGCCCCATTCTCTTTCATGTACTATGTTCTGCCCCCATGTTGCCCCATTCTCTTTCATGTACTATGTTCTGCCCTGTTGCCCCATTCTCTTTCATGTACTATGTTCTGCCCCATTCTCTTTCATGTACTATGTTTGCCCCATTCTCTTTCATGTACTATGTTCTGCCCTGTTGCCCCATTCTCTTTCATGTACTATGTTCTGCCCTGTTGCCCCATTCTCTTTCATGTACTATGTTCTGCCCTGTTGCCCCATTCTCTTTCATGTACTCTGCCCCATTCTCTTTCATGTACTATGTTCTGCCCTGTTGCCCCATTCTCTTTCATGTACTATGTTCTGCCCCATTCTCTTTCATGTACTATGTTCTGCCCTGTTGCCCCATTCTCTTTCATGTACTATGTTCTGCCCTGTTGCCCCATTCTCTTTCATGTACTATGTTCTGCCCTGTTGCCCCATTCTCTTTCATGTACTATGTTCTGCCCTGTTGCCCCATTCTCTTTCATGTACTATGTTTCATGCCCCATTCTCTTTCATGTACTATGTTCTGCCCCATTCTCTTTCATGTACTATGTTCTGCCCTGTTGCCCCATTCTCTTTCATGTACTATGTTCTGCCCTGTTGCCCCATTCTCTTTCATGTACTATGTTCTGCCCTGTTGCCCCATTCTCTTTCATGTACTATGTTCTGCCCTGTTGCCCCATTCTCTTTCATGTACTATGTTCTGCCCCATTCTCTTTCATGTACTATGTTCTGCCTATGTTCTGCCCCATTCTCTTTCATGTACTATGTTCTGCCCTGTTGCCCCATTCTCTTTCATGTACTATGTTCTGCCCCATTCTCTTTCATGTACTATGTTCTGCCCTGTTGCCCCATTCTCTTTCATGTACTATGTTCTGCCCTGTTGCCCCATTCTCTTTCATGTACTATGTTCTGCCCTGTTGCCCCATTCTCTTTCATGTACTATGTTCTGCCCTGTTGCCCCATTCTCTTTCATGTACTATGTTCTGCCCCATTCTCTTTCATGTACTATGTTCTGCCCCATTCTCTTTCATGTACTATGTTCTGCCCTGTTGCCCCATTCTCTTTCATGTACCATGTTCTGCCCTGTTGCCCCATTCACTTTCATGTACTATGTTCTGTCCCATTCTCTTTTCTGCCCTGTTGCCCCATTCTCTTTCATGTACTATGTTCTGCCCTGTTGCCCCATTCTCTTTCATGTACTATGTCTCTGCCCCATTCTCTTTCATGTTATGTTCTGCCCTGTTGCCCCATTCTCATGTACTATGTTCTGCCCTGTTGCCCCATTCTCTTTCATGTACTATGTCTGCCCTGCCCCATTCTCTTTCATGTACTATGTTCTGCCCCATTCTCTTTCATGTACTATGTTCTGCCCTGTTGCCCCATTCTCTTTCATGTACTATGTTCTGCCCTGTTGCCCCATTCTCTTTCATGTACTATGTTCTGCCCTGTTGCCCCATTCTCTTTCATGTACTATGTTCTGCCCTGTTGCCCCATTCTCTTTCATGTACTATGTTCTGCCCTGTTGCCCCATTCTCTTTCATGTACTATGTTCTGCCCTGTTGCCCCATTCTCTTTCATGTACTATGTTCTGCCCTGTTGCCCCATTCTCTTTCATGTACTATGTTCTGCCCTGTTGCCCCATTCTCTTTCATGTACTATGTTCTGCCCTGTTGCCCCATTCTCTTTCATGTACTATGTTCTGCCCTGTTGCCCCATTCTCTTTCATGTACTATGTTCTGCCCTGTTGCCCCATTCTCTTTCATGTACTATGTTCTGCCCTGTTGCCCCATTCTCTTTCATGTACTATGTTCTGCCCTGTTGCCCCATTCTCTTTCATGTACTATGTTCTGCCCTGTTGCCCCATTCTCTTTCATGTACTATGTTCTGCCCTGTTGCCCCATTCTCTTTCATGTACTATGTTCTGCCCTGTTGCCCCATTCTCTTTCATGTACTATGTTCTGCCCTGTTGCCCCATTCTCTTTCATGTACTATGTTCTGCCCTGTTGCCCCATTCTCTTTCATGTACTATGTTCTGCCCTGTTGCCCCATTCTCTTTCATGTACTATGTTCTGCCCTGTTGCCCCATTCTCTTTCATGTACTATGTTCTGCCCTGTTGCCCCATTCTCTTTCATGTACTATGTTCTGCCCTGTTGCCCCATTCTCTTTCATGTACTATGTTCTGCCCTGTTGCCCCATTCTCTTTCATGTACTATGTTCTGCCCTGTTGCCCCATTCTCTTTCATGTACCATGTTCTGCCCTGTTGCCCCATTCTCTTTCATGTACTATGTTCTGCCCTGTTGCCCCATTCTCTTTCATGTACTATGTTCTGCCTTGTTGCCCCATTCTCTTTCATGTACTATGTTCTGCCCCATTCTCTTTCATGTACTATGTTCTGCCCTGTTGCCCCATTCTCTTTCATGTACTATGTTCTGCCCTGTTGCCCCATTCTCTTTCATGTACTATGTTCTGCCCTGTTGCCCCATTCTCTTTCATGTACTATGTTCTGCCCTGTTGCCCCATTCTCTTTCATGTACTATGTTCTGCCCTGTTGCCCCATTCTCTTTCATGTACTATGTTCTGCCCCATTCTCTTTCATGTACTATGTTCTGCCCTGTTGCCCCATTCTCTTTCATGTACTATGTTCTGCCCTGTTGCCCCATTCTCTTTCATGTACTATGTTCTGCCCTGTTGCCCCATTCTCTTTCATGTACTATGTTCTCTGTTGCCCCATTCTCTTTCATGTACTATGTTCTGCCCTGTTGCCCCATTCTCTTTCATGTACTATGTTCTGCCCTGTTGCCCCATTCTCTTTCATGTACTATGTTCTGCCCTGTTGCCCCATTCTCTTTCATGTACTATGTTTCTGCCCCATTCTCTTTCATGTACTATGTTCTGCCCTGTTGCCCCATTCTCTTTCATGTACTATGTTCTGCCCTGTTGCCCCATTCTCTTTCATGTACCATGTTCTGCCCTGTTGCCCCATTCTCTTTCATGTACTATGTTCTGCCCCATTCTCTTTCATGTACTATGTTCTGCCCTGTTGCCCCATTCTCTTTCATGTACTATGTTCTGCCCCATTCTCTTTCATGTCATGTTCTGCCCTGTTGCCCCATTCTCTTTCATGTACTATGTTCTGCCCCATTCTCTTTCATGTACTATGTTCTGCCCTGTTGCCCCATTCTCTTTCATGTACTATGTTCTGCCCTGTTGCCCCATTCTCTTTCATGTACTATGTTCTGCCCTGTTGCCCCATTCTCTTTCATGTACTATGTTCTGCCCTGTTGCCCCATTCTCTTTCATGTACTATGTTCTGCCCTGTTGCCCCATTCTCTTTCATGTACTATGTTCTGCCCTGTTGCCCCATTCTCTTTCATGTACTATGTTCTGCCCTGTTGCCCCATTCTCTTTCATGTACTATGTTCTGCCCCATTCTCTTTCATGTACTATGTTCTGCCTTGTTGCCCCATTCTCTTTCATGTACTATGTTCTGCCCCATTCTCTTTCATGTACTATGTTCTGCCCTGTTGCCCCATTCTCTTTCATGTACTATGTTCTGCCCTATTCTCTTTCATGTACTATGTTCTGCCCTGTTGCCCCATTCTCTTTCATGTACTATGTTCTGCCCCATTCTCTTTCATGTACTATGTTCTGCCCTGTTGCCCCATTCTCTTTCATGTACTATGTTCTGCCCTGTTGCCCCATTCTCTTTCATGTACTATGTTCTGCCCCATTCTCTTTCATGTACTATGTTCTGCCCTGTTGCCCCATTCTCTTTCATGTACTATGTTCTGCCCCATTCTCTTTCATGTACTATGTTCTGCCTTGTTGCCCCATTCTCTTTCATGTACTATGTTCTGCCCCATTCTCTTTCATGTACTATGTTCTGCCTTGTTGCCCCATTCTCTTTCATGTACTATGTTCTGCCCCATTCTCTTTCATGTACTATGTTCTGCCTTGTTGCCCCATTCTCTTTCATGTACTATGTTCTGCCCATTCTCTTTCATGTACTATGTTCTGCCCTGTTGCCCCATTCTCTTTCATGTACTATGTTCTGCCCCATTCTCTTTCATGTACTATGTTCTGCCCTGTTGCCCCATTCTCTTTCATGTACTATGTTCTGCCCCATTCTCTTTCATGTACTATGTTCTGCCCTGT
>CM065684.1:66477699-66490199 GCA_017654935.2 Phymorhynchus buccinoides | reverse complement strand
ATTGTGTACAATCATGGACAATAATGATTGTGTACAATAATGGACAATAATGATTGTGTACAATAATGGAGAATAATGATTGTGTACAATCATGGAGAATAATGATTGTGTGCAATAATGGAGAATAATGATTGTGTGCAATAATGGAGAATAATGATTGTGTACAATCATGGAGAATAATGATTGTGTGCAATCATGGATAATAATGATTGTGTACAATCATGGATAATAATGATTGTGTACAATCATGGATAATAATGATTGTGTACAATCATGGACAATAATGATTGTGTACAATCATGGACAATAATGATTGTGTACAATAATGGAGAATAATGATTGTGTGCAATAATGGAGAATAATGATTGTGTACAATCATGGACAATAATGATTGTGTGCAATAATGGAGAATGATGATTGTGTGCAATCATGGAGAATAATGATTGTGTACAATAATGGAGAATAATGATTGTGTGCAATAATGGAGAATAATGATTGTGTACAATCATGGACAATAATGATTGTGTACAATAATGGAGAATAATGATTGTGTACAATCATGGACAATAATGATTGTGTACAATAATGGACAATGATGATTGTGTACAAGTCATGGAGAATAATGATTGTGTACAATCATGGACAATAATGATTGTGTACAATCATGGACAATAATGATTGTGTACAATCATGGACAATAATGATTGTGTACAATAATGGAGAATAATGATTGTGTACAATCATGGACAATAATGATTGTGTGCAATAATGGAGAATAATGATTGTGTACAATAATGGAGAATAATGATTGTGTACAATCATGGACAATAATGATTGTGTACAATAATGGACAATAATGATTGTGTACAATAATGGACAATAATGATTGTGTACAATCATGGACAATAATGATTGTGTACAATAATGGAGAATAATGATTGTGTACAATCAATGGACAATAATGATTGTGTACAATAATGGACAATAATGATTGTGTACAATAATGGACAATGATGATTGTGTACAGTATTGGAGAATAATGATTGTGTACAATCATGGACAATAATGATTGTGTGCAATAATGGAGAATGATGATTGTGTGCAATCATGGAGAATAATGATTGTGTACAATCATGAAGAATAATGATTGTGTACAATCATGGACAATAATGATTGTGTACAATCATGGACAATAATGATTGTGTACAATCATGGACAATCATGGAACAGTTTCGTCTTTCAGGGAAGACTATCACTCTCTAACTAGGGGGCATTAGCACTGACTCTAGTGCTGCAGCCAAAGGGATGGGTTGGCCTTTGGGGAGCTTCCCCAACACCAGCTGTCATCAAATTGTTTTGGCCTAGAGAATGGGTATGTACCCTGGGCAGGGTATCTCCACTATAAACTTCTTCTTCTTCTTCTTCTGCGTTCGCAGGCGTATGGTCATAATGGGTAAGGTACGTATGGGTCCGGTTTTCAGTTTTCGCTGGTCTCCCCGCTGCGTACAGCCGACACATTCCGATTTCGGAGGAGCTTAAAGGAGAAACATTATTTGGAAGATATGTTTTTGAAAAATGGCAGGAGAATGGGCCAATAAGTCAGAAAGATAGTAGACAATAGAAAGCAAAGGGAAAAGACAGAATCAAAGAGAGTGGCAGATTAAAGGAAGTTTAAGCTAAGAACTTCCAGAAGGTGGGGGGAACTATTTTTTAGGAAAACCCCCCCCCCCCCCCCCCCCCCCCCCCCCCCCCCCCCCCCCGGTATCCCCACGAGGAGTCCACTACAAACAAATTCTAGCCCAGACGTTCAGAATACCAGCTGTCCCCCTCTGCTACCTGGCAGTCATAGTCGGAAACGACTGACTGTCCTGCAGCCTGTCACCTCCCGTAACAATGCTCCATGGGCCGTTATTGATTTGAAGGATCAATAGCAAATTGGTCATTGTTCGGTGATGTATCGATCACAGTTGGTCTGTGGCTAGTCGTTGTTGGTCATTGTTCGGTGATGTATCGATCACAGTTGGTCTGTGGCTAGTCAGGACATAACAGCACCCAAACTGTGGGGGTCAAGGAAAGCTTTGGGCAAATCTCTCTCTCTCTCTCTCTCTCTCTCTCTCTCTCTCTCTCTCTCTCTCTCTCTCTCTCTCTCTCTCTCTCTCTCTCTCTCTCTCTCTCTCTCTCTCTCTCTCTCTCTCTCTCTCTCTCTCTGCTTAAATGTTTAGATCCACAAGAATGTGTGTTATTTTTGTAGTTTTTGATACAAATGTCATATGTCTTTATAACCCCCTCCCCCAGCCTCCCTATGATACGGGCAGAAGGCCTAGTCATTAAAATTGTTTGAATTGAATCTCTCTCTCTCTCTCTGTCTGTCTGTCTGACTGTCTGACTGTCTGTCTCTCTCTGTCTCTGTATGTCTGTCTGTCTGTCTGTCTGTCTCTCTGTCTCTCTCTCTCTCTCTCTCTCTCTCTCTCTCTCTCTCTCTCTCTCTCTCTCTCTCTCTCTCTCTCTCTCTCTCTCTCTCTCTCTCTCTATCTCTCTCTCTCTCTCTCTGTAACTGTGTCTTATAGAAAGCGTATGTACAGATATTCTTTAATTATTTCGCTAGTTATTGGTCTGCCTTTTGATCTGCCTAGTTAGTTGGTAATCTTAATGTTTGATCCATTTATTTGTCACATAATGAGCGGTTTGTCGATTGTCTATTATATTGATATTTTGGCTAGTTGTCAATGCTGGCTCACTCCTTAGATTTATATATCAGATGGTTAGTAGTAATTGTAGTTTGCTTTATATATCAGATGATTATTAGTAATTCCTCATTGATTGAAAAGTTAAGGGATTAACAATGACAGATTGATTTACAGTAAAATCTACTTATTTACAGCTCATCGATTCATTATGTAACATTCTGAGCCGTTTGAAAGCTGCTTAATAGTTGCTGATGGGTTGGTGAATATTGTGCTTCAATGTGTTGCATGAATTGATTGTTTAATAGTTTTTGCTAGTAATGCATATTTTTTTTTTTTTTTTTTTTTTTTTTTTTTTTTTTTATTTTATTATATGTGTGCTTTCTTGCTGCATGGTTGTGTTTGGATTTTCAATGATGTATGATTTTGTTAGAACTGTTAGTTTGATTAATTGTGTTCTCCCTTCCACACCCCTCCATATGATACGGGCAGAAAGGCCTATTCATTAACATTTTCGACTTCGACTTCGACTTCTGTAACTGTGTCTATGTTTCTCTCAGTGTATTTTGATCCAAGTTTTTATTGTTGGTTTAGTTCATGTCAAATAATTTTGTTTTTGTTTCTATCTTGCATATTAATATTATTATTATTGATTGTTGGGTCCTGGACATACGTGTTGTTATGCGCACACATTAATGGACTGGCTCTTTTTGCCCCCCCCCCCCATCTCTCTCTCTCTCTCTCTGTCTCTCTCTCTCTCTCTCTCTCTCTCTCTCTCTGTCTCTGTCTCTGTCTCTGTCTCTCTCTCTCTCTCTCTCTCTCTCTCTCTCTCTCTCTCTCTCTCTCTCTCTCTCTCTCTCTCTCTCTCTCTCTCTCTCTCTCTCTCTCTCTCTCTGATATCAAAACAGTGTGTTTGGATCTTCTAACAGGGCACAGTAAATAGCATTTGCCGGAAATGCTCGACTGTTGTCAAAATATGCACAGCAACACTCGCTAGGGACCTTTTATATACACATCAACACTCGCTAGGGACCTTTTATATACACAGCAACACTCGCTAGGGACCTTTTATATACACAGCAACACTCGCTAGGGACCTTTTATATACACAGCAACACTCGCTAGGGACCTTTTATATACACAGCAACACTCGCTAGGGACCTTTTATATACACATCAACACTGGCTAGGGACCTTTTATATACACATCAACACTCGCTAGGGACCTTTTATATACACATCAACACTCGCTAGGGACCTTTTATAAGAGCAGTCGAGTACAGAAAAATAAACATCATACTTTGACTGTTGCAAATTTGGACCGTTTCGTTCCGTGATGAGTCCAGTTTTGGTTTTGACGTGACCGATTGACTTGAAAGAGTGCAATGAGGCCTGAATGAACCATTCCACCCAAACATCATCGGTCAGTATGGCTGCTAGGATGGATTTTGGTGGAGAGTGAGATTTCCATGCAAGGCAGCACTGACTTGTTTGCGTTAGAAAACAACACATTGTGTGCAGACAGATATTGGTACGACATTCTCCACCCCATAGTCCATCCCCACACAGGCATCATGTGAGCAGACAGATATTGGTACATTCTCCACCCCATAGTCCATCCCCACACAGGCACCATGTGAGCAAACAGATATTGGTACATTCTCCACCCCATAGTCCATCCCCACACAGGCACCATGTGAGCAGACAGATATTGGTACGACATTCTCCACCCCATAGTCCATCCCCACACAGGCATCATGTGAGCAGACAGATATTGGTACATTCTCCACCCCATAGTCCATCCCCACACAGGCACCATGTGAGCAGACAGATATTGGTACATTCTCCACCCCATAGTCCATCCCCACACAGGCACCATGTGAGCAGACAGATATTGGTACGACATTCTCCTCCCACAGTCCATCCCCACACAGGCACCATGTGAGCAGACAGATATTGGTACATTCTCCACCCCATAGTCCATCCCCACACAGGCACCATGTGAGCAGACAGATATTGGTACATTCTCCACCCCATAGTCCATCCCCACACAGGCACCATGTGAGCAGACAGATATTGGTACATTCTCCACCCCATAGTCCATCCCCACACAGGCACCATGTGAGCAGACAGATATTGGTACATTCTCCACCCCATAGTCCATCCCCACACAGGCACCATGTGAGCAGACAGATATTGGTACGACATTCTCCTCCCACAGTCCATCCCCACACAGGCACCATGTGAGCAGACAGATATTGGTAGGAGATTCTCCACCCCACAGTCCATCCCCACACAGGCACCATGTGAGCAGACAGATATTGGTACGACATTCTCCTCCCACAGTCCATCCCCACACAGGCACCATGTGAGCAGACAGATATTGGTAGGAGATTCTCCACCCCACAGTCCATCCCCACACAGGCACCATGTGAGCAGACAGATATTGGTAGGACATTCTCCACCCCACAGTCCATCCCCACACAGGCACCATGTGAGCAGACAGATATTGGTACGACATTCTCCACCCCATAGTCCATCCCCACACAGGCACCATGTGAGCAGACAGATATTGGTAGGACATTCTCCTCACCATAGTCCATCCCCACACAGGTATCATGTGAGCAGACAGATATTGGTAGGACATTCTCCTCACCATAGTCCATCCCCACACAGGTATCATGTGAGCAGACAGATATTGGTACGACATTCTCCACCCCACAGTCCATCCCTACACAGGCATCATTGGTGCGGACGTCCTTCATGGATGACAATGGCCGCCATCATCGTGCACGTCATGCCAGCCAGCACCTGCAGGATGAGGGAAAGTGTGTGAATGTAATGGTCAGCATGCTCTCTGGACCTAGAGCAGCATCCTCGCACCGTCCGTGAGCTCGGGGTGGCTCTCCAGGAGGAGCGGGCCAGGATCCCCCAGCAGCGGATCGGAAACCTCATTCACAGCTTGAGGCGGCGTTGTAGGGCAGTGATGGAGGCCCGTGGTGGTCACACTCGTTATTGACAACTGTCCATTAATTGTGATGTCTACACCAATGGCCACGGATTTCTTATCATGACCTTTTCCTCCCATGCCCTGTTTCGGGTGGATTTCAGGGTAGTCTCCATGCCCTGTTTCGGGTGGATTTCAGGGTAGTCTCAGTTGTCCGTTCACTGTCGTTCTTTACGCGATACTGTCGTTCTTTACGCGATACACGTTTCTTAAATGGATTTTATTTGAATGAAATGATGTTTAAAGAACTTGATATGATGCTCTCTGGGTGAATAAACTGTTTACCTTGTACGTCACATTGTGTTCAATATCTTATTCCTAGCGACTGTTGCTATGAGTGTTGCTAGGTATATTATTAGTTTTGTTACGGCAGTAGGTGATGATTTACTGTCACACATTGCTTTGTTACGGCAGTAGGTGATGATTTACTGTCACACATTGCTTTGTTATGACAGTAGGTGATGATTTACTGTCACACATTGCTTTGTTATGACAGTAGGTGATGATTTACTGTCACACATTGCTTTGTTATGACAGTAGGTGATGATTTACTGTCACACATTGCTTTGTTATGACAGTAGGTGATGATTTACTGTCACACATTGCTTTGCTATGACAGTAGGTGATGATTTACTGTCACACATTGCTTTGTTACGGCAGTAGGTGATGATTTACTGTCACACATTGCTTTGTTATGACAGTAGGTGATGATTTACTGTCAGGTCACACATTGCTTTGTTACGACAGTAGGTGATGATTTACTGTCACACATTGCTTTGTTATGACAGTAGGTGATGATTTACTGTCACACATTGCTTTGTTATGACAGTAGGTGATGATTTACTGTCACACATTGCTTTGTTATGACAGTAGGTGATGATTTACTGTCAGGTCACACATTGCTTTGTTACGGCAGTAGGTGATGATTTACTGTCACACATTGCTTTGTTATGACAGTAGGTGATGATTTACTGTCACACATTGCTTTGTTATGACAGTAGGTGATGATTTACTGTCACACATTGCTTTGTTATGACAGTAGGTGATGATTTACTGTCAGGTCACACATTGCTTTGTTACGGCAGTAGGTGATGATTTACTGTCAGGTCACACATTGCTTTGTTATGACAGTAGGTGATGATTTACTGTCAGGTCACACATTGCTTTGTTATGACAGTAGGTGATGATTTACTGTCAGGTCACACATTGCTTTGTTACGACAGTAGGTGATGATTTACTGTCACACATTGCTTTGTTATGACAGTAGGTGATGATTTACTGTCACACATTGCTTTGTTATGACAGTAGGTGATGATTTACTGTCACACATTGCTTTGTTACGGCAGTAGGTGATGATTTACTGTCACACATTGCTTTGTTATGACAGTAGGTGATGATTTACTGTCACACATTGCTTTGTTACGGCAGTAGGTGATGATTTACTGTCACACATTGCTTTGTTAAGGCAGTAGGTGATGATTTACTGTCACACATTGCTTTGTTAAGGCAGTAGGTGATGATTTACTGTCACACATTGCTTTGTTATGACAGTAGGTGATGATTTACTGTCAGGTCACACATTGCTTTGTTACGGCAGTAGGTGATGATGTACTGTCACACATTGCTTTGTTATGACAGTAGGTGATGATTTACTGTCACACATTGCTTTGTTATGACAGTAGGTGATGATTTACTGTCACACATTGCTTTGTTACGACAGTAGGTGATGATTTACTGTCACACATTGCTTTGTTACGGCAGTAGGTGATGATTTACTGTCACACATTGCTTTGTTATGACAGTAGGTGATGATTTACTGTCACACATTGCTTTGTTACGGCAGTAGGTGATGATTTACTGTCACACATTGCTTTGTTATGACAGTAGGTGATGATTTACTGTCACACATTGCTTTGTTATGACAGTAGGTGATGATTTACTGTCACACATTGCTTTGTTATGGCAGTAGGTGATGATTTACTGTCACACATTGCTTTGTTATGACAGTAGGTGATGATTTACTGTCACACATTGCTTTGTTATGACAGTAGGTGATGATTTACTGTCACACATTGCTTTGTTATGACAGTAGGTGATGATTTACTGTCACACATTGCTTTGTTACGGCAGTAGGTGATGATTTACTGTCACACATTGCTTTGTTACGGCAGTAGGTGATGATTTACTGTCACACATTGCTTTGTTATGACAGTAGGTGATGATTTACTGTCACACATTGCTTTGTTATGACAGTAGGTGATGATTTACTGTCACACATTGCTTTGTTATGACAGTAGGTGATGATTTACTGTCAGGTCACACATTGCTTTGTTACGGCAGTAGGTGATGATTTACTGTCAGGTCACACATTGCTTTGTTATGACAGTAGGTGATGATTTACTGTCACACATTGCTTTGTTACGACAGTAGGTGATGATTTACTGTCACACATTGCTTTGTTATGACAGTAGGTGATGATTTACTGTCACACATTGCTTTGTTAAGGCAGTAGGTGATGATTTACTGTCAGGTCACACATTGCTTTGTTACGGCAGTAGGTGATGATTTACTGTCAGGTCACACATTGCTTTGTTATGACAGTAGGTGATGATTTACTGTCAGGTCACACATTGCTTTGTTACGGCAGTAGGTGATGATTTACTGTCACACATTGCTTTGTTAAGGCAGTAGGTGATGATTTACTGTCACACATTGCTTTGTTAAGGCAGTAGGTGATGATTTACTGTCACACATTGCTTTGTTATGACAGTAGGTGATGATTTACTGTCACACATTGCTTTGTTACGACAGTAGGTGATGATTTACTGTCACACATTGCTTTGTTATGACAGTAGGTGATGATTTACTGTCACACATTGCTTTGTTACGGCAGTAGGTGATGATTTACTGTCACACATTGCTTTGTTATGACAGTAGGTGATGATTTACTGTCACACATTGCTTTGTTATGACAGTAGGTGATGATTTACTGTCACACATTGCTTTGTTACGGCAGTAGGTGATGATTTACTGTCAGGTCACACATTGCTTTGTTACGGCAGTAGGTGATGATTTACTGTCACACATTGCTTTGTTATGACAGTAGGTGATGATTTACTGTCACACATTGCTTTGTTATGACAGTAGGTGATGATTTACTGTCACACATTGCTTTGTTACGGCAGTAGGTGATGATTTACTGTCAGGTCACACATTGCTTTGTTATGACAGTAGGTGATGATTTACTGTCACACATTGCTTTGTTACGGCAGTAGGTGATGATTTACTGTCACACATTGCTTTGTTACGGCAGTAGGTGATGATTTACTGTCACACATTGCTTTGTTATGGCAGTAGGTGATGATTTACTGTCACACATTGCTTTGTTATGGCAGTAGGTGATGATTTACTGTCACACATTGCTTTGTTACGACAGTAGGTGATGATTTACTGTCACACATTGCTTTGTTATGACAGTAGGTGATGATTTACTGTCAGGTCACACATTGCTTTGTTACGGCAGTAGGTGATGATTTACTGTCACACATTGCTTTGTTACGGCAGTAGGTGATGATTTACTGTCAGGTCACACATTGCTTTGTTATGACAGTAGGTGATGATTTACTGTCAGGTCACACATTGCTTTGTTATGACAGTAGGTGATGATTTACTGTCAGGTCACACATTGCTTTGTTATGACAGTAGGTGATGATTTACTGTCACACATTGCTTTGTTACGGCAGTAGGTGATGATTTACTGTCACACATTGCTTTGTTACGGCAGTAGGTGATGATTTACTGTCACACATTGCTTTGTTAAGGCAGTAGGTGATGATTTACTGTCACACATTGCTTTGTTACGGCAGTAGGTGATGATTTACTGTCAGGTCACACATTGCTTTGTTACGGCAGTAGGTGATGATTTACTGTCAGGTCACACATTGCTTTGTTATGACAGTAGGTGATGATTTACTGTCACACATTGCTTTGTTACGGCAGTAGGTGATGATTTACTGTCACACATTGCTTTGTTATGACAGTAGGTGATGATTTACTGTCACACATTGCTTTGTTACGGCAGTAGGTGATGATTTACTGTCAGGTCACACATTGCTTTGTTACGGCAGTAGGTGATGATTTACTGTCACACATTGCTTTGTTATGGCAGTAGGTGATGATTTACTGTCACACATTGCTTTGTTATGACAGTAGGTGATGATTTACTGTCACACATTGCTTTGTTATGACAGTAGGTGATGATTTACTGTCACACATTGCTTTGTTATGACAGTAGGTGATGATTTACTGTCACACATTGCTTTGTTACGGCAGTAGGTGATGATTTACTGTCACACATTGCTTTGTTACGGCAGTAGGTGATGATTTACTGTCACACATTGCTTTGTTATGACAGTAGGTGATGATTTACTGTCACACATTGCTTTGTTATGACAGTAGGTGATGATTTACTGTCACACATTGCTTTGTTATGACAGTAGGTGATGATTTACTGTCAGGTCACACATTGCTTTGTTACGACAGTAGGTGATGATTTACTGTGTAACAGTTGGTTACTGGACCTACCTTTTCATGTCCTGTGCTGTTTGATAACAGTTGGTTACTGGACCTACCTTTTCATGTCATGTGCTGTTTGATAACAGTTGGTTACTGGACCTACGTCTTCATGTCCTGTAATGTTTGATATGAGTTGGTTACTTGACCTACGTCTTCATGTGCTGTTTGATAACAGTTGGTTACTTGACCTACGTCTTCATGTCCTGTACTGTTTGATAACAGTTGGTTACTGGACCTACCTTTTCATGTCCTGTGCTGTTTGATAACAGTTGGTTACTTGACCTACGTCTTCATGTCCTGTAATGTTTGATATGAGTTGGTTACTTGACCTACGTCTTCATGTCCTGTACTGTTTGATAACAGTTGGTTACTTGACCTACGTCTTCATGTCCTGTGCTGTTTGATAACAGTTGGTTACTTGACCTACGTCTTCATGTCCTGTGCTGTTTGATAACAGTTGGTTACTTGACCTACGTCTTCATGTCCTGTGCTGTTTGATAACAGTTGGTTACTGGACCTACCTTTTCATGTCCTGTGCTGTTTGATAACAGTTGGTTACTTGACCTACGTCTTCATGTCCTGTGCTGTTTGATAACAGTTGGTTACTGGACCTACCTTTTCATGTCCTGTGCTGTTTGATAACAGTTGGTTACTGGACCTACCTTTTCATGTCCTGTGCTGTTTGATAACAGTTGGTTACTTGACCTACGTCTTCATGTCCTGTGCTGTTTGATAACAGTTGGTTACTGGACCTACCTTTTCATGTCCTGTGCTGTTTGATAACAGTTGGTTACTTGACCTACCTTTTCATGTCCTGTGCTGTTTGATAACAGTTGGTTACTGGACCTACCTTTTCATGTCCTGTGCTGTTTGATAACAGTTGGTTACTTGACCTACCTTTTCATGTCCTGTGCTG
Organism: Phymorhynchus buccinoides; assembly: GCA_017654935.2. Lineage (NCBI taxonomy): Eukaryota > Metazoa > Mollusca > Gastropoda > Neogastropoda > Raphitomidae > Phymorhynchus > Phymorhynchus buccinoides. The sequence goes on along the minus strand of CM065684.1, from coordinate 66,479,018 downwards.
TTTGATAACAGTTGGTTACTTGACCTACGTCTTCATATCCTGTACTGTTTGATAACAGTTGGTTACTGGACCTACCTTTTCATGTCTTGTACTGTTTGATAACAGTTGGTTACTGGACCTACGTCTTACTTGACCTACGTCTTCATGTTGTTACTGACACTAGATGGTGAGTACGTTCATGGATTGCGATAGGAGCCTACTGTTTGATAAATTGTTAATCTCTGCTACAGGTTTTGTTTTCCCTCTATGTCCATTACAATCACTGAAATGTTTTAGAAAATGCTCTCTCTCTCTCTCTCTCTCTCTCTCTCTCTCTCTCTCTCTCTCTCTCCTCTCTCTCTCTCTCTCTCTCTCTCTCTCTCTCTCTCTCTCTCTCTCTCTCTCTCTCTCTCTCTCTCTCTCTCTCTCTCTCTCTCTCTCTCTCTCTCTCTCTCTCTCTCTCTCTCTCTCTCTCTCTCTCTCTCTCTCTCTCTCTCTCTCTCTCTCTCTCTCTCTCTCTCTCTCTCTCTCTCTCTCTCTCTCTCTCTCTCTCTCTCTCTCTCTCTCTCTCTCTCTCTCTCTCTCTCTTTTAATACTACCACTGGTGACGCACAGAATAGAAATGAAACTGACAGTGACATAGAAAGGGACACAGAGGAGGATAATCAAGAGACAGGAGAACCTCTGTTCAATGAGAACATTACAAGAGAGGAAGTAATGAATGGCATTTCACATCTGAAATGTGGGAAAAGTGCTGGACCGGACAAAATAATAGCTGAAATGCTTAAATGTGCAAATGAGATTGTTGTGGACTACTTAGTTTTTATCTTTAATGCATTGTTTGAAAAAGGAATTTTTCCAGAGGCATGGTCAAAATCCATAATTATTCCGCTCCATAAAAAAGGCGACCATAATAATCCAGACAATTATCGAGGAGTTGCTTTGACAAATGTGATCAGTAAAATCTATACTCATATCTTAAATAAAAGACTAACTGTATGGTCAAAGAGAGAAGAAAAATTGGTTGAAGAGCAGGCTGGTTTTAGATCTGGTTACAGCACTATAGACCATATATTTACACTGTATGCTTTAGTGCAAAAATACCTAGCAAAAAATTCAAAACTTTTTGTGGCTTTCATAGATTTTCGTAAAGCGTTCGATTCAGTAAACAGGAATATTTTGTGGCAGGTACTAAAGAAATAATGGTGTGAATGGGAAACTTTACAGGGCTCTTCAAGGTATGTATAAATCAGTCTTGGCATGTGTTCGTGACAAATATACATACTCCGATTGTTTTAATTGTCCGCTTGGTGTAAAACAAGGGTGTCTGCTAAGCCCCC
>CM065684.1:66470199-66472699 GCA_017654935.2 Phymorhynchus buccinoides | reverse complement strand
TGTCTTGGCTCTGGCCTCAAATACAGCTGAATGTTCTATGCATGGCTGGCTCTAAAGTAAGATGTCTTGGCTCTGGCCTCAAATACAGCTGAATGTTCTATGCATGGCTGGCTCTAAAGTAAGATGTCTTGGCTCTGGCCTCAAATACAGCTGAATGTTCTATGCATGGCTGGCTCTAAAGTAAGATGTCTTGGCTCTGGCCTCAAATACAGCTGAATGTTCTATGCATGGCTGGCTCTAAAGTAAGATGTCTTGGCTCTGGCCTCAAATACAGCTGAATGTTCTATGCATGGCTGGCTCTAAAGTAAGATGTCTTGGCTCTGGCCTCAAATACAGCTGAATGTTCTATGCATGGCTGGCTCTAAAGTAAGATGTCTTGGCTCTGGCCTCAAATACAGCTGAATGTTCTATGCATGGCTGGCTCTAAAGTAAGATGTCTTGGCTCTGGCCTCAAATACAGCTGAATGTTCTATGCATGGCTGGCTCTAAAGTAAGATGTCTTGGCTCTGGCCTCAAATACAGCTGAATGTTCTATGCATGGCTGGCTCTAAAGTAAGATGTCTTGGCTCTGGCCTCAAATACAGCTGAATGTTCTATGCATGGCTGGCTCCAAAGTAAGATGTCTTGGCTCTGGCCTTTAGTGCGGCAAACTTGGAAACTGGTTAGCTGTTCAATTCATCTTGATTGGCAGAATGGAGATGTCCCCTTGGCAAGGCAGCTTCAATGCAAACACATTACAGACAATCTCTCTCTCCAATTGTGATAGGGGCTGTTGGCCTATGTCGTTAAAAGTCTTGTCAGCGTCACTCTCTCTCTCTCTCTCTCTCTCTCTCTCTCTCTCTCTCTCTCTCTCTCTCTCTCTCTCTCTCTCTCTCTCTCTCTCTCTCTCTCTCTCTCTCTCTCTCTCTCTCATCTTTCCCGTCCTCTTCCTGTCTATCTCCCTCCTGCCAAAGATTTGCAGTCTACATGTTGACTGACAAGAAGCACAAACAGTTGAACGTGTTGACCACGGATCAATGGCATTGCGGACACTCGCACCATATTATCACACAGGAGAGTTAACTCTGTGGGGAAATCAGAGGAAAAGTTCAGTCCCCTGAATGGACTGGCACACTCGCGGGTGGGCCTGTATCACGCGAACTGTGCAGTGGATGCGGAATACTGGAATACTATACGATGTACGTCAGTGAGATTAGAGTGGAGTGGAGTAACTAGTATCTGCTGAATTCATTTTGGTGTTAACAACAAGAAGAACAACAGCAGCAGCAGCAACAACAACACGGGGTAACAATGTTGTGGTTATGGTGTTTTTTCTTCAATTTGGCGTTTTCTCAAAGTTGTGGGGAGTCGGTGGACGTGCCATGCTTTTTACCCGATATATACAGAATTGGTGAGTGTTCACTCTTTTCTTCATCTGTTGTGTTCATGAATGTTCTGAATGTTTAGATGAAAAGAGTTAGGCCTACTATCATCATCGGTTGTGTCTGTATTGTTAGAAGCATTAGATGAACACACTACTACTGGTGTCTCTCCCATCGTAGAAATATGTTGAGATGTCAAGTCAAGTCAAGTCAAAATGATCTTTATTGAGGGCTAAAGAATAAGCCAACAAGGCTTTTTTTTTCATCCTGCCCTCATGTGTGTGTGTGTGTTGTTGTTGTTCTTTAATTTAACGTCTTTTCACAGTGATATTAGACATAAATGTGTGTGTGTGTGTGTGTGTGTGTGTGTGTGTGTGTGTGTGTGTGTGTGTGTGTGTGTGTGTGTGTGTGTGTGTGTGTGAACGTTAGTTTTAGATTACTCATTGTCTTGCTAAAATACCTGTAATTATTTGCGGGCTTGAGTTTGTTTATGTCCATTTGTCAGTATAATTACCTGGTATCCAAAGTGCATTAGTTTTGTGAATAAGAACCATGTTATCTTTGTTATTTTATTTATTTGCATTGGAATGTTGGTACTATGACTATCTTGTTGATTTTACTGCATGTTTTTCATCTTATAATGTTGCTTTTGTAAAGCGTATCGAGCATACTACTGTATGGATTTTACAGCTATATGAAATAAAATTATTAAGATTCTCCCCTTTAGGGAGAATACTATTGCATTTGTAAAACTTCTTCTTCTTTTTTTCTTTTTCTTCCCCTTTTTTTGTCCGATTTGGCTGAAAATTACAGAAAAGTTGCAGGACCTTATGGGTATGTGAAATTTGAAATATTAAATGATTTCGCCGAATTTTCGGCAAAATATGAAAACGGCTGAACGGATTTCGTTCATATTTTCAGGATTGACTAAACAGTAGATTTGCAACACTTCCGGTATAAAAGCGAACCGGATGTACGAACCGGAAGTGCCCCAGATATGGTCAGGCAGCTTTTATTTGGTTCACGGAATAGCCAAAACCGGAAGAGACGTCACAAAACTAACTATTGGATTTTGTAGCCCTTACTCTGGCCCAGGTCGGAAAGGAGTTTGTTGACGATATGTTAAATAGTTTGGAAGG
>CM065684.1:66447699-66462699 GCA_017654935.2 Phymorhynchus buccinoides | reverse complement strand
GCAGCCATCAGTGCGGAAACATCGATTACTGGGATGAAATGAAATGAAATGCTCACTCAATATTTGAACAGGTATCGTAAACCCATGAAACGCGTGCAACATGACAAACAACTGTTTGTTTTACTGACAGCAGTGTGTGTGTTCCATGGGTGGGCAAGAGATGTATGTTTCTTTCTTCGCTGTCTGTCTGTCTGTCTGCCTATCGGTCACTGTGTGTCTGTCTGTCTGTCTGTCTGCCTATCGGTCACTGTGTGTCTGTCTGTCTGTGTGTCTGCCTATCGGTCACTATGTGTCTGTCTGTCTGTGTGTCTGCTTATCGGTCACTATGTGTCTGTCTGTCTGTCTGTCTGTCTGTCTGTCTGTCTGTCTGTCTGTCACTGTGTGTCTGTCTGTGTGTGTGTGTATGCCTATCGGTCACTATGTGTCTGTCTGTCTGTCTGTCTGTGTGTCTGCCTATCGGTCACTATGTGTGTGTCTGTCTGTGTGTCTGCCTATCGGTCACTGTGTGTCTGTCTGTCTGTGTGTCTGCCTATCGGTCACTATGTGTGTGTCTGTCTGTCTGTCTGTCTGTCTGCCTATCGGTCACTGTGTGTCTGTCTGTGTGTGTGTATGCCTATCGGTCACTATGTGTGTGTCTGTCTGTCTGTCTGTGTGTCTGCCTATCGGTCACTATGTGTGTGTCTGCCTATCGGTCACTATGTGTGTGTCTGTCTGTCTGTGTGTCTGCCTATCGGTCACTATGTGTGTGTCTGTCTGTCTGTGTGTCTGCCTATCGGTCACTATGTGTGTGTCTGTCTGTCTGTGTGTCTGCCTATCGGTCACTATGTGTCTTTTTCTCTGTATTCCTGTCTCTCTTTTTCATTGTCACCCCCTCCCCCTCTCTATCTCTGTATTCCTGTCTCTCTTTCTTATTGTCACCCCCTCCCTCTCCCTCTCTATCTCTGTATTCTTGTCTCTTTCTTTTTGTCACCCCCCTCCCCCTCTCTATCTCTCTATCCCCGTATTCCTGTCTCTCTTTCTTATTGTCACCCCCTCTCCCCCTCTCTATCTAAAGAAGGAGAGAGATCAGTTACAAAAACAAACATTACCTAAAAAGAACGCAGATAATGCGCAACTCTCCGATTCTGCCAAAGAGAAACACAAGCTTGACAGAGAAAAGAAGGAGACTGAATACAAGAAACAACGCAATAAAGTAGTTGACCTTATTGAAGTGTCAAAGCGAAACTACTTTAATAAAATGTTAGCCACAAACAAAGATACGGCCTCATTATGGCGAGCAATAAATACTTTCAGTAACAAGAACTGCACTAAACGAAACCACAGCTACACCTGGTCTCCTAACTCATTCAACGAGCACTTCCTCAACTTAGCAAGTTCAACAATGCAGTCTGACACCTTATGCCCTAATAAATACACGGTCACCTCATTGCTCCAAACCTTTTGCGAGGAGAGAACAAACCAACACTCCTCCTTTCAGATACCTTTACTAGCAGTTCATGAAGTAGGAGCTCTTATTACTAGTTTAAAGAATAAATAACCCCTTACATATATATATAATTTGTGCATAGACCCAAGAACAATACCCTCTGCCCTAAAAACAGCTAAAGTTATCCCAATACCCAAAACAAACGATAATTCTGACCTAAGCAACTTTAGACCTATTTCACTTCTGTCAGTGCTATCAAAACCCCTAGAAAAGCACGTTCACAGTCACCTTTCTAAATATCTAGAAAACTTCAACCTCCTTCACCCCCTTCAGTCTGGCTTTCGTAATCACCATTCTTGTCACACAGCTCTTGTCCGTTTGTGTGATTCTTGGCTCTCAGCAATAAACAAACATCAGTTAACTGGTTCCGTCTTTCTTGATCTAAGAAAAGCCTTCGACCTTGTCGACCACACAATACTTATCAACAAATTATCACACTATCTCAGAAACCAGCACTCCCTAACATTCCTTTCATCATATCTGGATAATAGAACGCAATACGTTTTTTGTAATGGCGAGTCCTCTTCTACAGCAAGGTGAAATGTGGTGTACCCCAGGGATCTGTCCTCGGTCCATTACTGTTCTGTATTTTCATTAACGATCTTCCATTGTCTATATCCAACCCAAATGTTTCATGCGATCTTTTTGCAGATGACTCCTCCCTGCATTCCAGTTCGGAAGATGTAACTGACATCCAAAACTCTCTTCAATCAGGCTTAAATGATGTATCTAAATGGTGCAAGGATAATTCTATGTTAATTCATCCCAAGAAAACAAAGTGCATGGTTGTAACCTCCCGTCAAAAGCATCAACTAACACGCCATTCCCTTAACCTAACTATTGATGGCAACGATATCGAACAAGTCCATGAACATCGAGTTCTAGGCGTCATAGTTGACGACAAACTCAACTGGCTATCACATATAAATCACGTTAGAAATAAACTAGCACGCAACCTATTCCTTCTCAAACGACTTCAATCCTACCTAGACCTAGACGCACGTAAAATGTTCTTCTATGGCCACTGCCTCTCGCACACCAACTATGCATCCACTCTATGGTCCTATGCTGCTAAAAAAAACACCTAAAAAAACTAGCATCGCTCCACAGAAGAGCGATCAAATTAATCCTGCCAGATCCATCTCTGTCAACTTCAGAAACGTTTCATAATCTTGCAATTTTGCCACTTGAACACCAGTTACAGTACAACACAGCTGTTCTAATGTATAAAGTCCACAGTAACTTGACACCCCAGTACCTAGAAAATCTCTTAACTCCTTCCACATGTAGTTATCGTTCTGATAAATATGTTCTTCCATGCACCCGCATTGACCTTTACAAAACAAGCTTTTCCTTTTCAGGGCCATATGCTTGGAACTCACTGCCTTCAGATGTAAAGGCATTTTCGTCAGTATCAAATTTCAAATCTAACTTACGGGGGCATCTCCTTAATCCCATCCATTAAAACTTTACTATCACTTAATGCACCACACACGAGCCATTTTTGTCTGTTTAGACTAATGCTGTCATTTTGTTTCTCTGATTATGTTTGCTTGGTGTTTTTTTTCTTTTTTTGTTTGACATTAGGCTACTTGTGTCATTATGCTTTTATGATTACTTTTACTTTTTATTTGATTTACATTAGCCTACTTGTGTTATTACGATGCTATGATTATTATTATTATTATTATTATTATTATTATTATTATTATTATTAGTAGTAGTAGTAGTAGTAGTAGTAGTAGTAGATGAAGTAAATTGCGGTGGAAGTCATTTTTTTCTTTCTTCATTTATGTTTTGTTTGGTCGGTTGGTTTCTGTTTTGCTTGTTCTTATTACTGATGGTGATGTTCTGCGTACCGTGTTATTGCTACATTACTGTGGCACTCTACTTGTAATAGTAGTGGTAGTGGTAGTAGTAGTGATGGTGATGGAGGTAGTAATAGTAATTGTAGTAGTAGTAGTAGTAGTAGTAGTAGTAGTAGTAGTAGTAGTAGTAGTAGTAGTAGTAGTAGTAGTAGTAGTAGTAGTAGTAGATGATGATGAAGTAAGTTGTGGTGGAAGTCATTTTTTTCTTTCTTCATTTATGTTTTGTTTGGCCGGTTGGTTTCTGTTTTGCTTGTTCTTATTACTGATGGTGATGTTCTGCGTACCGTGTTATTGTTACATTACTGTGGCACTCTAGTAGTAAGTAGTAGTGGTAGTGGTAGTAGTAGTGATGGTGATGGAGGTAGTAATAGTAATTGTAATAGTAATTGTAATAGTAGTAGTAGTAGTAGTAGTAGTAGTAGTAGTAGTAGTAGTAGTAGTAGTAGTAGTAGTAGTAGTAGTAGTAGTAGTAGTAGTAGTAGTAGTAGTAGTGGTGTGGTGATGGTGGTGGTGATGGTGGAAGTAATAGTAATAGTTGGTGAAGACGGGGTAGAGGGTCCATGGGCGGGTGGAGGGCCCGTGCCGGTTGTCTCATGGAGTGGGGCGGGTTTCGGTCGGGTTTGTCCATGAGACGAATGCTAAACATTTACACTTGTCTCATGGGCAGAATGTGACCGAGATTTGCTTTGTTTTGTGGCATAGTTGGAGTGGGCTTCTTACCCGCCCATGGGCTTTTTGCTCCGTCTAACACTAGTAGTAGTAATTGTAGTAGAAGAAGTATATTGTAGTAATAGAGGTGTTTTTAATCTATTACTTTGTTTAACTGGTTGGTTAGTTTTCTATTTTATTTGTTTTTATTGCTTATGTTGATGCTCTGCCTGCCATGTCGTTGCTATATTACTGTTTGTTGTTATTTTATTTTTTGTTGTTGGCGATGTTCCTGTGTCTCAATGTTCATTTATAGTATTAGTTATGTATTGCATGCTTAGAACCAAGGACAGAATGGAAGACTAGGCCCAGCCTAAATTCTTTTCCTTGTAAAATAAAGTTTCTGAGTTCTGAGTTCTGAGTTATCTCTGTATCTCTGTATCCCTGTCTTTCTTTCTTATTGTCACCCCCCCTCTCTCTCCCTCTCTATCCCTGTGTTCCTGTCTCTCTTATTGTCACCCCCCTCTCTCTCCCTCTCTATCCCTGTGTTCCTGTCTCTCTTATTGTCACCCCCCTCTCTCTCCCTCTCTATCCCTGTGTTCCTGTCTCTCTTATTGTCACCCCCTCTCTCTCCCTCTCTATCCCTGTGTTCCTGTCTCTCTTTCTTATTGTCACCCCCCTCTCTCTCCCTCTCTATCCCTGTGTTCCTGTCTCTCTTTCTTATTGTCACCCCCCCTCTCTCTCCCTCTCTATCCCTGTGTTCCTGTCTCTCTTATTGTCACCCCCCTCTCTCTCCCTCTCTATCCCTGTGTTCCTGTCTCTCTCTTATTGTCACCCCCTCTCTCTCTCCCTCTCTATCCCTGTGTTCCTGTCTGTCTCTCTTATTGTCACCCCCCTCTCTCTCCCTCTCTATCCCTGTGTTCCTGTCTCTCTTTCTTATTGTCACCCCCCTCTCTCTCCCTCTCTATCCCTGTGTTCCTGTCTTTCTTTCTTATTGTCACCCCCCTCTCTCTCTCCCTCTCTATCCCTGTGTTCCTGTCTCTCTTTCTTATTGTCACCCCCTCTCTCTCTCCCTCTCTATCCCTGTGTTCCTGTCTTTCTTTCTTATTGTCACCCCCCCTCTCTCTCTCCCTCTCTATCCCTGTGTTCCTGTCTCTCTTTCTTATTGTCACCCCCTCTCTCTCTCCCTCTCTATCCCTGTGTTCCTGTCTCTCTTTCTTATTGTCACCCCCCTCTCTCTCTCCCTCTCTATCCCTGTGTTCCTGTCTTTCTTTCTTATTGTCACCCCCCCTCTCTCTCCCTCTCTATCCCTGTGTTCCTGTCTCTCTTTCTTATTGTCACCCCCCTCTCTCTCCCTCTCTATCCCTGTGTTCCTGTCTCTCTTATTGTCACCCCCCTCTCTCTCCCTCTCTATCCCTGTGTTCCTGTCTCTTTCTTTCTTATTGTCATCCCCCCTCTCTCTCTCTCTCTCTCCCTCTCTATCCCTGTGTTCCTGTCTCTTTCTTATTGTCACCCCCTCTCTCTCTCTCTATCTCTCTATCCCCGTATTCCTGTCTTTCTTATTGTCACCTCTCCCTCTCTCTCTCTATCTCTCTATCCCCGTATTCCTGTCTCTCTTTCTTATTGTCACCCCCCCCTCTCTCTCTCTCTCTCTCTATCACACCCCTCTCTCTCCCTCCTATCTGTGTTCCTTTCTTATTGTCACCCCCCTCTCTCTCTCCCTCTCTATCTCTGTGTTCCTGTCTTTCTTTCTTATTGTCTGTCTCTCCCCCTCTCTCTCTCCCTCTCTATCCCTGTGTTCCTGTCTCTCTTATTGTCACCCCCCTCTCTCTCTCCCTCTCTATCTCTGTGTTCCTGTCTTTCTCTCTTATTGTCACCCCCTGTCTCTCTCTCTCCCTCTCTATCCCTGTGTTCCTGTCTCTCTTATTGTCACCCCCCTCTCTCTCTCCCTCTCTATCCCTGTGTTCCTGTCTCTCTTATTGTCACCCCCCTCTCTCTCTCCCTCTCTATCTCTGTATTCCTGTCTCTCTTTCTCTCTGTTGTCCCTTTATCAGCCTCTCCCTCTATTCTCGCTCTGACCAGATCATTCTCTCTTCGCCCTAGAACAGAATCAATCTTTTTTCTCGTGATTAAGTAAGCAAGGTTAAGTAATTACATTATGGTTATTGTCAGGAGACCTCCAGTATCAGCGGGTTATGAATTATTTATCAATATCAACATCTAAGGCCGCTAGTTTGCAGTAAGCTTACTCTGTGACTCATCTAACCTTACGTACGCGCGCGCGAGAGAGAGAGAGAGAGAGAGAGAGAGAGAGAGAGAGAGAGAGAGAGAGAGAGAGAGAGAGAGAGAGAGAGAGAGAGAGAGAGAGAGAGAGAGAGAGAGAGAGAGAGAGAGAGAGAGAGAGAGAGAGAGAGAGAGAGAGAGAGAGAGAGAGAGAGAGAGAGAGAGAGAGAATGAATCAATAACTTTTATTTTCTGAGGATAATAGAGTAAGTATAAATACTTTTTTTCATCCAGTCCTCAAGAAAAAAAAGGAAAAGGAAAAGAAAATCAAAAGCAAGGAATTCAATAAATAAGAAAGGCATCCAAAGGACAGAAAACGAACACACATTATCATCATAAGCATGCAGAAAAGAGAGAGAGAGAGAGAGAGAGAGAGAGAGAGAGAGAGAGAGAGAGAGAGAGAGAGAGAGAGAGAGAGAGAGAGAGAGAGAGAGAGAGAGAGAGAGATTGAGAGAGAGAGAGAGAGAGAGAGAGAGAGAGAGAGAGAGAGAGAGAGAGAGAGAGAGAGAGAGAGAGAGAGAGAGAGAGAGAATGAATGAATGAATGTTTATTGCTATTAAACTTACAAGCTCATTTAGCAAAACGACGCGATCACAATTCGATGTAGGCCTACATTTCTCATCGCCACCAGTTAAATGCGACATGGTGTCATTGACTTGGAGACCCACAGCAATGTTTTCGTTTTCGTTTGTTTACAGTCCGAAATCATAACACATTTCACGAATGCACAGGAAGGGCTAGGGGGGAGGCCATCCATTTCACGAATGTCACAGAGAGGGGGGGGGGAGAGAGAGAGAGAGAGAGAGAGAGAGAGGAGAGAGAGAGAGAGAGAGAGAGAGAGAGAGAGAGAGAGAGAGAGAGAGAGAGACGAGAGAGAGAGAGAGAGAGAGAGAGAGAGAGAGAGAGAGAGAGAGAGAGAGAGAGAGAGAGAGAGAGAGAGAGAGAGAGAGAGAGAGAGACAGACAGACAGACAGACAGACAGACAGACAGACAGACAAACCGTTGGGTTACAGGGGGTCTTCATACAAATAGTTCCTCCACCTTCTGGAAGTTCTGTGCTTGTAGCTTTCTGTAATATGTCACTCTCTTTGACTCTGCATTTTCCCTTTGCTTACTGTCATCTACTATCTTTCTGCCTTGCTGGTCCATTCTCCTGCCTTTGTTTTAGAAACTCTTACAAAGATTTTATCCAGCCGAAGACAGGCATGATGGGCCGGAATATTTTAGTTAGGCGCATAATAGCAGCATAATGCATTTGCGCCCATAATGGTGTGACAGGAGACTGAGCGATCGACGAAGACGAAGACGAAGACGAAGAAGAAGAAGAAGAAGGCCCACAGTCATCGTGTTGTTTCAGGCGTGGCCAAGATCAGCCCCAGTGTCCTGCTCCCTTTCTGGACCCGCAGTGTCACGTGGTGTGATGACGTCATGCTGTGCGGAAGAGCCCCGCTGAGTCTGCGCATCGTCACCGTCAAGACTTCCGCTGATGAGTTGATGCCAATTGTTGAGAGAGGTAGAATGTTATCATCGTCATCATCATCATCATCATCATCATCGTCATCGTCATCGTCATCACTCATCTGCCTTTTACACTGTTATGGTTAGCTTTTGAGAGCAGGGGCCTAAATTATATATAAAATGTATACGGCTGGAAGAAGAAGATGTGTTTAACGTCCTCCCACCTGGTACAGGTACATACGGGACATTTATAAATGTACAGATAGTGGGTCGACCCTGGAGGCAGTGCAATACCAGGAAAGGCCCGGTGTTTAATTAACTGTAACGGTTTAGTACAACATTCGAAATTCGTGGTAAATTGTATATAAGCTATCCACAAAAAGTTAAGGATCACTTGCAAACTAATTCATAACTTTCCAAATAAGAAAGCCAATGCGTTGAATTTTGGCCAACATTTAATTCAATGCTTTAGTGATAACGATACACAATTGCCTTCAATTTCGAGCAATCGTTTGGTCTGTACATTTGATCAAAGTGGGTACGTATCGAAATTTGATTTCCCAAAGTCATTGAAATCACAAGACAGGGCATTCTGATGCTCCCAAAAGTTCAGTAATGCGTGTATCCGCCATGGCTGTTCTGGCACTCGACGCAGCGAGTCCTCATGGAGTTGACCAGGGTGGTGAAGATCCTCTGTGGAAGCGCCTGCCACTCAGCCTGCAGCATCTGGTAGAGGTGCTGGGCATCCCTGGGAGGGGGGTGGTTGCTCCTCACTTTGCGATCCAGCTCATCCCAGAGGTTCTCAATCGGGTTGAGATCGGGACTGCATGCTGGCCACTCCATTCTGTTGACTCCAGACTGCTGCAGGAAGTCGTTGACCACCCTTGCCCTGTGGGGGCGAGCGTTGTCATCCTGGTAGACAGCCGGCGGTCCCATCTGCTGCAGTGTAGGCACAGCCAGTGGTCGAAGGATCTCATCCCGGTATCGGAGGCCAGTCAGGTTACCCTGTACATGATACAAGGGTGTTCTGTGGTGAAGGCTGAAGGCCCCCCAGACCATTACAGAACCTCCACCAAAGGCCACCTTTTCTTGGACAGTGGCGTCAATAAAGCGTTCCCCTGGGCGCCTCCAGACCCTCAGTCGGCCGTCGTTGTGGTTCAGGGTGAAGCGTGATTCATCACTGAACAGGACCTGGGACCATTGCTGACGTGTCCACCTCACGTGACGTCTGCAGAAGGCGCGGCGTGCTGCCCTATGGGCTGGAGTTAAGCGTGGCCGTACAGCTGGGCGACGAGAACGGAGGTTAAACCCATGAAGGCGGTTCCGTATGGTCTGCTGGCTGATGTTGATGTTAGTAGCCACCCTCAGCTGCCTTCGAATGATGCTGGAAGAGGCTGTTCTTGTCTGCAGGGCTTGTCGTTCAATGAGACGATCTTCACGTGGAGTTGTCTTCTTCGGTCGACCAGATCTGCGTCTTTCATGGACCCTCCCAGTGGCTGTGAAGCGTTGAATCAGTCTGACAATGACCGAGATGGACACCTGAAGTCGCCTGGCCACTTCTCGCTTGGGAACACCATCTTGGAACCATGCAACAGCTCGTCCCCTATCCAACTCGCTCAATTTTCGTCGTGGAGGCATTGTCAAATCAGGCCTAATACTGGTGGTATGTCTTCTTATAAAGCCAAGCAAGAGACAGCATCTCACACATAAACAGCAGTGCTTGCACGTGCATAATGGTTTTTCCATCTGGCTTGTGCAATGTGTTCATGCAGAACGATCCAAAACAAGGTCCTTTTTCGCAAGTTTCCGCTTTTTCTTTTGCTGCCAAGCTCAGTAATAGAGAATCACGTGCAATGTTTCCACTAACACAACATCGCCCACTTACAGCTGAACAAGAATTCATAACAATTGGGCTGGACTGAGAAGAAAATAACAGGAGCGAACGGAGTTTATTGCGCACCTGTTTTCTCATAGTGATCCTTAACTTTTTGTGAGTAGTGTATATAGTTAAGGTCTATATGTACACGTTAACATAATTCACAAAATATCTCTATTTCCCCATGCCAACACAGTGAGTTGTAAGTCATATTATGAGTGTGCTGCCATGAGGAAATAGAGATATTTTGTGAATCTTGTTAACGTGTACAGAGACATTCAGTAGTATACACAGAATATTTTGCAAGTAGAAAAGAATGCACAGTTTATTCTCTATTTGTATAAGTTCCCGATAAAATAAAAAAAAAACACCCCCAAAACACGTGTCGCGCCCCGCCCTACTGCAGGCAGAACCTACCCTCTCACACATAAGGAATCAGGAACCAGAACTGTCTGATGAAAAGACAAGACTTTATTACAACACTAGACACCATAAACATAAAATATATACACATGTAAATACATAAAGATGATATCAGGAAATGAAGAGGAACATGGCAGTCATGTCTGTGGATCCAGTTGTACTTTGTACTACCTTCTCTTCCTGTTGAACATTTTCAAGTTGAGAAGGTTTAGGTTGTGGTTTGTGATCAGTCCCATCATACGTTGCTCCTTTTCCAGGTCGTTGGGCCGATTCAAACAGCTTTATCGAGCCCCTTCCTCTGCCCTTTCCTGCAGAACTTTGGCTCAACCCACTCAGCGGAGTTGTATGTTCCATATTCTCAGGGAATTCACCTTCACGATGGTCGTCTGACACTGGATCTGTTGCTTTACCAGCCATTTTCATAGATCGAAGGAGCATTGCCGAGGAATCCAACCCAAACTATTCAACACTTTGTACCCTATAAAATCCTAACAAACAAAACGAAACAAGACAAGACAATTTCCCAGACGGAGTCCTTCAGTTCCCGAGCGAAATGTCCACCTACCCCGCATCTCCACCATTGTCGCGCCCCGCCCTACTGCAGGCAGAATCTACCCTCTCACACAGAAGGAATCAGGAACCAGAACTGTCTGATGAAAAGACAAGACTTTATTACAACACTAGACAACACCATAAACATAAAATATATACACATGTAAATACATAAAGATGATATCAGGAAACTAAATATGATTATGTATGATTAATTAATGTATGGAAACGCAATATGAAGGTTTACAAGGATAAACGCGACTTTGCTGATATGAGGATTACACGAAGCACACTGATTGATTTGGATAACTGTTGACACACAGGAAGACGACGTTGAAGACGATAACAATTGAAGAAGACGATGACAGTTGACGCGATGGTAGAAGGTAGAATGTGGGAGGAAGAACGTAGAAAGGTAGAAGTTGAAGGAAGAATGTAGGAAGGTAGAATTTCTGCCCGTGCCCCCCTACTCTGAAGCAGAAGACCAGTAGACGTGAAGGGGGCAGAACGGAAACGTTGACTCGCCTCCCCTGCCCTCTCCCTGCAGCAGTTGACCGTAGAACTGGAGAGGGGCAGAAGAGGAAATCTTGACCTCCCCTGCCTTCCCCTGTACCACAAACGTTGGGAGGTACACCAGAAGATGGACAGCAGAAGAACAGGAGAATGACGACTCCCACCAGCCCTTATTGCAAAGGTAGAGCAATAACGGAGGAGGGACTGGCAGGAAAGCAAGGCGATGTTGATTCACGCTGCTCTCCCACAGGATAGAAGAGAAGACTTCTTCACAGGTGATGATCCCAGCAGCTGATCAAGGGAGCTGTGAAGACTGGTTCCCAGATGCAGGCCACTCACTGACGACGAAGTCAGCACCTCTTGCCCAGAAGAGACAAAAGAAAACAGGCCTAAAAGGCCGAAGTTACAAACTAGCCTACTAGGCATGATGCAATGTTAATACACAAGAAAATAAATTGTTAATAAACTGTTCACTCAACATTTACACCAAAGATTGATAATCATGACACCACGACCAAATATGGTGGAAAACGGAATTCAAACCACAACGAAATGACATATCGAAATAACCCTTGCTAAACTGAATGATTTGCTCGGAACCATAAACATGAGCAAATAATTATCAAATCAGAGTAACGAAACCAATCGTGAAACAAAGAGCGAAAAGGGACAATTAATAGAACTACTCGCACAAAACTTATTACAAACTTCTTCGAAGTTATTATCCCAAACTTACAATAGCAGAATACTAACAACAAACATCACAATCAAACATTACAACAATTACTTACATGGAAGAACTTCTTCCCCTGGTGAATGGTACTAGTCAAACATTGACCAATCGACAACATAAACGTTGCTCAACAACAACAGGTTGACAAACAGTAGTCAACACTACAGAGGACACCAAGAGAGGTGTCACCCAACCGGGCCTCAGTTTGCATCTCCCCGCAACAGAACAGAACCAAAACTAGATGGCTAAACCGAACTCACTCTACTGCACAAAACGCACGTGAAAAACAGAAAGAGAATAAAGCGACACACGCACGCACATATACCAGAGAGATAAAGAGACACAAGCGTGAAAACTTGACGGACAACTAGGACAAACACAACTTGCACGGGAAAATGCTATGAGTATAAGCCCATTCATTCTTATCCTTTGGTTGTTGCTTTCACTGAGACTTGCTTTCCGAACTTTTCTCTAAATAAATGTGCAAAAACATTTTAATAAAGTGTCTTTGTTGTAGCAGACGTTTAGAAGTTGCACAGCAGTGAATATAAGCTGTGTTCCCATTGGTCAACATAATGGAGACTGACTAATTATAATAATCCCAGGATTCAAACGAGCAGACTGCAATGAAATCGTGAATGCAAACAATGTCAACCTAACGACAATGCTATTGTTCCCCTTAAACTGATCAATCCAAAGCCTGTCTTGTAAGTAGCATACATTATGTAAATGGAGTTAGATAGTATTTGCCCAAGGCAATTTACGCATTAAATGTTTCAGTGAATAGAATCAGTTACTTGAAATTGATACAGGAGTGAGGGGCAGGTTCTTGCAGTATGCTATGATCATGTTTCAGTGTTTGCAGAATCACAAATTGAGAGGCTGTATTAAAACAAACAACACAACCATTCGTCTAACTGCTTGTAGGTTTATGCTGGTTACACCCCCAATCTCTTCTTGTACAAGAAAACAGTTACATTCTATAGACATTACAAAATGTTTGGCTTTTGGTGGGATTCCCCTAGACTGTCTAGTTCATTGCCTATGTCATGGGCAGAGGTGTAATTTAGCACCCCCTTCAGTATTCTTATTTAAAGTGTTCAATGGGATCCATCATTTTCCTTTGCTCGGGTTAGGAATAGGGTTAGAGTAATTTTCAAGAAACAGAAAGAATGATAATTGAGATAGAAAGTCGAGTACACGAGAGGATTCATGCCAGTCAGTCGTTTCCGACAATGACTGCCAGGTAGCACAGGGTGCAGATGCTATTCCGGCGGGATGGGCTAGAATTTGTTTATAGTGGAGATGCCTTGCCCAGGGTGCATCCTCACTCTCTCGGCCAAAGGGATTTGAGGACAGCTGGCGTTGGGGAAGGTCCCCAAAGGCCAACCAATCCCTTTGGCTGCAACGCCAGAGCCGGTGCCAAGGCGCTCTCGTTTGAGAGTCATAGTCTTCCACAAGAGAATAAACTGTATGATGATTTTCAGTGACTGTAGAAATCATCTATTGTACAATGCGAGGATAGCTAGTAACTAAACTGTATGATGAGTTTCCATGACTGTAGAAATCATCTATTGTACAATGCGAGGATAGCTAGTAACTAAACTGTATGGTGAGTTTCCATGACTGTAGAAATCATATATTGTACAATGCGAGGATAGCTAGTAACTAAACTGTATGATGAGTTTCAGTGACTGTAGAAATCATCTATTGTACAATGCGAGGATAGCTAGTAACTAAACTGTATGATGAGTTTCCATGACTGTAGAAATCATCTATTGTACAATGCGAGGATAGCTAGTAACTAAACTGTATGATGAGTTTCCATGACTGCAGAAATCATCTATTGTACAATGCGAGGATAGCTAGTAACTAAACTGTATGATGAGTTTCAGTGACTGCAGAAATCATCTATTGTACAATGCGAGGATAGCTAGTAACTAAACTGTATGATGAGTTTCAGTGACTGTAGAAATCATCTATTGTACAATGTGAGGATAGCTAGTAACTAAACTGTATGATGAGTTTCCATGACTGCAGAAATCATCTATTGTACAATGCGAGGATAGCTAGTAACTAAACTGTATGATGAGTTTCAGTGACTGTAGAAATCATCTATTGTACAATGCGAGGATAGCTAGTAACTAAACTGTATGGTGAGTTTCAGTGACTGCAGAAATCATCTATTGTACAATGCGAGGATAGCTAGTAACTAAACTGTATGATGATTTTCCATGACTGTAGAAATCATCTATTGTACAATGCGAGGATAGCTAGTAACTAAACTGTATGATGAGTTTCAGTGACTGCAGAAATCATCTATTGTACAATGCGAGGATAGCTAGTAACTAAACTGTATGATGAGTTTCCATGACTGTAGAAATCATCTATTGTACAATGCGAGGATAGCTAGTAACTAAACTGTATGATGAGTTTCAGTGACTGCAGAAATCATCTATTGTACAATGCGAGGATAGCTAGTAACTAAACTGTATGGTGAGTTTCAGTGACTGCAGAAATCATCTATTGTACAATGCGAGGATAGCTAGTAACTAAACTGTATGCTGAGTTTCCATGACTGCAGAAATCATCTATTGTACAATGCGAGGATAGCTAGTAACTAAACTGTATGATGATTTTCCATGACTGTAGAAATCATCTATTGTACAATGCGAGGATAGCTAGTAACTAAGCTGCACCATTGTCCCTCTATTCGTGTGGAGTGAAATGTTTGATAAATATTCACATTGCCTTTCCATTGAAATGAGGGTGAAGATAAGTAAATAAAGATTTAAAGGATTAGAGAGAGAGAGAGAGAGAGAGAGAGAGAGAGAGAGAGAGAGAGAGAGAGAGAGAGAGAGAGAGAGAGAGAGAGAGAGAGAGAGAGAGAGAGAGAAACTTGAAACTTGAAAATGGTTTATTTGATCTAGGCCATGTACCCGTGTGAAATGGGAACAGGGGGGTTGGGCCAGAAAATAAAAAGTAATAATAATAAAGTGAATAGATAAATAACAGCATGCCGGCATACAAGAACACGCGGAAACAACCCGATAAATCAATCAAAAATGATACGATAAGGTAAATAATATAGAAACATACAATTCATAATCATATAAATAAATGAATAAGATAGCCAAATCAAATACATACAAACATACAT
>CM065684.1:66407699-66427699 GCA_017654935.2 Phymorhynchus buccinoides | reverse complement strand
TCACAGACTTCGTCACATTGGATTTAGACAGCAGTATTTCATGAGAATCATGCATCACAGACTTCGTCACATTGGATTTAGACAGCAGTATTTCATGAGAATCATGCATCACAGACTTCGTCACATTGGATTTAGACAGCAGTATTTCGTGAGAATCATGTATCACAGACTTCGTCACATTGGATTTAGACAGTAGTCTTTCATGAAAATCATGCATAACAGACTTCGTCACATTTGGACAGTCGTACCACTGAAATGGCACGTGTGAGTGGGCCCCTTGAGTCAACACTCAATGGAGGGCCAACACGCCAGACAACAAGAACATCGTTTTCACTTTGGTTTATTATGTACCAACCACAGTGTTGGTCGTGCTTTGAGTCTGTTTTAAAGCGGAATGGTATTAAATTCATTGAGATAATTTTTTGGGGAGAATGAGCCATTTTAGTCGATAACTCTTTATCCTTTTGCCTTAAATTAAACGTTCTAAAATGGCTGCACTATAATTATAAAGATCGTTTTGGAAAGGACATTGACTGAACACTGGCAAGACTATGGGGAAAACCCCCAAAATAAATTTCTACAAACACTGCGGTTACGATCGACGAATGACGATCAATAGACCCGAATTATCTCACGATCAGCGACATGTACATTAGTACCGTTGTTTGGAAGGTTCTCCATCATATTTCTTAAGTCTGTTATACTTATAGACACACTGAGGCGTAACGTGACGTCGGACGCATCTCTCTTCTTCTTGTTATCATCGACTTCGTCGTTATCATTGACATTGTCGTGGCGGGCAATGGCTTTCTCGCTGGTCAGGGCAGATTGGGGTTTCCTGGCCGCTCGGACCTCGTGGTCATCCGGCCCCTGCGTGTCCCCAGAGATCGCTCGTGCATGGAGAGGCCGAGCGGAGGTCAAGGTCAAGGTCAGCTGGACGAGGAAGAGGAAGAGCGGCAGCAGGCGGAGCAGACTGGAGTTGGAGTTGAAGGGCGGCATCGTGAAGCTGAACACAAGAAACACGCCCGTCATTCATTACGCATTAGGCCGTGTGCACATATACGCACAACTTCCGTACGGAAACACATCCGCAAGCCGAAAATAATTAATGTGGAAGTAGAAATATGAAGGAGTGTGCACATTACACGTGGAGACCCCTCCCTGTGTTCTGTCCCCTTGTTTCTGACTGTCACTACACGTGGAGACCCCTCCCTGTATTCTGTCTCCTTGTTTCTGACTGTCACTACACGTGGAGACCCCTCCCTGTCTTCTGTCCCCTTGTTTCTGACTGTCACTACACGTGGAGACCCCTCCCTGTGTTATGTCCCCTTGTTTCTGACTGTCACTACACGTGGAGACCCCTCCCTGTATTCTGTCCCCTTGTTTCTGACTGTCACTACACGTGGAGACCCCTCCCTGTGTTCTGTCCCCTTGTTTCTGACTGTCACTACACGTGGAGACCCCTCCCTGTATTCTGTCCCCTTGTTTCTGACTGTCACTACACGTGGAGACCCCTCCCTGTGTTCTGTCCCCTTGTTTCTTACTGTCATTACACGTGGAGACCCCTCCCTGTGTTCTGTCCCCTTGTTTCTTACTGTCATTACACGTGGAGACCCCTCCCTGTGTTATGTCCCCTTGTTTCTGACTGTCACTACACGTGGAGACCCCTCCCTGTATTCTGTCCCCTTGTTTCTGACTGTCACTACACGTGCAGACCCCTCCCTGTATTCTGTCTCCTTGTTTCTGACTGTCACTACACGTGGAGACCCCTCCCTGTATTCTGTCCCCTTGTTTCTGACTGTCACTACACGTGGAGACCCCTCCATGTATTCTGTCCCCTTGTTTCTGACTGTCACTACACGTGGAGACCCCTCCCTGTATTCTGTCTCCTTGTTTCTGACTGTCACTACACGTGGAGACCCCTCCCTGTATTCTGTCCCCTTGTTTCTGACTGTCACTACACGTGGAGACCCCTCCCTGTATTCTGTCCCCTTGTTTCTGACTGTCACTACACGTGGAGACCCCTCCCTGTATTCTGTCCCCTTGTTTCTGACTGTCACTACACGTGGAGACCCCTCCCTGTATTCTGTCCCCTTGTTTCTGACTGTCACTACACGTGGAGACCCCTCCCTGTATTCTGTCCCCTTGTTTCTGACTGTCACTACACGTGGAGACCCCTCCCTGTATTCTGTCCCCTTGTTTCTGACTGTCACTACACGTGGAGACCCCTCCCTGTATTCTGTCCCCTTGTTTCTGACTGTCACTACACGTGGAGACCCCTCCCTGTATTCTGTCCCCTTGTTTCTGACTGTCACTACACGTGGAGACCCCTCCCTGTATTCTGTCCCCTTGTTTCTGACTGTCACTACACGTGGAGACCCCTCCCTGTATTCTGTCCCCTTGTTTCTGACTGTCACTACACGTGGAGACCCCTCCCTGTATTCTGTCCCCTTGTTTCTGACTGTCACTACACGTGGAGACCCCTCCCTGTATTCTGTCCCCTTGTTTCTGACTGTCACTACACGTGGAGACCCCTCACTGTGTTCTGTCCCCTTGTTTCTTACTGTCACTACACGTGGAGACCCCTCCCTGTATTCTGTCCCCTTGTTTCTGACTGTCACTACACGTGGAGACCCCTCCCTGTATTCTGTCCCCTTGTTTCTGACTGTCACTACACGTGGAGACCCCTCCCTGTATTCTGTCTCCTTGTTTCTGACTGTCACTACACGTGGAGACCCCTCCCTGTATTCTGTCCCCTTGTTTCTGACTGTCACTACACGTGGAGACCCCTCCCTGTATTCTGTCCCCTTGTTTCTGACTGTCACTACACGTGGAGACCCCTCCCTGTATTCTGTCCCCTTGTTTCTGACTGTCACTACACGTGGAGACCCCTCCATGTATTCTGTCCCCTTGTTTCTGACTGTCACTACACGTGGAGACCCCTCCATGTATTCTGTCCCCTTGTTTCTGACTGTCACTACACGTGGAGACCCCTCCCTGTATTCTGTCCCCTTGTTTCTGACTGTCACTACACGTGGAGACCCCTCCCTGTGTTCTGTCCCCTTGTTTCTTACTGTCACTACACGTGGAGACCCCTCCCTGTGTTATGTCCCCTTGTTTCTGACTGTCACTACACGTGGAGACTCCTCCCTGTATTCTGTCCCCTTGTTTCTGACTGTCACTACACGTGGAGACCCCTCCCTGTATTCTGTCCCCTTGTTTCTGACTGTCACTACACGTGGAGACCCCTCCCTGTATTCTGTCCCCTTGTTTCTGACTGTCACTACACGTGGAGACCCCTCCCTGTATTCTGTCCCCTTGTTTCTGACTGTCACTACACGTGGAGACCCCTCCCTGTATTCTGTCCCCTTGTTTCTGACTGTCACTACACGTGGAGACCCCTCCCTGTATTCTGTCCCCTTGTTTCTGACTGTCACTACACGTGGAGACCCCTCCCTGTATTCTGTCCCCTTGTTTCTGACTGTCACTACACGTGGAGACCCCTCCCTGTATTCTGTCCCCTTGTTTCTGACTGTCACTACACGTGGAGACCCCTCCCTGTATTCTGTCCCCTTGTTTCTGACTGTCACTACACGTGGAGACCCCTCCCTGTATTCTGTCCCCTTGTTTCTGACTGTCACTACACGTGGAGACCCCTCCCTGTATTCTGTCCCCTTGTTTCTGACTGTCACTACACGTGGAGACCCCTCCCTGTATTCTGTCCCCTTGTTTCTGACTGTCACTACACGTGGAGACCCCTCCCTGTATTCTGTCCCCTTGTTTCTGACTGTCACTACACGTGGAGACCCCTCCCTGTATTCTGTCCCCTTGTTTCTGACTGTCACTACACGTGGAGACCCCTCCCTGTATTCTGTCCCCTTGTTTCTGACTGTCACTACACGTGGAGACCCCTCCCTGTATTCTGTCCCCTTGTTTCTGACTGTCACTACACGTGGAGACCCCTCCCTGTATTCTGTCCCCTTGTTTCTGACTGTCACTACACGTGGAGACCCCTCCCTGTATTCTGTCCCCTTGTTTCTGACTGTCACTACACGTGGAGACCCCTCCCTGTATTCTGTCCCCTTGTTTCTGACTGTCACTACACGTGGAGACCCCTCCCTGTGTTCTGTCCCCTTGTTTCTGACTGTCACTACACGTGGAGACCCCTCCCTGTATTATGTCCCCTTGTTTCTGACTGTCACTACACGTGGAGACCCCTCCCTGTATTCTGTCCCCTTGTTTCTGACTGTCACTACACGTGGAGACCCCTCCCTGTATTCTGTCCCCTTGTTTCTGACTGTCACTACACGTGGAGACCCCTCCATGTATTCTGTCCCCTTGTTTCTGACTGTCACTACACGTGGAGACCCCTCCCTGTATTCTGTCCCCTTGTTTCTGACTGTCACTACACGTGGAGACCCCTCCCTGTATTCTGTCCCCTTGTTTCTGACTGTCACTACACGTGGAGACCCCTCCCTGTATTCTGTCCCCTTGTTTCTGACTGTCACTACACGTGGAGACCCCTCCCTGTATTCTGTCCCCTTGTTTCTGACTGTCACTACACGTGGAGACCCCTCCCTGTATTCTGTCCCCTTGTTTCTGACTGTCACTACACGTGGAGACCCCTCCCTGTGTTATGTCCCCTTGTTTCTGACTGTCACTACACGTGGAGACCCCTCCCTGTATTCTGTCTCCTTGTTTCTGACTGTCACTACACGTGGAGACCCCTCCCTGTATTCTGTCCCCTTGTTTCTGACTGTCACTACACGTGGAGACCCCTCCCTGTATTCTGTCCCCTTGTTTCTTACTGTCACTACACGTGGAGACCCCTCCCTGTGTTCTGTCCCCTTGTTTCTGACTGTCACTACACGTGGAGACCCCTCCCTGTGTTCTGTCCCCTTGTTTCTGACTGTCACTACACGTGGAGACCCCTCCCTGTATTCTGTCCCCTTGTTTCTGACTGTCACTACACGTGGAGACCCCTCCCTGTATTCTGTCCCCTTGTTTCTGACTGTCACTACACGTGGAGACCCCTCCCTGTATTCTGTCCCCTTGTTTCTGACTGTCACTACACGTGGAGACCCCTCCCTGTGTTCTGTCCCCTTGTTTCTGACTGTCACTACACGTGGAGACCCCTCCCTGTATTCTGTCCCCTTGTTTCTGACTGTCACTACACGTGGAGACCCCTCCCTGTATTCTGTCCCCTTGTTTCTGACTGTCACTACACGTGGAGACCCCTCCCTGTATTCTGTCCCCTTGTTTCTGACTGTCACTACACGTGGAGACCCCTCCATGTATTCTGTCCCCTTGTTTCTGACTGTCACTACACGTGGAGACCCCTCCATGTATTCTGTCCCCTTGTTTCTGACTGTCACTACACGTGGAGACCCCTCCCTGTGTTCTGTCCCCTTGTTTCTGACTGTCACTACACGTGGAGACCCCTCCCTGTATTCTGTCCCCTTGTTTCTGACTGTCACTACACGTGGAGACCCCTCCCTGTATTCTGTCCCCTTGTTTCTGACTGTCACTACACGTGGAGACCCCTCCCTGTATTCTGTCCCCTTGTTTCTGACTGTCACTACACGTGGAGACCCCTCCCTGTATTCTGTCCCCTTGTTTCTGACTGTCACTACACGTGGAGACCCCTCCCTGTATTCTGTCCCCTTGTTTCTGACTGTCACTACACGTGGAGACCCCTCCATGTATTCTGTCCCCTTGTTTCTGACTGTCACTACACGTGGAGACCCCTCCCTGTATTCTGTCCCCTTGTTTCTGACTGTCACTACACGTGGAGACCCCTCCCTGTATTCTGTCCCCTTGTTTCTGACTGTCACTACACGTGGAGACCCCTCCCTGTATTCTGTCCCCTTGTTTCTGACTGTCACTACACGTGGAGACCCCTCCCTGTATTCTGTCCCCTTGTTTCTGACTGTCACTACACGTGGAGACCCCTCCCTGTATTCTGTCCCCTTGTTTCTGACTGTCACTACACGTGGAGACCCCTCCCTGTATTCTGTCCCCTTGTTTCTGACTGTCACTACACGTGGAGACCCCTCCCTGTATTCTGTCCCCTTGTTTCTTACTGTCACTACACGTGGAGACCCCTCCCTGTGTTCTGTCCCCTTGTTTCTGACTGTCACTACACGTGGAGACCCCTCCCTGTATTCTGTCCCCTTGTTTCTTACTGTCACTACACGTGGAGACCCCTCCCTGTGTTCTGTCCCCTTGTTTCTGACTGTCACTACACGTGGAGACCCCTCCCTGTATTCTGTCCCCTTGTTTCTGACTGTCACTACACGTGGAGACCCCTCCCTGTATTCTGTCCCCTTGTTTCTGACTGTCACTACACGTGGAGACCCCTCCCTGTATTCTGTCCCCTTGTTTCTGACTGTCACTACACGTGGAGACCCCTCCCTGTATTCTGTCCCCTTGTTTCTGACTGTCACTACACGTGGAGACCCCTCCCTGTATTCTGTCCCCTTGTTTCTGACTGTCACTACACGTGGAGACCCCTCCCTGTATTCTGTCCCCTTGTTTCTGACTGTCACTACACGTGGAGACCCCTCCCTGTATTCTGTCCCCTTGTTTCTGACTGTCACTACACGTGGAGACCCCTCCCTGTGTTCTGTCCCCTTGTTTCTTACTGTCATTACACGTGGAGACCCCTCCCTGTGTTATGTCCCCTTGTTTCTGACTGTCACTACACGTGGAGACCCCTCCCTGTATTCTGTCCCCTTGTTTCTGACTGTCACTACACGTGGAGACCCCTCCCTGTATTCTGTCCCCTTGTTTCTGACTGTCACTACACGTGGAGACCCCTCCCTGTATTCTGTCCCCTTGTTTCTGACTGTCACTACACGTGGAGACCCCTCCCTGTATTCTGTCCCCTTGTTTCTGACTGTCACTACACGTGGAGACCCCTCCCTGTATTCTGTCCCCTTGTTTCTGACTGTCACTACACGTGGAGACCCCTCCCTGTATTCTGTCCCCTTGTTTCTGACTGTCACTACACGTGGAGACCCCTCCATGTATTCTGTCCCCTTGTTTCTGACTGTCACTACACGTGGAGACCCCTCCCTTGTATTCTGTCCCCTTGTTTCTGACTGTCACTACACGTGGAGACCCCTCCCTGTATTCTGTCCCCTTGTTTCTGACTGTCACTACACGTGGAGACCCCTCCCTGTATTCTGTCCCCTTGTTTCTGACTGTCACTACACGTGGAGACCCCTCCCTGTATTCTGTCCCCTTGTTTCTGACTGTCACTACACGTGGAGACCCCTCCCTGTATTCTGTCCCCTTGTTTCTGACTGTCACTACACGTGGAGACCCCTCCCTGTATTCTGTCCCCTTGTTTCTTGACTGTCACTACACGTGGAGACCCCTCCCTGTATTCTGTCCCCTTGTTTCTGACTGTCACTACACGTGGAGACCCCTCCCTGTGTTATGTCCCCTTGTTTCTGACTGTCACTACACGTGGAGACCCCTCCCTGTATTCTGTCCCCTTGTTTCTGACTGTCACTACACGTGGAGACCCCTCCATGTATTCTGTCCCCTTGTTTCTGACTGTCACTACACGTGGAGACCCCTCCCTGTATTCTGTCCCCTTGTTTCTGACTGTCACTACACGTGGAGACCCCTCCCTGTATTCTGTCCCCTTGTTTCTGACTGTCACTACACGTGGAGACCCCTCCCTGTATTATGTCCCCTTGTTTCTGACTGTCACTACACGTGGAGACCCCTCCCTGTGTTCTGTCCCCTTGTTTCTGACTGTCACTACACGTGGAGACCCCTCCCTGTATTCTGTCCCCTTGTTTCTGACTGTCACTACACGTGGAGACCCCTCCATGTATTCTGTCCCCTTGTTTCTGACTGTCACTACACGTGGAGACCCCTCCATGTATTCTGTCCCCTTGTTTCTGACTGTCACTACACGTGGAGACCCCTCCCTGTGTTCTGTCCCCTTGTTTCTGACTGTCACTACACGTGGAGACCCCTCCCTGTATTATGTCCCCTTGTTTCTGACTGTCACTACACGTGGAGACCCCTCCCTGTATTCTGTCCCCTTGTTTCTGACTGTCACTACACGTGGAGACCCCTCCATGTATTCTGTCCCCTTGTTTCTGACTGTCACTACACGTGGAGACCCCTCCCTGTATTCTGTCCCCTTGTTTCTGACTGTCACTACACGTGGAGACCCCTCCCTGTGTTCTGTCCCCTTGTTTCTGACTGTCACTACACGTGGAGACCCCTCCCTGTCTTCTGTCCCCTTGTTTCTGACTGTCACTACACGTGGAGACCCCTCCCTGTATTCTGTCCCCTTGTTTCTGACTGTCACTACACGTGGAGACCCCTCCCTGTATTCTGTCCCCTTGTTTCTGACTGTCACTACACGTGGAGACCCCTCCCTGTATTCTGTCCCCTTGTTTCTGACTGTCACTACACGTGGAGACCCCTCCCTGTATTCTGTCCCCTTGTTTCTGACTGTCACTACACGTGGAGACCCCTCCCTGTATTCTGTCCCCTTGTTTCTGACTGTCACTACACGTGGAGACCCCTCCATGTATTCTGTCCCCTTGTTTCTGACTGTCACTACACGTGGAGACCCCTCCATGTATTCTGTCCCCTTGTTTCTTACTGTCATTACACGTGGAGACCCCTCCCTGTGTTCTGTCCCCTTGTTTCTGACTGTCACTACACGTGGAGACCCCTCCATGTATTCTGTCCCCTTGTTTCTTACTGTCATTACACGTGGAGACCCCTCCCTGTGTTCTGTCCCCTTGTTTCTGACTGTCACTACACGTGGAGACCCCTCCCTGTATTCTGTCCCCTTGTTTCTTACTGTCATTACACGTGGAGACCCCTCCCTGTGTTCTGTCCCCTTGTTTCTGACTGTCACTACACGTGGAGACCCCTCCATGTATTCTGTCCCCTTGTTTCTTACTGTCATTACACGTGGAGACTCCTCCCTGTATTCTGTCCCCTTGTTTCTGACTGTCACTACACGTGGAGACCCCTCCCTGTGTTCTGTCCCCTTGTTTCTGACTGTCACTACACGTGGAGACCCCTCCCTGTGTTCTGTCCCCTTGTTTCTGACTCATTTCTTTGTTCGCGGATTGCGGGTGCACACGTAGCCTACTCAGGGAAAAGGCGCATGGAGAAATAGGCCAAAGTGATATCAATGTAGGCTTCTCTCAGTTCACAAGTTAACAAATAAAGGTGTCGCCGAGCGGCAGACATGTGCTTCACACGTTTCGCCTCACATCATTCTTGGTACCGTACTCTAGTCCTCCACCTCCACCCTTACCTCACACCTACCTCCTACATTCCTTACTTGGTACTATACTCTAGTCCTCCACCTCCACCCTTACCTCATACCTACCCCCTACATTCCTTACTTGGTACTATACTCTAGTCCTCCACCCCCACCCTTACCTCACACCTACCCCCTACATTCCTTACTTGGTACTATACTCTAGTCCTCCACCCCCACCCTTACCTCACACCTACCCCCTACATTCCTTACTTGGTACTATACTCTAGTCCTCCACCTCCACCCTTACCTCATACCTACCCCCTACATTCCTTACTTGGTACTATACTCTAGTCCTCCACCTCCACCCTTACCTCATACCTACCCCCTACATTCCTTACTTGGTACTATACTCTAGTCCTCCACCCCCACCCTTACCTCACACCTACCCCCTACATTCCTTACTTGGTACTATACTCTAGTCCTCCACCCCCACCCTTACCTCACACCTACCCCCTACATTCCTTACTTGGTACCATACTCTAGTCCTCCACCCCCACCCTTACCTCACACCTAACCCCTACATTCCTTACTTGGTACCATACTCTAGTCCTCCACCCCCACCCTTACCTCACACCTACCCCCTACATTCCTTACTTGGTACTATACTCTAGTCCTCCACCCCCACCCTTACCTCACACCTACCCCCTACATTCCTTACTTGGTACTATACTCTAGTCCTCCACCCCCACCCTTACCTCACACCTACCCCCTACATTCCTTACTTGGTACCATACTCTAGTCCTCCACCCCCACCCTTACCTCACACCTACCCCCTACATTCCTTACTTGGTACTATACTCTAGTCCTCCACCCCCACCCTTAACTCACACCTACCCCCTACATTCCTTACTTGGTACTATACTCTAGTCCTCCACCCCCACCCTTACCTCACACCTACCCCCTACATTCCTTACTTGGTACTATACTCTAGTCCTCCACCCCCACCCTTACCTCACACCTACCCCCTACATTCCTTACTTGGTACTATACTCTAGTCCTCCACCCCCACCCTTACCTCACACCTACCCCCTACATTCCTTACTTGGTACTATACTCTAGTCCTCCACCCCCACCCTTACCTCACACCTACCCCCTACATTCCTTACTTGGTACTATACTCTAGTCCTCCACCCCCACCCTTACCTCACACCTACCCCCTACATTCCTTACTTGGTACCATACTCTAGGTCTCCACCCCCACCCTTACCTCACACCTACCCCCTACATTCCTTACTTGGTACTATACTCTAGTCCTCCACCCCCACCCTTACCTCACACCTACCCCCTACATTCCTTACTTGGTACCATACTCTAGGTCTCCACCCCCACCCTTACCTCACACCTACCCCCTACATTCCTTACTTGGTACTATACTCTAGTCCTCCACCCCCACCCTTACCTCACACCTACCCCCTACATTCCTTACTTGGTACCATACTCTAGGTCTCCACCCCCACCCTTACCTCACACCTACCCCCTACATTCCTTACTTGGTACCATACTCTAGGTCTCCACCCCCACCCTTACCTCACACCTACCCCCTACATTCCTTACTTGGTACCATACTCTAGGTCTCCACCCCCACCCTTACCTCATACCTACCTCCTACATCCCTTACTTGGTACTATACTCTAGTCCTCCACCCCCACCCTTACCTCACACCTACCCCCTACATTCCTGACTTGGTACTATACTCTAGTCCTCCACCTCCACCCTTACCTCACACCTACCCCCTACATTCCTTACTTGGTACCATACTCTAGTCCTCCACCCCCACCCTTACCTCACACCTTGTCACGAAATCCCCCGCTCGATCCTAATCAGAGATCGGGAGAGGGAAAATCGCGAACCCCGAGGAGAGTCTCGCACGCCCAGACAGAAAAACTCACAGGAGAAGGCACACGCGCACACCAGAAGTACAATACAAAACAAGACTATTTATTATAAGCAAGCACACACACACACTTACACAATTCAATACACTCAATGTTTAACAAATTATCTACACAATATACATGGCATTCAAAAGTTTGTCCAAAGAATAAACTAAAGCCGGCAACTTAACTGAATAACTAAAAGAGAGTTTGTATGCAGAAACACAAAATTGAAGGGAAAAACGACGAAAGGGCAGACGAAGAAAAGAAGTCCAACAAAAACAGCAGAGCGTCCGAAGAAGAAGACAAAGGGGAAAACAAAAGTCAGTAGAAAAACTGCTCCCCCTCCTGGGGCAGGCTACAGCAGCAGAAACAAAAGATGAGAGACGGCAGAGGTCGCCCCCAGACTCCTCAACAGGGACGTCGAAGATCGGGCCTAACACGGGGCCAGACAGAAAGGCGGGCGGCCTCTCACAGCCGGAAACGGAGAAAAAAGCGGTTGACCGGGCGGTCAACCAGGCAGCAACAGGTCAGGTCAGGTTCAGGCTCAGGATCAGGATCAGGATCAGGCTCAGGATCAGGCTCAGGATCAGGCTCAGGATCAGGCTCAGGATCAGGCTCAGGATCAGGCTCAGGATCAGGCTCAGGATCAGGCTCAGGATCAGGATCAGGATCAGGCTCAGGATCAGGCTCAGGATCAGGCTCAGGATCAGGCTCAGGATCAGGCTCAGGCTCAGGCCCAGGACAAACTTCCAAGTGGCGGAATGAAGAAGAAGAATCCTCCCCACAAGACAGTCGCAGCTCTGGTCTCGCCAAGGGCTCGGGGTAAGCGCGAGCAGGTGGAAGGGGTTCCGGACCGGCCACAGCTTTCTTCCAGGACTCCAGTGAACGCCAGGGACGATGACGGGGAAGGGAGGACAATGAGGAACCAAATAAAAAGGGGTGAAGATGGCGATGAGGATGAAGAGGAGAAACGATGTCAGCCGAAGCTCTACAGCTTCGCTATCCCCACGTCTAGGACTCGTGCAGGATAAACAATTGATAACAGGATCCTTCAGGGACGTGGCCCTCACCACACCTCAGCACTGGGCGGCCGTAGGTGGACAGAACGATGAAAAGGAGAAAGGATGAAGCGATGAAGCGATGTTGCTTAACCGAAGGAAAAATATGGAGTGACGTTTGACCGGTCTAAAACTCATGAAGTCGCCAGTTGAATGTGGAGTCTCGCGAGAGGTCAGAGCTAACACGGGTTGCACGGATTTCACAAGTAGATTGTCTCGATTAGGTGAAAAGAAGGAGAAAGATCTCGGGGTCCTTTGTGATCGAGTGGTAGACTGTGCCTTTCTCTGTCTGTTCAGAAGAACAATGTCACAAACTCGTGACACACCTACCCCCTACATTCCTTACTTGGTACCATACTCTAGTCCTCCACCCCCACCCTTACCTCACACCTACCCCCTACATTCCTTACTTGGTACTATACTCTAGTCCTCCACCCCCACCCTTACCTCACACCTACCCCCTACATTCCTTACTTGGTACTATACTCTAGTCCTCCACCCCCACCCTTACCTCACACCTACCCCCTACATTCCTTACTTGGTACTATACTCTAGTCCTCCACCCCCACCCTTACCTCACACCTACCCCCTACATTCCTTACTTGGTACTATACTCTAGTCCTCCACCCCCACCCTTACCTCACACCTACCCCCTACATTCCTTACTTGGTACTATACTCTAGTCCTCCACCCCCACCCTTACCTCACACCTACCCCCTACATTCCTTACTTGGTACTATACTCTAGTCCTCCACCCCCACCCTTACCTCACACCTACCCCCTACATTCCTTACTTGGTACTATACTCTAGTCCTCCACCCCCACCCTTACCTCACACCTACCCCCTACATTCCTTACTTGGTACTATACTCTAGTCCTCCACCCCCACCCTTACCTCACACCTACCCCCTACATTCCTTACTTGGTACTATACTCTAGTCCTCCACCCCCACCCTTACCTCACACCTACCCCCTACATTCCTTACTTGGTACTATACTCTAGTCCTCCACCCCCACCCTTACCTCACACCTACCCCCTACATTCCTTACTTGGTACTATACTCTAGTCCTCCACCCCCACCCTTACCTCACACCTACCCCCTACATTCCTTACTTGGTACCATACTCTAGTCCTCCACCCCCACCCTTACCTCACACCTACCCCCTACATTCCTTACTTGGTACTATACTCTAGTCCTCCACCCCCACCCTTACCTCACACCTACCCCCTACATTCCTTACTTGGTACCATACTGTAGTCCTCCACCCCCACCCTTACCTCACACCTACCCCCTACATTCCTTACTTGGTACCATACTGTAGTCCTCCACCCCCACCCTTACCTCACACCTACCCCCTACATTCCTTACTTGGTACCATACTGTAGTCCTCCACCCCCACCCTTACCTCACACCCCCTACACCTACCCCCTACATTCCTTACTTGGTACTATACTCTAGTCCTCCACCCCCACCCTTACCTCACACCTACCCCCTACATTCCTTACTTGGTACTATACTCTAGTCCTCCACCCCCACCCTTACCTCACACCTACCCCCTACATTCCTTACTTGGTACTATACTCTAGTCCTCCACCCCCACCCTTACCTCACACCTACCCCCTACATTCCTTACTTGGTACCATACTGTAGTCCTCCACCCCCACCCTTACCTCACACCTACCCCCTACATTCCTTACTTGGTACTATACTCTAGTCCTCCACCCCCACCCTTACCTCACACCTACCCCCTACATTCCTTACTTGGTACTATACTCTAGTCCTCCACCCCCACCCTTACCTCACACCTACCCCCTACATTCCTTACTTGGTACCATACTGTAGTCCTCCACCCCCACCCTTACCTCACACCTACCCCCTACATTCCTTACTTGGTACTATACTCTAGTCCTCCACCCCCACCCTTACCTCACACCTACCCCCTACATTCCTTACTTGGTACTATACTCTAGTCCTCCACCCCCACCCTTACCTCACACCTACCCCCTACATTCCTTACTTGGTACTATACTCTAGTCCTCCACCCCCACCCTTACCTCACACCTACCCCCTACATTCCTTACTTGGTACTATACTCTAGTCCTCCACCCCCACCCTTACCTCACACCTACCCCCTACATTCCTTACTTGGTACTATACTCTAGTCCTCCACCCCCACCCTTACCTCACACCTAACCCCTACATTCCTTACTTGGTACCATACTCTAGTCCTCCACCCCCACCCTTACCTCACACCTAACCCCTACATTCCTTACTTGGTACCATACTGTAGTCCTCCACCCCCACCCTTACCTCACACCTACCCCCTACATTCCTTACTTGGTACTATACTCTAGTCCTCCACCCCCACCCTTACCTCACACCTACCCCCTACATTCCTTACTTGGTACTATACTCTAGTCCTCCACCCCCACCCTTACCTCACACCTACCCCCTACATTCCTTACTTGGTACTATACTCTAGTCCTCCACCCCCACCCTTACCTCACACCTAACCCCTACATTCCTTACTTGGTACCATACTGTAGTCCTCCACCCCCACCCTTACCTCACACCTACCCCCTACATTCCTTACTTGGTACCATACTGTAGTCCTCCACCCCCACCCTTACCTCACACCTACCCCCTACATTCCTTACTTGGTACTATACTCTAGTCCTCCACCCCCACCCTTACCTCACACCTACCCCCTACATTCCTTACTTGGTACTATACTCTAGTCCTCCACCCCCACCCTTACCTCACACCTACCCCCTACATTCCTTACTTAATAATAATAATAGGGGATACTTATATAGCGCGATACCCCACAATGGGCTCATCGCGCTTTACAACAATATAAATGCATTACAAATCATTTTTAAAAACTAAAAACAAAAAAAAAACAAAACAAAACATATAGTTAACAGCATCATATTAAAGTATCATACATAAAATCACAAATTGACTAAAAAGATTTATCAATTAAGACAATATAAAACAGCACGTCACACGAAAACTATGGGAAATATACAACTTTTAAAATATGACTGCACAGAAACAACAATACATACGGTACACTTACACGCCAACATCCACACCCACAGGCACACGCGCACGCACACACGCACCCACGCACCTACCCACACTCACACACGCACACACACGCGCGCGCGCACGCACGCACGCGCGCGCGCACACACACACACAGAGAAATGGACGCTGTTGATTGACCGCAAGACCAAAACACGGGCAAGTCAACGGCAGAAGGGGGGGGGGGGGGGGTGAGAAAAGGGGATGAAAAAGAAAAACGTAAGAGACAGACACAAAGAGAGAGAGAGAGAGAGAGAGAGAGAGACAGAGACAGAGAGAGACAAACACAGAGAGTGTGTGAATGTGACAGAAACACAGAGAGTGTGTGAGTGTGACAGAAACACAGAGAGAGAGAGAGAGAGAGAGAGAGAGAGAGAGAGAGAGAGAGAGAGAGAGAGAGAGAGAGAGAGAGAGAGAGAGAGAGAGAGAGAGAGAGAGAGAGAGCCAGGGACAGAGAGAGATAAGTCAGAAGGGCGTGGCATAGACTTTTAGTTGGGAAAATACAACCGGAAGAGGTGAGTTTTCAATGCTCTTTTGAAAGAAGACGCTGATGGGATTTCGCGGACAGGTTTAGGAAGAGAATTCCACTGAGTTGGAGCAGAGAAGGAGAAAGCTCTTTCTCCAAAGGACTTTGTTCGGACTTTTGGAATGCAGAGGGTGAAGTGGTCAGTTGAAGAACGAAGAGATCGAGCAGGAGAGTAAACAGATAGAAGGTTTGAAATGTAAGCTGGGGAAGATCCTGAGAAGAATTTGTGGCAAAGTATTGACAGTTTGTATTTGATGCGTGCCTCAATAGGAAGCCAGTGTAGGGACTGCAGTAAAGGAGTGATATGATCTCGTTTTTTCGCCTTGAACACAAGCCTCGCGGCCGAATTTTGGACTCTTTGAAGTTTATCTATGCAACGTTTTGGACACCCAGCCAGGAGAGCATTGCCATAGTCCAACCTAGACAGAACCAGAGAACAGATCAAGATTTTTGTTGCTGAGACTGTAAGGTAATGACGGATAGAACTTATTTGACGGAGAGCTACATATGCAGACTTACAGACATGAGAAGTGTACTTGGTACCATACTGTAGTCCTCCACCCCCACCGTTACCTCACACCTACCCTCTACATTCCTTACTTGGTACTATACTCTAGTCCTCCACCCCCACCCTTACCTCACACCTACCCCCTACATTCCTTACTTGGTACTATACTCTAGTCCTCCACCCCCACCCTTACCTCACACCTACCCCCTACATTCCTTACTTGGTACTATACTCTAGTCCTCCACCCCCACCCTTACCTCACACCTAACCCCTACATTCCTTACTTGGTACCATACTCTAGTCCTCCACCCCCACCCTTACCTCACACCTACCCCCTACATTCCTTACTTGGTACTATACTCTAGTCCTCCACCCCCACCCTTACCTCACACCTACCCCCTACATTCCTTACTTGGTACTATACTCTAGTCCTCCACCCCCACCCTTACCTCACACCTACCCCCTACATTCCTTACTTGGTACCATACTGTAGTCCTCCACCCCCACCCTTACCTCACACCTACCCCCTACATTCCTTACTTGGTACCATACTGTAGTCCTCCACCCCCACCCTTACCTCACACCTACCCCCTACATTCCTTACTTGGTACTATACTCTAGTCCTCCACCCCCACCCTTACCTCACACCTACCCCCTACATTCCTTACTTGGTACCATACTCTAGTCCTCCACCCCCACCCTTACCTCACACCTACCCCCTACATTCCTTACTTGGTACTATACTCTAGTCCTCCACCCCCACCCTTACCTCACACCTACCCCCTACATTCCTTACTTGGTACTATACTCTAGTCCTCCACCCACACCCTTACCTCACACCTACCCCCTACATTCCTTACTTGGTACCATACTCTAGGTCTCCACCCCCACCCTTACCTCACACCTACCCCCTACATTCCTTACTTGGTACTATACTCTAGTCCTCCACCCCCACCCTTACCTCACACCTACCCCCTACATTCCTTACTTGGTACTATACTCTAGTCCTCCACCCCCACCCTTACCTCACACCTACCCCCTACATTCCTTACTTGGTACTATACTCTAGTCCTCCACCCCCACCCTTACCTCATACCTACCCCCTACATTCCTTACTTGCACAGGTATCTCTGGCAGCGTCTAGTAATATTACCACCATACAACATTTGAAGTGATTCCATGCGGCGGTTCACGATATATGAGGGGAAAGAAATACGGATGGAGGCAATGTCTTCTAATCTTGGTATAGCATCCCCCCCCCCCCCCCTACCCCCACACACATGCACATATACGCGCACATACACATACACACACACGCACACATACACACGCGAACGCGAGCGCGCGCGCACGCGCACGCACACGCACACGCACACGCACACGCACGCACACACACACACACACACACACACACACACACACACACACACACACACACATAATTTGAAGCGATTTTGTTTAGCAGGTCGTATATTAAGCTTAGTAAGTTAGGTAGGGAAGGAATCGCAGCAGAACACTTGTTGCCGTACTTGCCAATGCTCCTTTCTTATACAAGAGCCTCAGCCTTAGCCAGGAGCTTTCTACTGAGTTTCTTTGGTATCAGTAGTATACCACCATGCAAAATGTGAAGTGGTTCTATGCAGTGGTTTACAAGCTATATAATGGGAAAGAACAACTGATGGAGGAAATGTCTGCCGCTCGGCGACCCCCCCCCCCCCCTTCCCCAACTCCTCTGCCAGGGAATAATTTATACACAACGCCTTCTACTCTTCTTCTTCTTCTTCGCTGTACGTGGCCACAATCAACTCTTTGATTATTTTGCCACGGAACCGGGAGGTTCTACCACTTATGCCGGAAGAAAAGGCTCAAAGCCTGAGAAGAAACTGAAAAGTTAGGCCTTACTCTCGGTATTAGGCCGCCACACACACACAACAACAACAACAACATACGGTATTTATACGGCGCTGAATCTTGATATAAATCAAATCAAAGCGCACACACACGTTAGCATTCATAACGCATTCAAGCAAAAATGCAATACAAAGCGAGCACACACGTTTGACATA
Organism: Phymorhynchus buccinoides; assembly: GCA_017654935.2. Lineage (NCBI taxonomy): Eukaryota > Metazoa > Mollusca > Gastropoda > Neogastropoda > Raphitomidae > Phymorhynchus > Phymorhynchus buccinoides. Next base: position 66,409,259 of record CM065684.1, on the reverse strand, counting down.
AATGGTATACAGCAGAAACAGACCTAAAGGCAAGAGAGAGAAGAGAAAGAGAGTGGAGCCTCAATCACGGGGGAACAGGTGGGTTTTGAGGTTAGATTTGAAGGCTGAGAGGGTCGGTCGCTGACACACACACACACACACACACACACACACACACACACACACACACACACACACACACACACACACACATTGTGTAATTATTCTGTCCAGCTGTTCCTATACTAAGACATCCTCGGTATATGTGGTGGGGAAGGGAACGCGGCGGAGCTCTTGTTATAGTAGGCTACTAGGCGAAACTCCTTGCTTGTTTCATACTACTACTACTACTACTACTACTACTACTACTACTACTACTACTACTACTACTACTACTACTACTACTAATAATAATAATAATAATAATAATATGTGCCTTAGAGTGTAGTCAGACACCACCATACAACATTTTAAAAAGCCCTAGGCCTAAAACAAGTAAACAAAAACAGAGACCCTCATTAAAGTTATTCAGTGAATTGTATCGACACAATTAATATTGGAGAACAAATTTGATTGAATACAAAATATCTTCCTTCGACAATGACGCCTCCCTTCACATCGTAGACACAACGACAGGTGTTTTATTTTCCTTCTTTTTTAAAAAGAACAGATACCAAAACATGTACATTGTTTTATGTTGCAGTAGTTTATTCTGTTGCACTTTGATTTCAGTTTTTGTTTTTACCAGCTTCCTTCGTTAAAACGTTTATTAGAAACAAGCACAAACACCAAAAGGTTTTTTTCTTACTCAGTTTTGAACTACTAAACCGGGGCTAGTTGACTGCTGGAAGAAATGTTCTAATTAGCTTCTGACTGGTAATACCTTTGACACAAGAAGACCTCGGCATTTGAAGTTTCATTTCATTAAAGCGAGCAAGTTTCCTTCGGCACATTGCAGGCCGCAGTTTGACATCGACCTCAACAACCAGGTCAAAACAAACAACAACAACAACAACAACAACAAACACCACCCGCCTCACAAGCTTGTTGCTGATGTTTCGCACAAAAAGACACAATAAATAATCATCATAAAAACACTATACTCTACCTACCTCCCAAGCTTGATGATATAGCACACACGGGAGAGCGAGTGTCGTTGTCTGTTGAAAGTGATTTGAGAAGTGAACAATCCCCGTCAAGTTAAAACACTTGCGGCTTAGAAAGTGTAAACGTGGATGTTAGGCCGTGAGCTAGGAATCGAAATCATGCACCCCACTCGTGCGGATTTTTGCAGACCATATATATTATTTTTTGTTTGGACTCTAATAAACTGAAATCAGGATGTTTGCCCCCAATCCTACTCCGGGTGAACTGTCAGGGACGTCTTGAAGTCAGGCACATGCCGATACTTGAGCCCCGTCAGTGACGTCACCAAATAAACCTGGAGCCATAGGCCCTATCTGCCTCGCTTTAAAAAAACACCCAACGTTTCTGACTTCATCTTTGCTAAAATTACTTTTTTCTTCTTTTCAAACAACATTACTTGCATTTTGATGGTTGAATTCCAACAAATACTAGTAT
>CM065684.1:66397699-66400199 GCA_017654935.2 Phymorhynchus buccinoides | reverse complement strand
ATGGTGGTGTCAGAAGGGTTCTTGAGAGCACGAAAGCGGAGAAAGACCTTGGTGTTATAGTTGATCCATTCCTATATTTTCAACCACATATCAACGATACTGTTAAAGAAAGCAAACCGTACTGTTGGACTCCTAATCAGAACAATAACCAATAAATCAAAGGAAATTATGGTACCTCTTTATAAAACATTGGTACGCCCCTTATTAGAGTATGGAAATCCTGTCTGGTGTACCTTTTTAAGAAAACATATTGGTCATATAGAAGGTGTTCAAAGAAGGTTTACGAAAACAATTATTGGAACCAGAAATATGGACTATGAAGACAGACTAAAGTATATGGGAATACCTAGTTTGGACTCAGGTGTCTTAGGGGTGATCGAGGTTTATAACATTCTTAACAAGTTTTATTATCCTAACACAACTAAAACGTTACTAACTCTAACTGATGAGGAAAGAACACGAGGGCATAATTTCAAACTAACAAAAAAACCTAAATAACAGTCGTTCAGCTCAAAACGTTTTTACTAACAGAGTAATAACTGCATGGAACAATCTATCTAATGAAACTAAATGCATCATCACTAAATATGTCTCTCTCTCTCTTACCTATGATCACCCACAACAAGACCTGGTAACAATTTACCTTTTCTTCATCTTCAAAGATCTTATTGACCAAAAATGTAATACTATTATGTACTCAATACACAAAAGCCAAAGTAATTCACCGACAAAAACGATATCAATTTATACTACATATGAAAAATATCTAGAGGGCAAAAGGCTCCAATAAGCCTACAGAGCCTAAATTGATATGATGATAGGGGAAGACGGGGTAAAAAGCAAAGAACAGTGTGGATTGTTAGCGCTACAGCAAACAAAATTATTATTATTATGATAAATATATCAGAAACTGTTGTCTTTCAGATATGGAAGCTAACAGACTTAGCGAAGGTCTATCCGCCTCAAGAATACTGCACTCCTTACGGAGGAGAGAAACCATGTCGCAGAGACCGGAAGACGAAAGAAAGGGAGAGTCTGATTCTTCCTCCTCCTCCTCCTCCTCCTCCTCCTCCCTGTTCAGTTTCTTCCTCTCCCAGGACAATCCCTGGGGGCACGCCATCTTGGATTTTGATGACGTCAAGCACGTGGTTCTGTGGTGCAGCTGGTCTTGTGTCTGCGATGTCTTGAACCAGGTGAGCTAACAAGTGTGTGTTGTTTGAACTGTGCATAGGATATTTGGGGTAAATAGGGGGGGGGGGGGGGGGGGGGCATTTGTTTGTTGTTTGAACTGTGCATAGGATATTTTGGGTAAAAAGGGGGGGGGGGGGGGGGGGGGGGGACATTTGTTTGTTGTTTAAACTGTGCATAGGATATTTGGGGTAAAAAGGGGGGTGACATTTGTTTGTTGTTTAAACTGTGCATAGGATATTTTGGGTAAAAAGGGGGGGGGGGACATTTGTTTGTTGTTTGAACTGTGCATAGGATATTTGGGGTAAAAAGGGGGGGGGGGGACATTTGTTTGTTGTTTGAACTGTGCATAGGATATTTGGGGTAAAAAGGGGGGGGGACATTTGTTTGTTTTGAACTGTGCATAGGATATTTGGGGTAAAAAGGGGGGGGTGACATTTGTTTGTTGTTTGAACTGTGCATAGGATATTTTGGGTAAAAAGGGGGGGTGACATTTGTTTGTTGTTTGAACTGTGCATAGGATATTTGGGGTAAAAAGGGTGTGTGACATTTGTTTGTTGTTTAAACTGTGCATAGGATATTTGGGGTAAATAGGAGGGGACATTTGTTTTTTGTTTTAACTGTGCATAGGATATTTGGGATAAATAGGAGGGGACATTTGTTGTTTTAACTGTGCACAGAATATTTGGGATAAATAGGAGGGGACATTTGTTGTTTTAACTGTGCATAGGATATTTGGGGTAAATAGGAGGGGGGGGGGGGACATTTGTTTGTTTCTCGTATTTGTACCAGCCGTGAAGCGAAGCTGGTAATGTTTTCAGGGCATTGTGTTTGTTCCTGAAGCTGGTTGTAAAGGGTTTGTTGTCAGGGAGTAACGGTTCTTATTGGGGTGCGTCTCATACTTCCTCCACTCACACGCGAGCAACACCGGATACCAGCTTACAATACAAAAAACCCGAATATTTATTCCTTGGCATCAGTAATTTGGCATATAACGAAACTGAAAAGCTAGGGACCTAATTAGAACTGAAGAAACAACTACTTGGCTTTAACCTAAGAAACCCCCCACCTTCCTTCCCAGTACTTACTACCTAACAAACAACCTACCCGGGGTAAGGACCAACCTAAGAGAAACCCCCCACCTTCCTTCCCAGTACTTACTACCTAACAAACAACCTACCCGGGGTAAGGACCAACCTAAGAGAAATCCCCCACCTTCCTTCCCAGTACTTACTACCTAACAAACAACCTACCCGGGGTAAGGACCAACCTAAGAGAAATCCCCCACCTTCCTTCCCAGTACTTACTACCT
>CM065684.1:66350199-66392699 GCA_017654935.2 Phymorhynchus buccinoides | reverse complement strand
AATGTGTTGTTGTTTTCATTGTTGCTATTGAATGTGTTGTTGTCTTCAATGTTGCTATTGAATGTGTTGTTGTTTTCATTGTTGCCATTGAATGTGTTGTTGTCTTCATTGTTGCCATTGAATGTGTTGTTGTTTTCATTGTTGCCATTGAATGTGTTGTTGTTTTCATTGTTGCCATTGAATGTGTTGTTGTTTTCATTGTTGCCATTGAATGTGTTGTTGTTTTCATTGTTGCCATTGAATGTGTTGTTGTCTTCATTGTTGCCATTGAATGTGTTGTTGTTTTCATTGTTGCCATTGAATGTGTTGTTGTTTTCATTGTTGCCATTGAATGTGTTGCTGTCTTCATTGTTGCCATTGAATGTGTTGTTGTTTTCATTGTTGCCATTGAATGTGTTGTTGTTTTCATTGTTGCCATTGAATGTGCTGTCTTCATTGTTGCCATTGAATGTGTTGTTGTCTTCATTGTTGCCATTGAATATGTTGTTGTTTTCAATGTTGCCATTGAATGTGTTGTTGTTTTCATTGTTGCCATTGAATGTGTTGTTGTCTTCATTGTTGCCATTGAATGTGTTGTTGTCTTCATTGTTGCCATTGAATGTGTTGTTGTCTTCATTGTTGCCATTGAATGTGTTGCTGTTTTCATTGTTGCCATTGAATGTGTTGCTGTTTTCATTGTTGCCATTGAATGTGTTGTTGTTTTCATTGTTGCCATTGAATGTGTTGCTGTTTTCATTGTTGCCATTGAATGTGTTGTTGTTTTCATTGTTGCCATTGAATGTGTTGTTGTTTTCATTGTTGCCATTGAATGTGTTGCTGTTTTCATTGTTGCCATTGAATGTGTTGTTGTTTTCATTGTTGCCATTGAATGTGTTGTTGTTTTCATTGTTGCCATTGAATGTGTTGCTGTTTTCATTGTTGCCATTGAATGTGTTGTTGTTTTCATTGTTGCCATTGAATGTGTTGTTGTTTTCATTGTTGCCATTGAATGTGTTGTTGTCTTCATTGTTGCCATTGAATGTGTTGTTGTTTTCATTGTTGCCATTGAATGTGTTGCTGTTTTCATTGTTGCCATTGAATGTGTTGCTGTTTTCATTGTTGCCATTGAATGTGTTGCTGTTTTCATTGTTGCCATTGAATGTGTTGTTGTTTCATTGTTGCCATTGAATGTGTTGTTGTTTTCATTGTTGCCATTGAATGTGTTGTTGTTTTCATTGTTGCCATTGAATGTGTTGCTGTTTTCATTGTTGCCATTGAATGTGTTGCTGTTTTCATTGTTGCCATTGAATGTGTTGCTGTTTTCATTGTTGCCATTGAATGTGTTGTTGTTTCATTGTTGCCATTGAATGTGTTGTTGTTTTCATTGTTGCCATTGAATGTGTTGTTGTTTTCATTGTTGCCATTGAATGTGTTGCTGTTTCCATTGTTGCCATTGAATGTGTTGCTGTTTTCATTGTTGCCATTGAATGTGTTGTTGTTTTCATTGTTGCCATTGAATGTGTTGTTGTTTTCATTGTTGCCATTGAATGTGTTGCTGTTTTCATTGTTGCCATTGAATGTGTTGCTGTCTTCATTGTTGCCATTGAATGTGTTGTTGTTTTCATTGTTGCCATTGAATGTGTTGCTGTTTTCATTGTTGCCATTGAATGTGTTGTTGTCTTCATTGTTGCCATTGAATGTGTTGTTGTTTTCATTGTTGCCATTGAATGTGTTGCTGTCTTCATTGTTGCCATTGAATGTGTTGTTGTTTCCATTGTTGCCATTGAATGTGTTGCTGTTTTCATTGTTGCTATTGAATGTGTTGTTGTCTTCTTTGTTGCTATTGAATGTGTTGCTGTTTCCATTGTTGCCATTGAATGTGTTGCTGTTTCCATTGTTGCCATTGAATGTGTTGCTGTTTTCATTGTTGCTACTGAATGTGTTGTTGTAACCAGCCGCCGTGGTGTAGTGGTTAGCGTCGCGGACTACTGGCTGGGAGGTCTGGGGTTCGAATCCCATCAGAGGCGAGGGTTGTTTCGGTCCTGGACCGACTCCTACCCAGAGTGAGTGGCTATGGGCTCAATGGGAAGACTGAAACCACACAGTCGAGTTTCATCCGTTTAACGGATGCGATTCTGAGAGTGTTGCTCTAATTGCAAGACCAACACTGCAGGTGTCTGTAGTTCTCGGGCCTGGTTAACGCCGGGATATCATTATGAAAGGAAGCGTAGAGTACAGCCCTGCCATGCAGTCTCAGACCGATACGGAACTCCATAGTATCATCATCATCGTTATCATCGGCCTCATTTTCCATCATTCATAAAATTAAATACAATGTCTCAAATTCTGTGGCTTTGCATGCCCTGCTCTCATGGTGACCTCAGTTTCGGTTTCCAATCCAGTCTATGCCTTGGTGCGTTCGGGTCAAAGTCATTGGGATCAGTGTGTTCTGGGGAGCTGTCGGTGGACGGTCGTGGTGGCGCCCTCGGAGGAGGACCTCACTCACGCTGGCTCCGCGACTAAGAGAATAGTGTCATCAGTAGGGGGCTTAGTAGGTGGTGTCCTGAACAGGCTCCACTGAACTCCACCGAAGTGACTCAGCAGAAGTGCAGTGTCTCCTCGGTTGGTTGCCTCCTGATGGCCTAACATAAATTCTCTCCCCTTGGACTGCTGGTCTCGGTTTCTGCGACTTGAACAAACCCGGGTGTAGCTGCGAATTGGGATTCGGAACGAGCGGTGTGGGAGCAACGCCACTGTACAGCCCAGAAGATGGGACAGCAAAAAAAGAAAAAAAAAAGAATATGTTGTTGTCTTCAATGTTGCTATTGAATGTGTTGTTGTCTTCATTGTTGCTATTGAATGTGTTGCTGTTTTCAATGTTGCCATTGAATGTGTTGCTGTTTTCATTGTCGCCATTTAATGTGTTGTTGTCTTCGTTGTTGCCATTTAATGTGTTGTTGTTTTCATTGTTGCCATTTAATGTGTTGTTGTCTTCATTGTTGCCATTGAATGTGTTGTTGTCTTCATTGTTGCCATTGAATGTGTTGTTGTTTTCATTGTTGCCATTGAATGTGTTGTTGTCTTCATTGTTGCCATTGAATGTGTTGTTGTTTTCATTGTTGCTATTGAATGTGTTGTTGTTTTCATTGTTGCTATTGAATGTGTTGTTGTTTTCATTGTTGCTATTGAATGTGTTGCTGTTTTCATTGTTGCCATTGAATGTGTTGTTGTCTTCATTGTTGCCATTGAATGTGTTGTTGTTTTCATTGTTGCCATTGAATGTGTTGTTGTTTTCATTGTTGCCATTGAATGTGTTGCTGTTTTCATTGTTGCCATTGAATGTGTTGTTGTCTTCATTGTTGCCATTGAATGTGTTGTTGTCTTCATTGTTGCCATTGAATGTGTTGTTGTTTTCATTGTTGCCATTGAATGTGTTGTTGTTTTCATTGTTGCCATTGAATGTGTTGTTGTTTTCATTGTTGCCATTGAATGTGTTGCTGTTTTCATTGTTGCCATTGAATGTGTTGCTGTCTTCATTGTTGCCATTGAATGTGTTGTTGTTTTCATTGTTGCCATTGAATGTGTTGCTGTTTTCATTGTTGCCATTGAATGTGTTGTTGTTTTCATTGTTGCCATTGAATGTGTTGCTGTCTTCATTGTTGCCATTGAATGTGTTGCTGTCTTCATTGTTGCCATTGAATGTGTTGTTGTTTTCAATGTTGCTGTTGAATGTGTTGTTGTTTTCATTGTTGCCATTGAATGTGTTGCTGTTTTCATTGTTGCCATTGAATGTGTTGCTGTCTTCATTGTTGCCATTGAATGTGTTGTTGTTTTCATTGTTGCCATTGAATGTGTTGCTGTTTTCATTGTTGCCATTGAATGTGTTGTTGTTTTCATTGTTGCCATTGAATGTGTTGTTGTCTTCATTGTTGCCATTGAATGTGTTGTTGTTTTCATTGTTGCCATTGAATGTGTTGTTGTCTTCATTGTTGCCATTGAATGTGTTGCTGTCTTCATTGTTGCCATTGAATGTGTTGCTGTCTTCATTGTTGCCATTGAATGTGTTGTTGTTTTCATTGTTGCCATTGAATGTGTTGCTGTTTTCATTGTTGCCATTGAATGTGTTGTTGTTTTCATTGTTGCCATTGAATGTGTTGCTGTCTTCATTGTTGCCATTGAATGTGTTGCTGTCTTCATTGTTGCCATTGAATGTGTTGTTGTTTTCAATGTTGCCATTGAATGTGTTGTTGTTTTCATTGTTGCCATTGAATGTGTTGCTGTTTTCATTGTTGCCATTGAATGTGTTGCTGTCTTCATTGTTGCCATTGAATGTGTTGTTGTTTTCATTGTTGCCATTGAATGTGTTGCTGTTTTCATTGTTGCCATTGAATGTGTTGTTGTTTTCATTGTTGCCATTGAATGTGTTGTTGTCTTCATTGTTGCCATTGAATGTGTTGTTGTTTTCATTGTTGCCGTTGAATGTGTTGCTGTTTTCATTGTTGCCATTGAATGTGTTGCTGTCTTCATTGTTGCCATTGAATGTGTTGCTGTCTTCATTGTTGCCATTGAATGTGTTGCTGTCTTCATTGTTGCCATTGAATGTGTTGCTGTCTTCATTGTTGCCATTGAATGTGTTGTTGTTTTCAATGTTGCCATTGAATGTGTGGCTGTTTTTGTTGTTGTTATTGAATATGTTGTTGTTTTCATTGTTGCTATTGAATGTGTTGTTGTTTTTGTTGTTCGGCTTACATTCGTCTCTTGTATTTTCTTTCTGATATTAGATAACTTTTACAGCAACTCTGTTAAAATATAACAATGGCGGGGCCAGTGTGATGATGGAAAATAAATTAAGCGTTACCGTATTTAGCTTAGCACAAAATTGTAATGGAATGGAATATTAGTTATTTTAGTTGTAATCAAACTCTCCACTAAATATCACAAAGGTTCTGATTAAAACCTTACTAATAATATTGCTAACAGACAGAGTAGCAAAGAAAGACACAGACAAACGGGATATATATCTTTTATTTGGTGGAACGAACCTCCAAATCAGTAGACATTAATGCAAGTTGAATGACAAGAATGCATAAATCTGCAAAAAAGTGAAAGAATATTGAAAGATAAAAAGCCAACACTGAAAGAAATGGTAAAAGAGAGAGGTTAGCTAAACACTTGTTTTTCAATGCTGAATGTTTGATGTTATGACCTATCCCAGGATTGCGTTCAGCTTCAAACGTTGATGTCTAGGAAGGACGGAAGTCGCTATTTCTCGTCGGCGGGATTCGGCGATAACTTGGGTCACGTGGCCATGACGTCAGAGGTCTTCCCCAACGCAAAATGGCGGCTGAACGGCCAGAAGTTATCTGTTGGCTCCATTGTGGTATGTCATTTTAGTACAATGTCGAACATAGTTGAGTATATAAACAGGTTATATACAACAACATACAGTATTTATACGGCGCTGAATCTTGATATAAATCAAATCAAAGCGCGCACACACGTTGGCATTCATAACGCATTCAAACAAAAATGCAATACAAAGCGAACACACACTTATGACTTAAATGGTATACAGCAGAAATAGACCTAAAGGCAAGAGAGAGAAGAGAAAGCGAGTGGAGCCTCAATGACGGGTGAACAGGTGGGTTTTCAGGTTAGATTTGAAAGCAGAGTGGGTCGGTCGCTGACGGAGGGAAAGAGGAAGTTTGTTCCAAGATGTAAAGGAAACTAGAAACGTTCGATTCACGCACATATATTATGCATGTGCGCGCGCACACGCACACACACACGCGCGCACACGCACACACACACGCGCGCACACGCACACGCACGCACGCACGCGCGCGCACGCGCACACACACACACACACACACACACACACACACACACACACACACACACACACACACACACACACACACACACATATATATATATACACACACACACACACACACACACACACACACACACACACACACACAAGCGCGCACGTGTGCGCGCGTGTGTGCACAAACACAAACACAGACGTGTGTGCACATACACAAGTAACTCTCTTTCCCTGTTTATCTGCCTCTGTCTTGTTGTTTTTTTGTCTTTTTCTCTTTCCGAAAAAGTCCGTGTAATACAGCGGTAACAAACAGTGACAGCACAGTGGATTGATGATGTGTTGCAGTGGGTAACAAACAGTGACAGCACAGTGGATTGATGATGTGTTGCAGTGGGTAACAGTGACAGCACAGTGGATTGATGATGTGTTGCAGTGGGTAACAGTGACAGCACCATGGATTGATGATGTGTTGCAGTGGGTAACAGTGACAGCACCATGGATTGATGATGTGTTGCAGTGGGTAACAGTGACAGCACCATGGATTGATGATGTGTTGCAGTGGGTAACAAACAGTGACAGCACCATGGATTGATGATGTGTTGCAGTGGGTAACAGTGACAGCACCATGGATTGATGATGTGTTGCAGTGGGTAACAGTGACAGCACAGTGGATTGATGATGTGTTGCAGTGGGTAACAGTGACAGCACCATGGATTGATGATGTGTTGCAGTGGGTAACAGTGACAGCACCATGGATTGATGATGTGTTGCAGTGGGTAACAGTGACAGCACCATGGATTGATGATGTGTTGCAGTGGGTAACAGTGACAGCACCATGGATTGATGATGTGTTGCAGTGGGTAACAAACAGTGACAGCACCATGGATTGATGATGTGTTGCAGTGGGTAACAGTGACAGCACCATGGATTGATGATGTGTTGCAGTGGGTAACAGTGACAGCACAGTGGATTGATGATGTGTTGCAGTGGGTAACAGTGACAGCACCATGGATTGATGATGTGTTGCAGTGGGTAACAGTGACAGCACCATGGATTGATGATGTGTTGCAGTGGGTAACAAACAGTGACAGCACCATGGATTGATGATGTGTTGCAGTGGGTAACAGTGACAGCACCATGGATTGATGATGTGTTGCAGTGGGTAACAAACAGTGACAGCACCATGGATTGATGATGTGTTGCAGTGGGTAACAGTGACAGCACCATGGATTGATGATGTGTTGCAGTGGGTAACAAACAGTGACAGCACCATGGATTGATGATGTGTTGCAGTGGGTAACAGTGACAGCACAGTGGATTGATGATGTGTTGCAGTGGGTAACAGTGACAGCACAGTGGATTGATGATGTGTTGCAGTGGGTAACAGTGACAGCACCATGGATTGATGATGTGTTGCAGTGGGTAACAGTGACAGCACCATGGATTGATGATGTGTTGCAGTGGGTAACAGTGACAGCACCATGGATTGATGATGTGTTGCAGTGGGTAACAAACAGTGACAGCACCATGGATTGATGATGTGTTGCAGTGGGTAACAGTGAAAGCACCATGGATTGATGATGTGTTGCAGTGGGTAACAGTGACAGCACCATGGATTGATGATGTGTTGCAGTGGGTAACAAACAGTGACAGCACCATGGATTGATGATGTGTTGCAGTGGGTAACAGTGACAGCACAGTGGATTGATGATGTGTTGCAGTGGGTAACAGTGACAGCACCATGGATTGATGATGTGTTGCAGTGGGTAACAGTGACAGCACAGTGGATTGATGATGTGTTGCAGTGGGTAACAGTGACAGCACCATGGATTGATGATGTGTTGCAGTGGGTAACAGTGACAGCACCATGGATTGATGATGTGTTGCAGTGGGTAACAGTGACATCACCATGGATTGATGATGTGTTGCAGTGGGTAACAGTGACAGCACCATGGATTGATGATGTGTTGCAGTGGGTAACAGTGACAGCACCATGGATTGATGATGTGTTGCAGTGGGTAACAGTGACAGCACAGTGGATTGATGATGTGTTGCAGTGGGTAACAAACAGTGACAGCACAATGGATTGATGATGTGTTGCAGTGGGTAACAAACAGTGACAGCACAGTGGATTGATGATGTGTTGCAGTGGGTAACAAACAGTGACAGCACCATGGATTGATGATGTGTTGCAGTGGGTAACAAACAGTGACATCACCATGGATTGATGATGTGTTGCAGTGGGTAACAGTGACAGCACAGTGGATTGATGATGTGTTGCAGTGGGTAACAGTGACAGCACCATGGATTGATGATGTGTTGCAGTGGGTAACAGTGACAGCACAGTGGATTGATGATGTGTTGCAGTGGGTAACAGTGACAGCACCATGGATTGATGATGTGTTGCAGTGGGTAACAGTGACAGCACAATGGATTGATGATGTGTTGCAGTGGGTAACAGTGACAGCACCATGGATTGATGATGTGTTGCAGTGGGTAACAGTGACATCACCATGGATTTATGATGTGTTGCAGTGGGTAACAGTGACAGCACCATGGATTGATGATGTGTTGCAGTGGGTAACAGTGACAGCACAGTGGATTGATGATGTGTTGCAGTGGGTAACAGTGACAGCACAGTGGATTGATGATGTGTTGCAGTGGGTAACAAACAGTGACAGCACAATGGATTGATGATGTGTTGCAGTGGGTAACAAACAGTGACAGCACAGTGGATTGATGATGTGTTGCAGTGGGTAACAAACAGTGACAGCACCATGGATTGATGATGTGTTGCAGTGGGTAACAGTGACAGCACAGTGGATTGATGATGTGTTGCAGTGGGTAACAGTGACAGCACCATGGATTGATGATGTGTTGCAGTGGGTAACAGTGACAGCACAGTGGATTGATGATGTGTTGCAGTGGGTAACAGTGACAGCACCATGGATTGATGATGTGTTGCAGTGGGTAACAGTGACAGCACAATGGATTGATGATGTGTTGCAGTGGGTAACAGTGACAGCACAGTGGATTGATGATGTGTTGCAGTGGGTAACAGTGACAGCACAGTGGATTGATGATGTGTTGCAGTGGGAGCCGTTCGTGATGGAAGGAGACACCAACAGAACTGAGGACTTCGTTGGTTTCTGTATAGACATCCTGGAAGCCATGGCATACTCCATGAACTTCACGTGAGAATGAGTTCAGAGTTTGTAAATAATAATAATAATAATAACAATACTACTACTACTGCTACTACTACTACTACTACTACTACTACTACTACTACTACTACTACTACTACTACTACTACTACTACTACTACTACTACTACTACTACTACTACTACTACTAATATAATAATAATAATAATAATATAATATAATAATAATAATAATAATAATGATTTATTAAATAAATAATAAAATAAGGCAAGGGCGTTAGTAATGCTGGAACCTCCCTACCAAACCTTGACAAACTAGGGGTCTAACAGGGAGGTGGACACTTCTTAATAGGGAGGGGTCTAACAGGGAGGTGGACACTTCTTAATAGGGAGGGGTCTAACAGGTAGGTGGACTCTTCTTAATAGGGAGGGGTCTAACAGGTAGGTGGACTCTTCTTAATAGGGAGGGGTCTAACAGGTAGGTGGACTCTTCTTAATAGGGAGGGGTCTAACAGGGAGGTGGACTCTTCTTAATAGGGAGGGGTCTAACAGGGAGGTGGACTCTTCTTAATAGGGAGGGGTCTAACAGGGAGGTGGACTCTTCTTAATAGGGAGGGGTCTAACAGGGAGGTGGACTCTTCTTAATAGGGAGGGGTCTAACAGGGAGGTGGACTCTTCTTAATAGGGAGGGGTCTAACAGGTAGGTGGACTCTTCTTAATAGGGAGGGGTCTAACAGGGAGGTGGACTCTTCTTAATAGGGAGGGGTCTAACAGGTAGGTGGACTCTTCTTAATAGGGAGGGGTCTAACAGGGAGGTGGACTCTTCTTAATAGGGAGGGGTCTAACAGGGAGGTGGACTCTTCTTAATAGGGAGGGGTCTAACAGGTAGGTGGACTCTTCTTAATAGGGAGGGGTCTAACAGGGAGGTGGACTCTTCTTAATAGGGAGGGGTCTAACAGGTAGGTGGACTCTTCTTAATAGGGAGGGGTCTAACAGGGAGGTGGACTCTTCTTAATAGGGAGGGGTCTAACAGGGAGGTGGACTCTTCTTAATAGGGAGGGGTCTAACAGGGAGGTGGACTCTTCTTAATAGGGAGGGGTCTAACAGGGAGGTGGACTCTTCTTAATAGGGAGGGGTCTAACAGGGAGGTGGACTCTTCTTAATAGGGAGGGGTCTAACAGGGAGGTGGACACTTCTTAATAGGGAGGGGTCTAACAGGGAGGTGGACTCTTCTTAATAGGGAGGGGTCTAACAGGGAGGTGGACTCTTCTTAATAGGGAGGGGTCTAACAGGGAGGTGGACTCTTCTTAATAGGGAGGGGTCTAACAGGAAGGTGGACACTTCTACTTGGGAGGGGTCTAACAGGGAGGTGGACTCTTCTTAATAGGGATGGGTCTAACAGGGAGGGGTCTAACAGGGAGGTGGACACTTCTTAATAGGGAGGGGTCTAACAGGGAGGTGGACTCTTCTTAATAGGGAGGGGTCTAACAGGGAGGTGGACTCTTCTTAATAGGGAGGGGTCTAACAGGAAGGTGGACACTTCTACTTGGGAGGGGTCTAACAGGGAGGTGGACTCTTCTTAATAGGGATGGGTCTAACAGGGAGGGGTCTAACAGGGAGGTGGACACTTCTTAATAGGGAGGGGTCTAACAGGGAGGTGGACTCTTCTTAATAGGGAGGGGTCTAACAGGGAGGTGGACTCTTCTTAATAGGGAGGGGTCTAACAGGGAGGTGGACTCTTCTTAATAGGGAGGGGTCTAATAGGGAGGTGGACAGTCAGTAGTCCGATATGAAGTGGAAAATGTGGTGAACAGTGTTTGGGTCACATCTCAGGGGGAGTCTTAACAGGGAAGGTCTTATAGGGAGGTTGCACTGTGATCTATCAACCATTTAACCTCATCCATATCTTCCCCACATGCCCCCTGCGACTTTTGAAAAACAAACATGAGGTGCACCCAATGCTGCTTCTGTCGCCCCCCCCCCCTCGATCTACACCATGTCTAATTAGCCCAACTCAGAAATGGAAAGGTCAAGAGGACGGAGCACGTGGAAACTGGGAAACAAGCATTGCAGACAGTCCCCGATGTCCACGGATTAGTCGCCTTCTACACGGGGAGACAGCGTGTCGGCAGCATCGTGACGCACAACGCACCACAGTGACATTCATATTGTTATCGGTTTCGGAGTTTAAAAAATAGCAACAAAGCAAGAGACATTGCCATGGTTTCCATGTCAGTTCAAACGCGTTGATTATGTCTTTGTACATTTCGCGCACATGCTGTAATAGGCCGTGAAAGCTTGACGGCATGAAATCCATTCATTTGTCATCATTATTAGGCCTCATTGTTGTTATATTGTTGCATGTCTTTGGACTTGGGTACTGCATCAGATATGGATTAGAGAGGGGTTACAGGGGTTCCACACCCTCAGAAAAAAATAAAATGAAAAGAAAGAAAAAGAGGGAGAAATGTTGTCACAAGCTATAATTTTAGCTTGTTCTCTCACGAGAAGCCTTGATTGCATCTTTTATATTCAAATTATCATCAGCTCCTGGAGGCAAGCCCCCCTCACCCTACCCCAACTGACCACTTGGAACTATCCCGCTCCCCTCTTCCATGACTGGCTGATCCGCCCCCAAACACGGTTGTATTTGTATGGCTTTTCGTTGTCTCCTTTCAATACACATCATGTTTTCTTTCATTTATCTATTTTTTATCGTTGATTATGATTATGGTTAAAAATATTAATTGTAAAGTGTTTCTGTAGCTTTTGCTAAGACGTGCAAACTAACCTATCCATCCACCTTGTTTGTGCGCTTGCGCCCCCCCCCCCCCCCCCCCCCCCCCCCCTGGTTTGTTGGCAATCCTGCCAGACCCCCTTCCCCTGGCTTGAAAACGTTCCTACGCCACTGTTTCACTGTAGTTAAGTTTAGTCATTAGTGATGGCAATGATATGACGGCATAGGTCCATCTGTTGCCAGGTATGAAATACTGTTGCCGAAGGATGGCGAATTTGGTAGTACCGTCACTGGCAACTGGACAGGACTGGTTAAAATGCTGCTGGATAAAGTAAGGTAGCAACTCTCTCTCTCTCTCTCTCTCTCTCTCTCTCTCTCTCTCTCTCTCTCTCTCTCTCTCTCTCTCTCTCTCTCTCTCTCTCTCTCTCTCTCTCTCTCTCTCTCTCTCTCTCTCTCTCGCTGTGTGTTTATGTGAATAATACGTATGTGATTGTGTGTGTATCAGAGAGAGGGAGAGAGAGAGATAGATAGATAGAGAGAGAGAGAGAGAGAGAGAGAGAGAGAGAGAGAGAGAGAGAGAGAGAGAGAGTGTGTGTGTGTGTGACTGAGAGAGAGAGGCTGAGAGAGACATTACAAAACAAGCGCGAAATCGCAATAGTTTGTGGCACGCGGTCTATTTTTACCACTCCAACCATGAGTCACCTCCCCTGGCTTTTCAATAATTTTAATCTGTAAACCAGAATGTTATCTCTGCACCATTTCGTAACTTTTTATATCTTTTGGAAAACATTTAAAACTATGTATCCTACTTATACTCATCAAAAGAAGCACCGCATACTCGTCGTGTCTGTTGTAGTGTCTGTATTACGTATGTTTATTATTTTGTACGCTTTTAAAATACATCATTTTAAAGAGCGGCCTCAATTAATTTTGAAGTGTAGCCTCGATTTGAAGTGCGACAATTTTGTCAAAATGTGCGACACTTTTGGACCGACAGACCGACCGACAAACCGACCGACCGACAAAGTGAGTTATAGGTTTGTGGCTTGAGCCACAAACAAAAAACCTGGGAATGGGTTTACAACGTGGTTTGGATTCATGGTGCCTTAGATTTATATAATGATGTGGTGCCAAATTTGACATCCTTCTTATCACCATTAAGAATGGAACCATGAACTCGTCGTCTCTTTCCTTAACCAGGAGGTGCAGTTGGTAGTAGCCCCTCTGGCCGTGGATGACCAGAGGTCGTCGGTGGTGGACTTTTCAGCCCCTTTCTACCAGGACTACTCCGGGGTGCTGTTCAGGAGGCCGCACCCTCCCAACGACAAGTGGAAGACCTACTTCAGGCCTTTCCGAGCAGAGGTCAGAAATGGCAGAAGATACTTGAATTATTCTCCATCTCAGAAATGTCAGAAGATACTTGAATTATTCTCCATCTCAGAAATGTCAGAAGATACTTGAATTATTCTCCTTCTCAGAAATGTCAGAAGATAGTTGAATTATTCTCCATCTCAGGCTCATTTTTAAGCGCATTACAAATACTATTTTTGTGTTTTCTCATCCCCGTTCTGTCAAATAGTCTCAAATTGTGTGTGACTCTTATGCCTTGGTTTTGCAGTGATCTTAAGTTCGGTTTCACTTTCAGTGTTTGCCTTATCGGTTCAAACTCAATTAGATCGACTTTGCTATTGTTATAGGGGCTCAGTAGTAGGCTATGTTATGAAGTCGTTAGATGGAAACCCAGGTTGACTGATCTCTTTTGAAGAGAGTCAACAGCACTGGTAGGGTCTGCTCTGGTGAGTTTCCTCCACATTGATTGATCCCTGCCGCACAAACTTTGGGGTTTATTTGCGGATTCTTAAATCACCTGGCTTCGTGTATCAATGACGCCGATTGGCTCCTAAAATGGATTATTAAAGAAATAATGATGATAGAAAAATAATGGGTAAAAACATTGGTCAGCTGGCCTACATGTAATAATAATCTGTTGAAGTTTTTATAAAGTTTTATGGTTTGGACCCAGCAGTAGCACTTTATTACGTGTATCAACGCACACTATGGTATTTCTCTGTTCAGGTGCTGCTGTGTATCAACGCACACTATGGTATTTTTCTGTTCAGGTGCTGCTGTGTATCAACGCACACTATGGTATTTCTCTGTTCAGGTGCTGCTGTGTATTAACGCACACTATGGTATTTCTCTGTTCAGGTGCTGCTGTGTATCAACGCA
Organism: Phymorhynchus buccinoides; assembly: GCA_017654935.2. Classification (NCBI taxonomy): domain Eukaryota; kingdom Metazoa; phylum Mollusca; class Gastropoda; order Neogastropoda; family Raphitomidae; genus Phymorhynchus; species Phymorhynchus buccinoides. Next base: position 66,378,758 of record CM065684.1, on the reverse strand, counting down.
CACTATGGTGTTTCTCTGTTCAGGTGCTGCTGTGTATCAACGCACACTATGGTATTTCTCTGTTCAGGTGCTGCTGTGTATTAACGCACACTATGGTATTTCTCTGTTCAGGTGCTGCTGTGTATTAACGCACACTATGGTATTTCTCTGTTCAGGTGCTGCTGTGTATTAACGCACACTATGGTATTTCTCTGTTCAGGTGCTGCTGTGTATTAACGCACACTATGGTATTTCCATGTTCAGGTGCTGCTGTGTATTAACGCACACTATGGTATTTCCATGTTCAGGTGCTGCTGTGTATTAACGCACACTATGGTATTTCTCTGTTCAGGTGCTGCTGTGTATTAACGCACACTATGGTATTTCCATGTTCAGGTGCTGCTGTGTATTAATGCACACTATGGTATTTCTCTGTTCAGGTGCTGCTGTGTATTAACGCACACTATGGTATTTCCATGTTCAGGTGCTGCTGTGTATTAACGCACACTATGGTATTTCTCTGTTCAGGTGCTGCTGTGTATCAACGCACACTATGGTATTTCTCTGTTCAGGTGCTGCTGTGTATTAACGCACACTATGGTATTTCTCTGTTCAGGTGCTGCTGTGTATTAACGCACACTATGGTATTTCCATGTTCAGGTGCTGCTGTGTATTAACGCACACTATGGTATTTCCATGTTCAGGTGCTGCTGTGTATTAACGCACACTATGGTATTTCTCTGTTCAGGTGCTGCTGTGTATTAACGCACACTATGGTATTTCCATGTTCAGGTGCTGCTGTGTATTAACGCACACTATGGTATTTCCATGTTCAGGTGCTGCTGTGTATCAACGCACACTATGGTATTTCTCTGTTCAGGTGCTGCTGTGTATCAACGCACACTATGGTATTTCTCTGTTCAGGTGCTGCTGTGTATCAACGCACACTATGGTATTTTTCTGTTCAGGTGCTGCTGTGTATCAACGCACACTATGGTATTTCTCTGTTCAGGTGCTGCTGTGTATCAACGCACACTATGGTATTTCTCTGTTCAGGTGCTGCTGTGTATCAACGCACACTATGGTATTTCTCTGTTCAGGTGCTGCTGTGTATCAACGCACACTATGGTATTTCTCTGTTCAGGTGCTGCTGTGTATCAACGCACACTATGGTATTTTTCTGTTCAGGTGCTGCTGTGTATTAACGCACACTATGGTATTTCTCTGTTCAGGTGCTGCTGTGTATTAACGCACACTATGGTATTTCTCTGTTCAGGTGCTGCTGTGTATTAACGCACACTATGGTATTTCTCTGTTCAGGTGCTGCTGTGTATCAACGCATTCTATGGTATTTCTCTGTTCAGGTGCTGCTGTGTATTAACGCACACTATGGTATTTCTCTGTTCAGGTGCTGCTGTGTATTAACGCACACTATGGTATTTCTCTGTTCAGGTGCTGCTGTGTATTAACGCACACTATGGTATTTCTCTGTTCAGGTGCTGCTGTGTATCAACGCACACTATGGTATTTCTCTGTTCAGGTGCTGCTGTGTATCAACGCACACTATGGTATTTCTCTGTTCAGGTGCTGCTGTGTATCAACGCACACTATGGTATTTTTCTGTTCAGGTGCTGCTGTGTATTAACGCACACTATGGTATTTCTCTGTTCAGGTGCTGCTGTGTATTAACGCACACTATGGTATTTCTCTGTTCAGGTGCTGCTGTGTATCAACGCACACTATGGTATTTCCATGTTCAGGTGCTGCTGTGTATCAACGCACACTATGGTATTTCTCTGTTCAGGTGCTGCTGTGTATCAACGCACACTATGGTATTTCTCTGTTCAGGTGCTGCTGTGTATCAACGCACACTATGGTATTTCTCTGTTCAGGTGCTGCTGTGTATCAACGCACACTATGGTATTTCCATGTTCAGGTGCTGCTGTGTATTAACGCACACTATGGTATTTCTCTGTTCAGGTGCTGCTGTGTATCAACGCACACTATGGTATTTCTCTGTTCAGGTGCTGCTGTGTATCAACGCACACTATGGTATTTCTCTGTTCAGGTGCTGCTGTGTATCAACGCACACTATGGTATTTCTCTGTTCAGGTGCTGCTGTGTATTAACGCACACTATGGTATTTCTCTGTTCAGGTGCTGCTGTGTATCAACGCACACTATGGTATTTCTCTGTTCAGGTGCTGCTGTGTATCAACGCACACTATGGTATTTCTCTGTTCAGGTGCTGCTGTGTATTAACGCACACTATGGTATTTCCATGTTCAGGTGCTGCTGTGTATCAACGCACACTATGGTATTTCTCTGTTCAGGTGCTGCTGTGTATTAACGCACACTATGGTATTTCCATGTTCAGGTGCTGCTGTGTATCAACGCACACTATGGTATTTCTCTGTTCAGGTGCTGCTGTGTATTAACGCACACTATGGTATTTCTCTGTTCAGGTGCTGCTGTGTATCAACGCACACTATGGTATTTCTCTGTTCAGGTGCTGCTGTGTATTAACGCACACTATGGTATTTCTCTGTTCAGGTGCTGCTGTGTATCACGCACACTATGGTATTTCTCTGTTCAGGTGCTGCTGTGTATTAACGCACACTATGGTATTTCTCTGTTCAGGTGCTGCTGTGTATCAACGCACACTATGGTATTTCTCTGTTCAGGTGCTGCTGTGTATCAACGCACACTATGGTATTTCTCTGTTCAGGTGCTGCTGTGTATCAACGCACACTATGGTATTTCTCTGTTCAGGTGCTGCTGTGTATTAACGCACACTATGGTATTTCTCTGTTCAGGTGCTGCTGTGTATCAACGCACACTATGGTATTTCTCTGTTCAGGTGCTGCTGTGTATTAACGCACACTATGGTATTTCTCTGTTCAGGTGCTGCTGTGTATTAACGCACACTATGGTATTTCTCTGTTCAGGTGCTGCTGTGTATTAACGCACACTATGGTATTTCTCTGTTCAGGTGCTGCTGTGTATCAACGCACACTATGGTATTTCTCTGTTCAGGTGCTGCTGTGTATTAACGCACACTATGGTATTTCTCTGTTCGCACACTATGGTATTTCTCTGTTCAGGTGCTGCTGTGTATCAACGCACACTATGGTATTTCTCTGTTCAGGTGCTGCTGTGTATCAACGCACACTATGGTATTTCTCTGTTCAGGTGCTGCTGTGTATTAACGCACACTATGGTATTTCCATGTTCAGGTGCTGCTGTGTATTAACGCACACTATGGTATTTCCATGTTCAGGTGCTGCTGTGTATTAACGCACACTATGGTATTTCCATGTTCAGGTGCTGCTGTGTATCAACGCACACTATGGTATTTCTCTGTTCAGGTGCTGCTGTGTATCAACGCACACTATGGTGTTTCTCTGTTCAGGTGCTGCTGTGTATCAACGCACACTATGGTGTTTCTCTGTTCAGGTGCTGCTGTGTATCAACGCACACTATGGTGTTTCTCTGTTCAGGTGCTGCTGTGTATCAACGCACACTATGGTATTTATCTGTTCAGGTGCTGCTGTGTATCGGCCTGTCGCTGCTGGTGGCCGCCATCTTTGGTCACGTGGTCACGGTGGTCTCGTTGCGACTGCTGTCCAGTGGGGATGAAGACACCACCACGGAGGTCAACTGGATGGACACTGCACAGTACTTCTTTGGGTCACTGCTGTCTCAAGGTCGGTTGGACTAACCACAGAAACGCATGTTGTTGTTGTTGGCTGATCGATATGCTAGCCAGGGCCGGACCAAGTGAATCGTAAGGGGGGTTTCCGCCAGGGGTCCAGGGAGCTGCATAGGTTCCTGGTTAAGGGGCAATGTTCCTATGGGGGTCCAGGGGGCGAAACCCCCTGAAAGTGTTGCAATGTAGTTATTATTAAGGCAAAACTCGAGTCATTTTCTTACTTTTTTCTCTTGTATAAGGTACATGCGAGGGGGGGGGGGGGGGGGGGGGGGGGGGGGGGGGGGGGGGGGAGGAGACACTTAAACACTGTGGTGCGAGTGCACCAGCTATGGATGACAACATCAGGCCTACGTCTGGGACCGTCTTCGGGGGATTTTGGAGACTGATGATGTTATGCTAGGAGCTTGTCATGGCTAATGACAATCCTCGCATAACTATGCATAGCATAATAGCATTTTGATGTAGCCTTGGTGTTCAAGCCTATGTCAGTTGGTCTGACACAGCCTTAAGCCAAAGCAAACATAAACACATAATCACTGAATACAAATACGAATACTTTTTTTTACACTTTGTCTTCACCCCTAAGCCCTAGCAGACAAACACGTGCGCACGTGCACGCGCGCACACGCACACACGTGCACGCACACATGCACACACACACACACACACTCACATACACACGCGTGCGCGCACGCACGCAGGCACACACACACACACACACACACACACACACACACACACACACACACACACACACACACACACACACACACACACACACACACACACACACACACACACACACACACACACACATACACACACACACACACACGCACACACACTCATGCAAAACGGGGTAGAGAGAAATGCAGGCTGAGAATTACCGAGTATCGGTGAAACAGTCAGAACTAGTGAAAGAACAGGGCAGTGAATTCCAGAAAGATAGTGCCTGAAAGGAAGAAAAGAAAAACATTGACCACCCGTTTTCAATACAGTTGTAGAGAAGCTGAAGCGAAATGTCAGAAGATGAGCATAATGAAGTGAACATGCCATTCTTCTTCTGCTTCTTCCGATGGGGATGCTTATCCCGCCCCACGCTCAAAGCCTTCATATAGACTGCTATTGGCGCGCAGGATGCATGCTTTGTGAGTTCGTGTCATCCATTCTATCGGCACAACAAGGCCTACTCGTACCGAATAGTGGAACGGGCTTTAACGTGCGCGCATGCCATTAAAAACAAAAGCCCGAAAAAGAAAAAGAAACGATTGAAATGTAGTGGATTGTTTCTACACAGGCGGGGAATGGAACCCCAGCACAGGCAGTGCCCGGATGTTCGTGTCGGCGTGGTGGGTGTTTTGCGTCATCATGGCGGCCATTTACAGCGGAAACCTCACGGCCTCTTTGGCGGTCACCTGGGCTGACCCAGCCTTCTCCACGCTGAGTCAGATGATCAATGATGGACGGTATCGCTTTGGTACGGTGCCTGGGACCGTCTGGAACGACATTTTCAAGGTACTGTGGACCATTAGACCTTTGTGCCATTACCATCAAGGCATCAATTTTAACTCTAAATGCGCTATACAAATCCGTTGTGTATATAGCCTTCATAGGCTCCTACAACGTACCTGATCCAGATCCAGATTGTTGGTTTGTTGCTTGAGTTGTTTTCAATGTGTGTGCACCCGTGTCGTCAAAGGGCGTCTTGACATTATAGGGCCTACTTGTGCTCTTTTGATACACTTCTTGGGGTCTGTTTAGAATGAACTTCAAGGCCAGTTTGTGTGGACCTATTGTATTTCGCTATGTCGTGTTGAATTGCATTAGATGATGAAAGAATGCCCATTATCATTTCCGTACAATGCTTATGACTATTTTGGATGATATTTTAAGTGTGTGTGTGTGTGTGTGTGTGTGTGTGTGTGTGTGTGTGTGTGTGTGTGTGTGGTGTGTGTGTGTGTGTGTGTGTGTGTGTGTGTGTGTGTGTGTGTGTGTGTGTGTGTGTGTGTGTGTGTGTGTGTGTGTGTGTGTGTGTGTGTGTGTGTGTCAAGTCAAGTCAAGTCAAGTCAAGTCAAAATTATCTTTATTGGCGATAAAGCAGTAAGCTACAAGCTTTTTTTTTTCCATCCTGTACTGAATCAAATAAAATGTAAATTGTGTGTGTGTGTGTGTGTGTGTGTGTGTGCATGTGCGTGTGTGTGTGCGCGTGCGTGTGCGTGCGTTGCTTATTTGCGCGTGCGTGTGTGTGTGTGTGTGTGTGTGTGTGTGTGTGTGTGTGTGTGTGTGTGTGTGTGTGTGTGTGTGTGTGTGTGTGTGTGTGTGTGTGTGTGTGTGTGTGTGTGTGTGTGTGTGTGTGTGTGTGTGTGTGTGTGTGTGTGTGTGTGAGTAAGTGTGCGTGGACTTTCAAGGCATAGACCCAATTGAAGTTTGAGCATCTGTACGTGTATGTGCGTGTGTATGAACATGTGCGTTCGTGCGTGTGTGTATGCGTGCGTGTTCATGCATGTTTGCACGTAAATGATATTGTTCCAGCTGTCCAACCGTTCAGACTTTCAAGCCATACACCGAGACATGCAGAGTTTAAAATTGATGCACGCACCAGAAGACATTGACGACATGTCGGAGCACGTGGAGCTCGCGCGCCAAGGCCGCTACGCTTACGTCAGCAACATGGCCTCCCTGACCTTGACCTTGAAAGAAAACTGTGACCTTATGACCCTGGAGGAGACGTTTCTGCCCCATTTTTACGGCGTAGCGCTGCAGAAGGATTCGCCCCTTACCCCCATGCTGTCCAGATGGTGAGTGCGGGTTAGGGCTCGTTTGAAATCAACCAATCGGTTCATTGATCGCTCGATCGGTCAGTCAGTCAGTCAGTCAATCAATCAGTCATTCAATCAATCAACCAATTCATTTTGTTAGAAAGGTGTTAGTCAATGTGAAAATACACTAACAATAGACATAGACACTAGAATGTTTAAAAAACAAAGTGTGTAAAGGTTAAAAATACACGCGCGTGAAAATCATCCACTGGTACGCTTATTCTTAGGACACCCGGACACATTCCACAGAAAAACATCCCGGTTGACTTCTTTTCGGTAGAAACATTACTCCTCTTTACAAACTTCAGGCGCTCGAAAAGTACACTATTATGGCTTACCATCTGAGACAGAAATACCAGAAGGTGCTGATGTGTACCAGCCGCGAGGCTAAGCTAGCAATGTTTCCAGCGATGTCTGTCTGTTCCTGGAGGCTAAGCTAGCAATGTTTCCAGCGATGTCTGTCTGTTCCTGGCTGGCTATGTATGTTAACACGATAACGTTTGAACGGAGGGACCTATTGATATAAGGGATTCAAAGTTTGCATGCACATAGGTACTTAGGATATCCAGGCCAAGTTTGAAAATGAAAGTCAAAGGTCAAGGTCGCGGCTGGTGATATGGCGTCTTAACGCTGTAGTTCTTTATCAGATGGCCATCCATGAATTGTACTTTCTTACCATCTGGCATTACATGGGTACAGCAACTACACTTAATGACTTCGAAATCTTAATTTTATAATTTTTGCAGGATTCTGCGGCTGACAGAGAGTGGTCTGGATCAAGCCTGGGCTTCCAAATGGTGGACATTGAACTCATCCAACCTGACCTGTAGCTCCACGGATGGAGACAGCAGCAGTAGCAGCAGCAAAACCCAGTCTTCCCACCTCACGTTAGAAGACGTACAAACCGCCTTCTTCATCCTCGCTCTAGGCTTAGTGTTGGCTTTGATCACCATTTCCATAGAATTTCTTTGCCACTCTTTCCATCGCCGGAAATGTCGTCAGCAAAAAGGCGGCAGAGGAGGAAGTGACGAAAGCGGAAACGTGCAGTCTGTTTGCAGGAGACGCAACCAACAGGAAGCGGAAATGGAAATTGTGTCGCCGGAAGTGGTGTGGAAAGTGACTGAAAATGGGATTAGAAGGGTAGTAAAGGCGGGGGAAAGTTGTCCGTTTTCCTCACTAAAAGTGAAGAATGGTGGTGGTGGCGGTGATAGTAATGGTGTTGATCATTTTGGCAACGTATTCGAGCACGGAAAGAAAACAACTGGAAAGATTTTGTATAATGCGAATGGGATTTCCCGAACATTGAGGGAAACTGGGAAAACTAATAGTAATAATAATAATGATAATTATTCGACGGATTTGGATGCTGATGTGGATATGTGGCTATGATTTGGAGGAGAAGTGTGTGTGTGTGTGGGGGGGGGGGAGCAGGGGGGGGGGGGGGGGGGGGGGGGGGGGAGAGAAGGTCATGATTCAGATTGGAGATAAAGGTGCTGGCTTTAGGTGGTACGATTGGGGCGGTGGATGGATGCCTTGTGCCTCCATACGGGGAGCTGGATGACCACGCCCCCTCCTCGAGTCTCTCCGTGGGGATATGGGTGGAGTGGGCGGGTGAGGTGTCTTTCGTGACAATAGTTCCCCAACGTTCTGGAAGGTCTGTGCTTGTAACTTCCTGTAATCTGTCACTCTCTTTGATACTGCCTTTCCCCTTTGCTTTGCTTTCGCCTTCGCGCGCGCGCGCGTGCGTGCGTGCGTGCGTGCGTGCGTGCGTGCGTGCGTGCGTGCGTGCGTGCGTGTGCGTGCGTGCGTGCGTGCGTGCGTGCGTGCGTGCGTGCGTGCGTGTGTGTGTGTGTGTGTGTGTGTGTGTGTGTGTGTGTGTGTGTGTGTGTGTTCGTGCGTGCGTGCGTGTCTTTGTGCGTGCGTTCGTGCGGTGAGTAAGGGAAAGGTGTTGGCTCGTCGATTCTCCATCAACTACCTTTTCTCTGCCAGTCTTCTTGTTTGTATTGTTGACCAGCCACGAGGCGAAAGCTGGTTACTGTTTTCAGCGCAGTCTGTTTGTTCCTATCTATGTTCATAGCTATGTGACTATCTATGTGACTATCTGTATGACTATCTGTGTGACTATATATGTGACTATCTATGTGACTATCTATGTGACTATCTAGGTGAATATCTATGTGACTATCTGTGTGACTATATATGTGACTATCTATGTGACTATCTGTGTGACTATCTATGTGACTATCTGTGTGACTATCTATGTGACTATCTGTGTGACTATCTGTGTGACTATCTATGTGACTATCTGTGTGACGATCTATGTTCCTATCTATGTGACTATCTGTGTGACTATCTGTGTGACTGTATGTTATCATGATAACGTTTGAACGGACGGACCTAGGAGGCTAACATTTTGCATGCTGGTAGGTATTTAGGATATCTAGGCCAAGTTAAAAAATGAAGATCATAGGTCAAAGGTCAAGGTCACTGGAGCCGAAAATGCTGCTGTGCAAGATGTTCTCTGGCGCGGGGGTACTGTAAAGTGCAGGTGTACCCTGTTTGATCGGACTTTAATTTCATGGGTGTTTGTCTGTTCGAAAATGAAGGCCATAGGTTACAGGTCAAGGTCACTGGAGCCGAAAATGCTGCCGTGCGAGATCCTCGCTGGCGCAGGGGTACTGTAAAGCGCAGGTGTAGACTGTTTGATCAGACTTTAGTTTCAGGGCTGTTTGTTTGTTCCTGCAAGGACACGGGACCCCAAAATGCTTTGTCTTGTTGATTACTGCAAGAGTCAGGACAATTTGTCCTGTTGAAGTTTAGCACGGGCAAACTTTGTCTTGTTGATTACTGCAAGAGTCAGGACAATTTGTCCTGTTGAAGTTTAGCACGGGCAAACTTTGTCTTGTTGATTACTGCAAGTGACAGGACAATTTGTCCTGTTGAAGTTTAACACGGGCAAACTTTGTCTTGCTGATTACTGCAAGTGACAGGACAATTTATCCTGTTGAAGTTTAACACGGGCAAACTTTCTCTTGTTGATTACTGCAAGTGACAGGACAATTTGTCCTGTTGAAGTTTAGCACGGGCAAACTTTGTCTTGTTGATTACTGCAAGAGACAGGACAATTTGTCCTGTTGAAGTTTAGCACAGGCAAACTTTGTCTTGTTGATTACTGCAAGAGACAGGACAATTTGTCCTGTTGAAGTTTAGCACAGGCAAACTTTGTCTTGTTGATTACTGCAAGAGACAGGACAGTTTGTCCTGTTGATTGTCTTGGTTCAGGACAGTTTGTCCTGTTGATTGTCTTGCTTCAGGACAGTTTGTCCTGTTGATTGTCTTGCTTCAGGACAGTTTGTCCTGTTGATTGTCTTGCTTCAGGACAGTTTGTCCTGTTGATTGTCTTGCTTCAGGACAGTTTGTCCTGTTGATTGTCTTGCTTCAGGACAGTTTGTCCTGTTGATTGTCTTGCTTCAGGACAGTTTGTCCTGTTGATTGTCTTGCTTCAGGACAGTTTGTCCTGTTGATTGTCTTGCTTCAGGACAGTTTGTCCTGTTGATTGTCTTGCTTCAGGACAGTTTGTCCTGTTGATTGTCTTGCTTCAGGACAGTTTGTCCTGTTGATTGTCTTGCTTCAGGACAGTTTGTCTTGTTGATTGTCTTGCTTCAGGACAGTTTGTCCTGTTGATTGTCTTGCTTCAGGACAGTTTGTCCTGTCATCTTTCCATCCTTGGTGCATCACTGTGTCAGTCTATTGGACTTTCTGTTTTTCCCGCTTTTCTCCCGTCTATGTCTGTCTGTCTGTCTGTCTGTCTGTCTCTCTGTATCTCTGTCTCTGTCTCTGTCTCTCTCTCTCTCTCTCTCTCTCTCTCTCTCTCTCTCTCTCTCTCTCTCTCTCTCTCTCTCTGTGTCCCCCCCCCCCCCCACACACACTGTTTCTTTATCTCTCTCTTCGAGCTTTGAGTGTTGTTTTTATAAAAATGTGGAACTGTCACTGTCACTGTCACTGTCACTGTCACTGTCAAAATAAATATATGAATTGACATTTTGTGTTGTTTATGGCTGTACAGTACAGTACCGTACCGTACAGTGTACTTCTTGAGACATGACATTAAATAACAGGCTTTTTGTATTTGGTGTGTATTTGAGTTGCGCGCGATCGCTTGTAAGTGTATCTCTCTCTCTCTCTCTCTCTTCTCTCTCTCTCTCTCTCTCTCTCTCTCCTCTCTCTCTCTCTCTCTCTCTCTCTCTCTCTCTCTCTCTCTCTCTCTCTCTCTCTCTCTCTCTCTCTCTCTCTCTCTCTCTCACACGTATGCGTGCGTGCGCGTAAGTGTATGTGAGTGTGTGTGTCTGAGTGTATGTGTGTGGCTGTGTGGATAATTGGTATTTACAACTATTTGTCATTCATGTATTGATCTGTGGTTTTTTTTTCTAATATTTTCTTCTTTGTTGTTGGCGAGATGTAAACAAGCCTGTATTGTGCTTATTCTTTTCCGACATTAAAAAAGATTCGTTTGTTCGTTCGTTCGTTCGTTCGTTCTCTCTCTCTCTCTCTCTCTCTCTCTCTCTCTCTCTCTCTCTCTCTCTCTCTCTCTCTCTCTCTCTCTCTCTCTCTCTCTCTCTCTCTCTCTCTCTCTCTCTCTCTCTCTCTCTCCCTCTCTCCCCCTCTCTCTCTATGTATGGGGGGCTTGGTCTTCTAGACAGAAACATTGTCCTCAGATACAGTCTGACAAATAGGAACTCGGCCCTGTCCATCTGACAGACGACAAACCGTCTCCAAAAGATATTATTACATCTTCATTTCAATCAGTCAATTATGGAGTCCCCCAAGGCTCTGTCTTAGGACCTATACTTTTTACCATTTGAACTTTTTGCAGACGACGCCACAGTCCATAAAAACGGTTATAATGCTGATTCGATCTGTTCTGAATTGCAGAGTGACATTAATAATTTAGTTGACTGGTCAGAGCAAAATCATATGGCATTACATCCCAAAAAATCTAAATTCATGTTAATCACAACAAGACAAAAGAGGCAAAACTTTAAAAATCAATTAAGTACACCAACTATCTATGAAAAGTCTCTAGAAGAAGTTACTTCACACAAATTACTCGGCCTATACATTGACAACAACTTATCATGGTCAAAACACATGCAAATACTGGCCAAGAGAATCTCAAAAAAAGTATTCCAGCTCAATAGAATAAAGCACTTTTTGGATCAACATACCCGTAAACTTTTTGTCCATGCCTATATTCAGCCTGACATTGATTATGCATCAACATGTTGGGATTCAGCTAGTAAAAACACACTCAAACACGTTGAAAGATTACATAGACGTTCGCTTAAACTCATACTCCTTAAATCGTCCTCCCTTGAAACCAATGACTATAAAGAACTCAACATTCTACCATTTGATTTGAAATGTCTACTAAACAAAGGTACCCTTATGTACAAGATCATAAATAAGTTAGTACCAAAATATCTTATTACTAAATTTAAAGTCCATGCAATTCGAAGCAAAACCAAATTAATAATGCCCCGCCCCAGAACAGATCTATATAAAGCATCCCTTACATACTCAGGTGGTAAACTGTGGAACGACATCCCTGATAATTTCAAAAATAAAACTAGCGTATCTTCCTTTCGTAAATCTTATCACAAGTACATAATGGACAATCTTGTCCATCAGTTATGTTAATGAGTTTTACTATACAAATATCAACTTATGCCAAGATTCTTGTAAATCTGTTATGTCTCTCTGTATATCTGTTTAATGTCCCAATTTGATTCTCTGTCATTTATTTCATGTGCCAATTTTTGTTTCATTTTCTTGACTTGATTGTTTTTATGTCAATTTTGCATTGCCTGATGCATGGTGTGAGTGTGTGAGTGAGAGGGCAAGGTGTAAAGAAGCTATTGTAGCCTATCCTTTTTACCCTCAATAAAACATTCGTATTTTGTATTTCGTATTTTCTCTCTCTCTCTCTCTCTCTCTCTCTCTCTCTCTCTCTCTCTCTCTCTCTCTCTCTCTCTCTCTCTCTCTCTCTCTCTCTCTCTCTCTCTTCTCTCTCTCTCTCTCTCTCTCTCTCTCTCTCTCTCTCTCTCTCTCTCTCTCTCTCTCTCTCTCTCTCTCTCATCACGCTTTATGATCTGCGCAGATAAACGAGGCTTGGTGTAATTATGTATGAAGATATCTTGCTTAATATTTTGTGTTATGGATTAACAATGCCCCACATGGCCGAAAGGCCGAAGAGGGCGTAAAGCCTTATTTCGTCGTTATGGATTTCCCCCTTTTTTGGTTTGATTTAACAATTTCCCCTTCCCACTATTCCCTTTGACTTGGGCAGATGGCCCGGTTCATGAAAACCTTGTTCTTGTTCTTGTTCTCTCTCTCTCCTCTCTCTCTCTCTCTCTCTCTCTCTCTCTCTCTCTCTCTCTCTCTCTCTCTCTCTCTCTCTCTCTCTCTCTCTCTACTCCCTCTCTCTCTCTCTCTCTCAAAACAAAGTACATGTTTGTCACTTCTAGGCAAACAAGACATAATTTAATAAATGCCATGCCCCATATTCACATTTACAATAGACAGATTGAAGAGGTCGATTCACACAAACTTTTAGGAATTAGTATAGATAACTAATCTTACTTGGCAGTCTCATATAACCACTTTAAGTAAGTGTATATCACAGACAATCTTTCAGCTTTCAAAACTTAAAAATGTTCTAGATACAAATGCCCGAAAACACTTTTACCATGCTTTCATCCAATCATGCATTGACTACTCCTCAACTATGTATGATTCCAGCAGTGCTAACACACTGAAGCCATTGTTAAGGGCCCATAAACGAGCTCTCAAAGCAGTACTGAATAAATCATCGTCGCTAAATCCTCAAGACTACATGAAACTAGACGTTTTACCATTATCATATAAACTTGAATATAACAAAGCAGTAATGATGTTTAAAATTATGAACGGATTAGCACCCCCATCACTCACAGCAAATTTCCCCCTTAATCAATCAAGATATACAAATAATATACTTATAAGAAAACCTAGAATCGACTTCTTCAAAACCAGCATGATCTACTCTGGTGGCGCTCTGTGGAATTCTATTCCACTAACATAGTAAAGAAAAGAACAGCCTTCATTCATTTAAAATAGCATACAAAAAGCTCTTGTTTGACAGAGTGACGACAAACACCTAAATCCCAGCTTTAAAGAAGTTTTGTTGGCAACTAATCAATTTCTAAGGGTTTGTTGTCTTCGGGAAAGGAATATTATGTTTTGTTACTATGTTTACCAATTTCAATGTATGAATTATGTTGTCATAATCATTCTTCGCTATAATCACCTGTTTTCTTGAGTAGCCACATTTTACAGTATCCTTTTTTCAAAATCCCCATTCCCCATCTCCCCTTTGCTGGTTATGTATATAATATGTAAATAATGTCTTGTTTTTTTATGATTGTTGCTTTTCTTAGTATGCTTTTTTTCTCCCCTTCTTGTTCTTAAATTTATTTGTTTGTTGCTTTCTTGTTGTTTGCCTCAGGGCTGAGTGAAAAAAGCTGTAATTAATTAGCTTATCTCATTACCCTGACTAAATAACATTTCGTTCGTTCGTTCGTCTCTCTCTCTCTCTCTCTCTCTCTCTCTCTCTCTCTCTCTCTCTCTCTCTCTCTCTCTCTCTCTCTCTCTCTTCTCTCTCTTTCTCTCTCTCTCTCTCTCTCTCTCTCTCTCTCTCTCTCTCTCTCTCTCTCTCTCTCTCTCTCTCTCTCTCTCTCCAGGTGGGAGCAACCCGAATTTCACAGAGACGCTTTCTGTGACTATAAAGTACCTAATACCTATAAATACCTCTCTCTCTCTCTCTCTCTCTCTCTCTCTCTCTCTCTCTCTCTCTCTCTCTCTCTCTCTCTCTCTCTCTCTCTCTCTCTCTCTCTCTCTTTGTGTGTGCACAGAGAGATAGGTTGAAGCTGGAGTGGGAGGTGAGGGTGGGGTGGGTGTTTGTGTACTGTCCCGTCCCTAAGCCTGTATGCAGAAAAAGAAGAATCTAAGTAAGACTAAGTGAGTTGTACCTACCCTTGACATCAAGTAACACAACGCTTGTTTCCCCCACTCTATCTAACCACACTGATGGACACACACACACACACACACACACACACACACACACACACTCACACACACACACATATATATATGATTAGGTCTGCATCACTATCCTATCGCTTACTTTAATGCTCACACACATTTACAGACACACCCACTCACACTCTCCACACCAACATCAAACTACAATATATTGTCTGAATCACTTTTAGTGGAAGGACGTTAAACTGAAGAACAACAACACACACACACACACACACACACACACACACACACACACACACACACACACACGCACACACACACACACACACTCTCTCTCTCTCTCTCTCTCTCTCTCTCTCTCTCTCTCTCTCTCTCTCTCTCTCTCTCTCTCTCTCTCTCTCTCTCTCTTCTCTCTCTCTCTCTCTCTCTCTCTCTCGCGTGCGTCTCAAGTCCGATTTCTTCTCCCGTCACTAAATAATACTCCTGAATGGCGTCGTCAACATTCTTAAAAGTGTAGGCTGCATGGTTTTGCAGTTTTAATTTGTTGTTAATAAAATCTAACTGAGCGAGTCTTTGCTTTTCATAGGCGTCTTGCGCTTTAGCTAATTGTTCCATTGCTTTGTCGTGTCTCTTTCTTTCTTCGTTTGTTTCTAGCTTACTGAACATGTAATTACTGCCTGAAAAAGCAAGTGCGTTTACTACAGCACCGCCAATCATCATTGCGAGTGAAGCCATTTTATTTTACATATTTATATTTTCTGGAATTATTCCTTGTTTGACCAAATAGTCTTTTGTTGCGATTGAAGCAGTGATTACCGCGATTAGTTTAGCAGAGTCCTCTAGGTCAAGTTTTCCAAGGTCTGCCGCTTTCATTTTCAATAGTTTCTTAGCAATCATTGTGTACCCAACAGAAAGTCCACCAATCAGAGCAGATTGATAGGGGAAGACGGGGTAAAAAGCGCATGGGCGGGTAAGAAGCCCACCCCCAATTATCTCATTAAATAAAGCAAATGTCAGTCTCATTTTGCCCATGAGACGAGCGTTAATGTCTAGCATTCGTCTCATGGGCAAATTTGACTGAAATTTTCTTTATTTCATGAGATAATTGGGGTGGGCTTCTTACCCGCCCATGCGCTTTTTACCCCGTCTTCCCCTATACAAGATTAACAACAGTTTTTTCAGCACTCATTTTTTGTTTTCGAAATAAAAATAATAAATCAACTAAAAATGAATTGTGACGAACTACTATTAAATGCGCAGGAAGCAGTAATTTCTGATGAAGTGTCAGCAAGTGTTATGAATAAAAAGGAAAAACTATACTCTCTGGCTGCGTGCGGAAAAACAAAACAATACTTAGGAACAGAATTTAGTATAGAACAGATTCAAGTAATGTCTTCTGCTGACATTGAAAAGTACTACAACAGATACGAAGCACAATTAGGATCTAAAATGGTTAAAAGTTTAGGTCAAACAGTGTTAAGCTTGTACACTAAGTTAGTTAATCAATTTCTTCCCGTCGATTCACCACAAGATTTAATGTAGGGGAAGACGGGGTAAAAACCGCATGGGCGGGTAAGAAGCCCACCCCAATTATCTCATGAAATAAAGAAAATTTCAGTCAAATTTGCCCATGAGACGAATGCTAGACATTAACGCTCGTCTCATGGGCAAAATGAGACTGAAATTTGCTTCATTTCATGAGATAATTGGCATGGGCTTCTTACCCGCCCATGCGCTTTTTACCCCGTCTTCCCCTACGATTTAAGTCAAGATCCTGTTTTAATTAAATCGTTAGAGTCTCTTAGTTGTGATCTTTTTTATAGGTTTGGAGGGCTTTTATCACCAGTTGTTATGGGATTAATTACTTTTAATCATATAGATTTTATGGCTATTAAAAATGAACGTGACAGAGAATCAAGAGCAGAATGCAGTACAGAAACAGCAAACAAGCCCCAGTCCTACAGTGATCAAGGTGACGAAGAGTCCAGGGCGAGTTGAAGCAGGTAAAAGGTTATCAGAGTGGAATCGACAACAAAAAATGAATAAACAAACAAAACAAAAACTGTTGTCTCAGAATGAAGATGAATCAACCATAAGCGCAATACCAGTTAAAAAAGAAGAAATCAAACAAAAGCAATACGAATTACGATGTTGTATTGCTTACTGTTGGTGTGGTTGCCGGTGTTGGTTATTTGTCTTATAAATTATATAAAACACACATGCAACCAAAGCTAGAAAAACGAGTAGAAGTACAAACAAAACAATCAGAGAAAGCAACAAACAAACAAAAAACAACAACACTAAAAAGCTTGAAACCTGAGAGCGATCCATTTTTAATGCAATAAATTATTGTTTTAGAACTTAATAAAAACTTAACAATAACTTAAGTA
This sequence comes from Phymorhynchus buccinoides, assembly GCA_017654935.2. Classification (NCBI taxonomy): domain Eukaryota; kingdom Metazoa; phylum Mollusca; class Gastropoda; order Neogastropoda; family Raphitomidae; genus Phymorhynchus; species Phymorhynchus buccinoides. The sequence continues at coordinate 66,361,774 of CM065684.1, read as the reverse complement.
AGTAACTCGATAAAATCTTAACAATAACTTAAGTAAGAACTTGATAAGAACTTGACAAGTTTTTGTGTTAGAACTTAATAAATACTTGATGTGACTTACCAAGAACTTATTAATAACTTGAAGTTGACTTAACAAGAACTTGAATAAGAAACTTAAATAATAACTTAACAATAACTTAATAAATCATTTTTGTTAACTTAATAAGGGGGGTTGTGTACGTACAGCCTCTTTGCCTTTATTTTGAACAGGGCTATGGCTGTACGCTTAAATGTTTTGCATGCATTTTTTATAGGTAAAGGAGGTAACTCTCAACCAATCCAGAACTTTTTTTGTTGCTTCTGACTAAGCTACTAAGCAGTCACTAGCAGTTTGGTTTTACTCAGCAACTGGAATAAACGCTCATGTGTTGGTCTAGTTGCTTTCATGTAAGACACTAAAAATAGAACTGTAAAGCCCAAAACTGTGTCAAGTAGTCTTCGAAGACTGTTTGTCCTACTTAAAAACTGTGTCAAGTAGTCTTCAAAGACTGTTTGTCCTACTTAAAAACTGTGTCAAGTAGTCTTCGAAGACTGTTTGTCCTAGTTTTTGCTTGCCACTATGAAATCAGAGCCCTCCTCATTCTTCCTCTTGGACTTGGGACCGAGCATAGGCGAGTTACCCTGATTTCAGAGTGGCTTAGCTTTTATAGCGGCTCTTTTCGCTAGTTAGTTACATGTCATAGGACATTTGGAGCTTTTTACAGAAATAGTGGTGCCGCCCACTACTTCGCCCCATCCTGTTAGATGTAACTAGTCTTACCTAGCCTATCTTTAAGGATCTTTGCAAAACTGACAAAACTCTTCATTATTTCTCATATGTTTTTCAATCATTTTTCTTTTGTTGTACAGTTCAACAATGCTGATTGCGAGCCGATGAAACTTTGGAAAATCATAAAACCTTGTTGAAATTTCAGTTAATCTTCTTACATAGCACATGTCAATATCAACATTTTCTCGAAGAAAACTCCTCCATGTTATCGATTTTGTTTTGACAAAGGCTTTACCAGCTTTTTCAAGCCAATGTCCGAAAGTTAGAGCAGTATGAATTGTCCTAGACTTCGCAATCATGATCGATTTGTTTGCTTTTTTGAGTAGTAGCAGCATTTCTTCTACTTCAGTGCTGTTTTCAAATGTTTTAATATCCTCTCCAGTAATTTCTTCTTCTTGAATCAAAGATGTGAGATGGTCTGCCAAATATTTTTGAATATTCTCGACTGATTCTTCCGGCTTGTTCTTCTTTGCTTCTAAAAAAGCTAAACTTCCTTTGTTTTTTTTTGAAGGGAACAGATTTCAAATGTCCTTTTCTTTTCTATGTAGTCGATCATTTCTTGATAGTAGGTTTCATGATCGTTCATTATTCTTGTCTCATCTTCTGTCCACGAAACCGTTAGTTTGTGTTGATTGAGAACTTTCACTTGATTTAAATGAATCAGGTAATATTTGACTAGTAGATTCCATTGTTTTATCTAAGCTGTCTATTATTGCAACACAACGCACAAACTTGTTAACTCTTAGCTGTCTTTTGCACAAATGGCAAAAATCACGTGATGCACTTGTCGTCGCGCCACACAGAAAACATGCTATGTCACGTCTAAAGAAATGGATACTCAGTGTTTTATACTCGACTCAGCATGCCTATTACTGATATATGATCTTTTAATTGTATGTGTTGTCTGTTTGACTGTCTCTTATCTCAGTGTGTGCGCGCTAATCACATATAATAAAGGTCTTAGAGAACGTTAGAATACTCAATCTGGATCGGGAACAAAAATAACCTCCTACAAAGTGCGTGTAATGTTGTCGAATCAAAAGAATAAAATAATAAAATAAAACAAAGGCTAAAAAAAGAAAAATTCTGTAAACTAGTATTAAAAACAGATTTTCCTAGTCAGTACAAATGTTTGTAAAAAAAAATAAATCAGAACATGTAGAATATTTTGAGAATTTCCTTTTTTTTCCTTCTTTTTTTTTCTCCTTAAAAGTAGTGTTTTTGTATCTAAAATGGGGTTTAAAAAAGTCTGATTTTTTTTTTCCACCCTTAAAGTAGTGTTTTTGTATCTAAAATGGGGTTTAAAAAAGTCTGAGCCAGAAGGAATATTTATACGTTCTCTTGTCCCCTGTGTCAGACAGTGCTGAAGGTTCAGCCCCAAACTCTGATGATGTGAATGAGGAACATACAGACGAAAATCTCACTCCAACCGCTTCCCACTCCACACACACCAAACATATGCCAACGCCAAAAATGTAAAAAAAACTGAAGAAATATCGCAGGCGTACACTGTGCCCATCATTACATCCAGACAAGTCACTCATTACAAAACTCAACAACATCGAAGACAGTCTTGATGCCATCCTTAATGATATTGATGTCCATGATTCTAATTTGGTTTCTAAATTAGAGGACTCAAAGGTGGCCATCAAGAATGACTTGAAACAACACGTGAATCACAAAATAGACACTATCCATTCTTCCATTGATAATCTTAAGACAATGATGACCAAAATTGACTCTACTGTCAATACTCTTGTAAAGGAAAATCACTCCCTGAAGACGTGCCTTGGCACAATCCAATCTGATCTAAAACATTTAAAGAAACAACCTTGTATAGTACAATCTGTTTCGACACAATGTGATCTCCTCACTAGGTGTGCGGACATTAAAACTGTCTCCACACAGTGTGATTTCCCCGCTAGGTGTGAAGAGATACAAACTGTCTCCACACAGTTTGATTTCCCCACCAGGTGTGAGGGGGGAAAAAAATTACGATAATGCCCCCCACTCCATGTCCCCTCCCCAGGCGAGCTCACTCCCCCCTCCTTCAGCTGGCACTATCACCTTGGGCTCTGGCCTGTCTAACTCTCCCAAACCCCCTGGTCAGGAGAAACGTGACGACAGTGCTGACAACTCCGCTCAGTGCCCAGCATCAAGGGGAGACAGTTTCCTTCAAAGCCCCACTGTGTCCATTCATAATCACTATGATGTACTTTCCCAACTAGATCAGGAGCAGAATACTCTCGAAAGGGAGCAACAAAAGCCACAGTCTGCTGAAGCAAACAATCATCATCTTGGAGAGTATCCCAATCCCAACTACTACTCTGACATTGAAAGGGAAAAGAAACGTACACCACAGCAGGTTCTTAGTGATTTACGTATTCCCAGAGAAACCTCGTCAGTCCTTGTGGGTGATTCTACGATACGGTTCATAAATCCGAAGCGGCTGGGGTCACAAAAGGATCCTTTATTCAAAATATGTGTTCCAGGCCTAACAGTGGTAGACGTTATCCAATGGTTAGAACAGTTAGAAACACAGTCACATGTACACACACTCATTATCCATGTAGGAGTCAATGACTGTCCAGCCGGGCCCATCTCATTGATCAGTGCTACTATGGCATTCTTTAAGCTTCTTGTTGTTGACTTTTTTTTATAATTACAATTTTTCCCTGATTGTAAAACAGTGTGATTGCTGTCTTTAGACATCATGTCACAAAACTCAAGTACTCCCAAGTGGTTGGGGAAAAATGGCTTTAAGATAGGATATTTGAATGCGTGCCATCTGTTAAATAAATTATAAGACATTCCTTCTATTTTATCTAATTCAGATGATTGCTTTCATGTTTTTGGCTTATCCGAAAGTAGATTATCTGATGTTGTTTCGGATCACATGGTTACTATTCCTGGATATAGTCTAGTACGTAAAGACGCTACAAGTAAATTAGAAACAGGTTTAGTTACATATATCCATCAATCAGTGAAGTATAAGCAACTTACTATGTTTGATAATCATTCTATAGAATGCATTTGGATAGAAGTCTACTTAAAAAGGAGTAAACCGATGTTAATAGGAATGTTATACAGAAACCCAGAAGCGCGTGCCGAATGGTTTGATCGTTTTGAGTCAATGATAGAGGATGCATTAGATTATTGTAATGAAATTATACTACTAGGTGATTTTAATATAGACTTACTTAAACCTTGTAACACATGGAACAGGATTATTGACTTATACAACTTAACCCAACTAATAACTAACCCTACGCGAAAAACATTAACATCAGAAACACTGATCGACCACATTTATGTTACCAACGCAACTAACATTGTAGAAACATCAGTGCCTATTTTTGGACTCAGTGATCACTTTCCCATTTGCTTAACTTGGCATAAAAAGGGTGTGAAAATTACTAGGTGCTACCATAAATACATTTTTTTACAGAAGTTATACAGACTTTAACCCCAATCTTGTTTTGCTTGATCTATGAACGCATGGTATGATGCCTTTCTTGGGGTGTTTAATAAGCATGCACCGTGCAAAAAGAAAAGAGTTAAACTCACAGACAAACCACCTGTCAGGTGTGAGTGCGAGAGCACCCTTTGGATTATGATGGGAGAAGGATCATTTGTGAATGAATTGCTTTTTGTGAGATTGAATCATAGCCAGTGTGGCAATGTCTTTAGTGTGACTTGTACTTGCCATGCAATAATATCTTTGACTCACAGTGACTCGGGGTCCAGGGGTGACAAAGCAAAATCCTCATACATCCCAAAGTTGCCCACATTTGATGATCAGAAAGATGATATTGATTCGTTTCTTTTCAGGTTTGAAAGTCATGCTTCCGCTTGTGGGTGGCCAGAGGACAAATGGACTCTGTATGTTTCTTCCTTGTTTAAAGGTGATGCCTTAGCCTTGTATCACTCTCTGGCATCAAAACAAGGTTTCACTTGGAATCTTTTGAAGGAGGAGCTACTTAAGAGTTTTCAGTGCACGGCTGACGGGTTCCGGCAAAAGTTCAGAAATGTCCATCCTGAAAAAGGGGAGTCTTTCAACTCATACTTAATTAGAGTTACTAGATCGTTGGATTGAGTTATCGAAAGCGGAACACAAATACGAACCACTAAAAGACCTCATACTCCGTGAGCAAATACTACAAAGTGTTAACAAAAACCTTGCAACCTTCCTAAATGAGAGAGAGTTTGAGAGTGTAGAAAAAATGTGTGCTGCAGCTGAACAGTACAGACACGCACACCCAGACAAAACAACAACAAACAAACGCGATCAAAACATTTTTGACTGCAATGTCGCTTCTGGGCACACCTCTCCCCTCTTCCAAAGCTCTAACCAGCATCTGCAGAACTCTGGTTGTAGCAATAGCTACTCCCGGAGGGGACAGACGCATCAATACGGTTACAATAGAGAGAGACAATACAATCGTGGTGGTGGTTACCGCTTCGAACCACGAACAAACCATGGGGGTTACCAGACAAACAATCCACAGCAGCGTGGTGGCTACACACCACACAACCAACAACCGCAACAACAACGACAACAACACTCTAGTGGTAATTACCCTGAACAGGGAAACAGAGTTGCACCACAAGATAGAAGGCGTTGTTCACATTGTGAGGGGAGATTTCATGTACAACAAAATTGCCCCTACATGTCAAAACACACCTCACAAGGGAATGTTGCTCACACTCAACAGGAGATAGCTTGTGTGTTAACCCCAGATATCTCTGTGTCTGGTTTACTCTTAGAACCAGCTTCGATTAACGGACTAGAGTCCACTGTACTACGCGACACCGGGTGTACTACTGCCGGTGTAAAGAGTTCTTTTGTACACCCACACCAGTTTCTGAGTGAGACGCAGAAGTGTCGTACCTTTGGGGGGAAAATTGAGAAATTTCCCCTTGCGAGGGTACACATAGACACTCCATACTATTCGGGGGAGATTACTGCTTGTGTTATTGAGGAGCCTGTTTGTGACCTCATTCTAGGTAATCTCCCTGGAGTTACTACTGTACATGGAGGAAAAGGAGGGTCCTATGTACCATGTTTGGTCAGCACTAGAGCTCAAAATGAGAGAGACAAAAAGAACCCTGTCCCCCTCAAAGTCCCAGACCTGACACTGTTTGATTTGACCCCAAAAGAGTTGTGCGAGTTGCAAAGAAAAGACAAAACACTCTCACACTTGTTTGACAAGATTTCTGTCAACAATGACACACAAAACAGTGAGAGTGACAGACCAACATATATGTTAGACTCAGGCATACTTTTTCGTCTAGTTGGTACAGGTACAAGCCAGGTCAAACAAATAGTGGTACCTGAAACCCTCAGAGAGGTTGTATTACATACAGCACATGACGCCATATTTGCAGGACATTGTGGGGTAAAACGAACATTACAGAGAGTACTCACCAACTTCCACTGGCCAGGGGTAGCTTCTTCTGTGGCGCAATACTGTCGCAGTTGTGACATTTGTCAGAAAACGGTTCAAAAAGGTAGAATCCCTTGTGCACCATTGCAAAGAATGCCCCTCATCACTGTCCCTTTCCAACGCATTGCTATCGACCTTGTTGGACCGTTCCAACCAGCATCCTCAGGAAATCGATATGTGTTGACAATAGTAGACACAGCTACACGTTTCCCAGAGGCCATTCCTCTCAAACGCATTGACACTGTGACGGTAGCTGAAGCTCTTCTTTCATTCTTCTCCAGAGTTGGGTTACCGGAAGAAATTCTTTCTGATTGTGGCTCACAGTTCGTTTCAGACCTCATGAAGGAAGTCTATCGTCTCTTGTCCATCACCTCTGTCACAACCACACCATATCATCCACAATCCAACGGTATGGTAGAACGCTTTAATGGCACACTTAAAGCAATGTTGAGGAAGGTTTCCATCAAAGAACCAAAGGAATGGGACAGGTACATTCCCTCTCTACTTTTTGCGTACAGAGAGTTACCAAACGAGACACTTAGATTCTCACCCTTTGAGCTAGTTTATGGCCATTCTCCCAGAGGTCTTTTAGATCTCCTAGCTGATAAATGGGTTGGACATTCCGGACAAGACAGTGAAAAGAATGTATATCAGTATGTCTATGACTTACATAACAGAGTGAAAGAGACGTGTGAGCTGGCACAACAAACAGCTAAAAAGAACACAGAAGTGTATAAACAGTATGCTGACAGAAAGGCTAAAGCCAGGTCATTGACTCCAGGAAGTAGGGTTCTGGTTCTGTTGACTGACGAGCACAATAAACTCCAAGTGTTGTGGAAAGGCCCCTATGAGGTGACAAAGAAGGTTTCCCCTGTCAACTATCAAATACAGATGAATGGAAGAGAGAAAGTGTTTCACATAAACATGTTGAAGGAATACACAGAACGGACGAACATTGCTATTAACCAGTTTGTTCCTTCCTCTGTTTCCCCTACCCTTCCCGCACACACTTCTGACACAACTTGCCCTGATTTTGTTTTTGGTATCGTGGACTCAGAGTTTGTTCCTGACGTCACATCTCGGGCTAAAAACAAACCTGTGATCTCAGACAATCACACACAAACCGCTGCAGTGGGTCTAGTTTCGGATACAGACTTAGGCTCTGAGGAAACTAAACCCCTCCCTACTTTGTCTTACAAGGGTGAAACATGGAAAGATGTAGTGATGGAAGATACCCTCTCTGAAAAGAGGAAGGATGAAGTTCGTGCATTGCTATGTAAGTTTCCAGAAGTACTCACAGACAAACCAGGCAAGGTTATTAATGTGGAACCACATAGATTCACTCTTACTCAAGAAAACCCCGTTCGTGTCAAACCCTACCCTTTGCCCTTTGCAAAGAAAGCCATTGTAGAAAGGGAAATAAACACCATGCTTGAACTTGGAGTGATTGAGCCTTCTACCTCCCCTTACAGCTCCCCTGTTGTTTTGGTTAGCAAGCCTGACGGCTCTGTTCGGTTCTGCATCGACTACAGACAGCTAAATAAAATCACTGTTTTCGATGCAGAGCCCATCCCTGACACTGAGGAACTGTTGTGTCAGCTTTCAGAGGGCCTGTTTTTCGTTAAGATTGACTTAACAAAGGGCTACTGGCAAATTACCTTTGGCTATGGAAGATAGGGAAAAGACTGCTTTTCAAACCCCCTTTGGGTTGTTTCAGTGGACACGTATGCCATTTGGGTTGCAGAATGCCCCTGCCACTTTTGCCAGAGCCATGAGAGCGCTTAAGTTACATGAGTGTGGAGCTGTGAGTTTCTTTGACGATATCATGCAGGCCCCAAGGTCTTGGGAAGAACTACTGTCGTCATTGGAGGCTATCTTGTTGCGTCTTCGGGAATTTGGTCTGACGGCTCGTCCGTCCAAGATGCGTGTCGGGTTTAAAAAGTTGGAGTTTCTCGGACACACTATCTCTGTGGGCACCATCATGCCGGAACAAACTAAAGTGGAGAAAATTCTAGCAGTAAAACAACCAACGAACAAGAGACAAGTTCGTTCCCTTCTTGGACTTTTGTCCTACTACAGGCGTTACGTGCCTCACTTTGCTTCCATCACTGCCCCTCTCACTGACCTTACCAAAGGAGATAAGGCTAAGCGCATACAGTGGACAGCTGAGTGTCAGCGTGCTCTAGAAAACATTCAGAAGATTTTGAACTCCTTCCCTGTTCTTTTGTTGCCCTCCATTGCTGAAGATTTTGTTTTGCGAACAGACGCTAGCGCAAAAGGCATGGGCGCAGTTATGCTGCAAAGAAAAGGAGACATTCTTCACCCAACGCAGTACGCAAGCAAGAAATTATCTCAAACACAGCAACGATACTCCACAATAGAACGCGAGTGCTTGGCCATTGTTTGGGGATGCGAAAAGTTTGCGCGCTACTTGGTTGGCACAGAATTCATCCTTCAAACAGATCATCGCCCCTTGACATTCTTGCAGGCTTCAAAGACAAAAAACAACCGCTTGCTGCGTTGGGCACTTTCCTTACAGGAATTCAGATTTCGCATTGAACCAATACCAGGCAATAGCAATATCTTTGCAGATCTTCTTTCTCGTGAATGAAGGGACAGGATCTTATGGTTGTTTCAATTGCCATGTTGCACGCGCACGGTATTATTTTTATTTTCTTCGTGCACGTGTTTTGCCTATGTATTTCACCTAACTCAAATGTTTGTTGTCCAATTGCTAAATTGTATGGTGCGCCGTTTGCTATGGCTGTTACTTGTGGCTATAAGGCGTCGATTGTAAAATCTACTGCACTATTGGGTTTTTTCTTTAATTTCCATTGCAGTATTATTTTATATGTATGACCATTTTCTCGATGAATTGTTTGTTTCATGATGTAATGCATGTTTGTTTGTCTTTCAGGATATTAATTAGTATCATAAGCGCTTAAATTTTTATTGTGGGCCCATTTTTATCAATTTTAAATGTCATTTAACAATGCTGTTTCTTGTTCCAGGATTTGTATGTTATTGTATTAGTATTATGTCATAATTTAATTTTGGATTCGGTCTCAAAGAGAAAGAGGAAGATGAAATAGCATCAACCAAGAATGAATGACTAACCTATTGTTTCAATACGACGGTTTTTTTTGAATGAAGAATATGGATTTTGTGCGCCACGCTTTGCATTTGACACATTTTGGCCTTTTCTATTGTACTATTTGGCCTCACTTGGACACTGCATTATTTGTATTGGTGAGAAGTGTTGTTTTCCATGTATTAGTAATAATTTTAATAGTTATTGCTCTCGCATCTCACACCCTCTATATAAAAATAACCCAATTTTTTTTTTATATATTGGATTCTTTCAGAAAAAAAAATTCCTGCGAAATTTTTTTTGCGCAGGGGGGAAGGTGTCAGGTGTGAGTGCGAGAGCACCCTTTGGATTATGATGGGAGAAGGATCATTTGTGAATGAATTGCTTTTTGTGAGATTGAATCATAGCCAGTGTGGCAATGTCTTTAGTGTGACTTGTACTTGCCATGCAATAATATCTTTGATTGGTAGGTTTTGTAACTTGTGAGCGCATTGGATAATCCAGCGTTTATTGTTTGGAGGTGAACACTTTTTAGAAATCATTGAAGTTTGACAGTGAGCTTTTAACTTCACTTTCCGTACTGAGGTTGACCCAATAAGATCTTCTTCTTCTTTGTTCCTGGTCATGTGGGTTTTTTTGGTGAGTGAAAGATTTTAGGAATTAGTTTGTAGGTTTGTAATAGGACAGTTGATAGACAATCTTTCACATCTTTATTTTTTTTGTTTAGGAATTCAGTAGTTTGGGATTAAATAATGGTAAGAGGCTAGGCCTCCTTTTTCTTTTAATAATTTTAGGGTCAACCCAGTCGGGAGTCATAGATAGATTAAATTTATTCTCGCCATGTAAATTTCGCTCACCATTTATTGAATTTGTGTTTATTCTTTTTTTTGTGTGAGTAACTTGGAAGAGGAGCTAAAGGCATAGAGGAAAAGAGAGAAAATAATGTGACTAGCCACTTGGTCTTCTTTTTGTGGCTGAAAGAATTTCGTGATGTTTTGGGTGCATCTACAAGATGATGTTGGAGGATTCAGGGTGAGTCATAATAGTCCAGTGGAAATGGACTATTATGTAATTGTTAGCCTAAAGATAAATTGAAAGTGGACTTGATTGTAACTAAAGGATTTGACCCTGACCTATGACAGGCTTTGACTATGATTGGATTTTGGTGTGGTTTGGCTATTGAGCCTACATTGCATTTGGTATGGCCCTGTTTCTTCTGGCGCATGCTCTTGTATGCATTTGCGCTATTGGTATAATAAATGAGTAATTATCTCGAATAGTTCGAGAATTTATTTTGGCGACCAGCAACCTTGAGTCCAGTGTATAATTGAGTGGAGTTAGATTGCATGAGTATCTGTTGTACCCGGAGTGACTGCGTGTTATTCGTAACGCATCCTGCAGTATGACACCACCCTGGTTAACAGATGAAATTCACGCAGCTAAAAATAGATGCAATTCGTTGCTTCGGGAATCAGGTAAAGATGAAAACTTCAAAAAACAGCGAAACAAAGTAAACTCAATGAAAAGAGCAGCCGAAAAAATATACTTTAGTGAACTTATTGCTTCTAAATGCAACACTTAATCCATATTGGAAGCAGTAAATCAATTATCTGGCAAAAAGTAAACATATATAAATACTCCATCAACTAATTTATCAATTGAAGATTTAAACAATCATTTCTATACAAGTTTCCACTACGATTATTAAAGAAAACAACAGAAACATAATGATTTGATACACTAAAGAATTGTGTTGAGTCCAAAAATGCAAACTCTAGTGTTATTTTAAGTGCTTAGTGTACATGAAGATATACTGTTATTTAGTTCTTTAATCAGTCTAAAGCTGGTGGTTTAGACATATAGATAACAAATTATTTAAAACGGTGCACCAATCATGCTGAACATTTAACTATATCACAATTTATCTATCGAAAATGTTGCTTTCCTCAATCTTTCAGGATGCCAGGGTACTTCCCCTCTTGCAAAATCTGGTGACCCAAATGATGCTTCCAACTACGACCAAATCTATTTATCTGTTCTATCACACCATTAGAAAAGCATTTAAAAAATATGATCCAATCCAACTTTAGATGAACATAATTATTTCAATCCAAACGAAAGCGGATTCAGAAAAATCATTCTTGTCACACTGCACTTTCAAACCTCATAGAGCCGAATGGCACTCAACATAATAACGATTTTATCACTGGGGCAGGATTCGTGACTTTGC